>CM076577.1:1346970860-1347438837 GCA_034641835.2 Pinus albicaulis | reverse complement strand
GCCTGATATTTCCCATTTAAGGATTTTTGGTTCACCTGTTTACATTCATGTGATGAGGGATGCCAGGAAGACACTGGAGCCAACTACAGAGGTTGGGATATTTGTGGGGCACACTGATACACCCCACAACTATCGTGTGTATTTTCCAGACAGTCACAAGACTGTTGTGCGATGGGATATCAAATTTCATGAGGAGAAAGCCATGAAGTGTTCGCCTGAGAGGGAGCCACACTTGCATGAAGATGAGGAGCTATTAGTTCCTAAGGATGAGCCTCAGGATGTGGATCAGCCACAAGAGGAGGTTCATGGAGTGGAAGAGACCACTCATGCAGCGCCAACCATCAGAGGGCGGAAGCGCACTACAAAAGCTGAGCAACTGGCTCAAGATGCAGAGAAGGTTGTAGGAGCACCTACATCATAGCGCAGACAGAGACAGTCACCTGACCGGTATACTGGATACATGGCTATTATGAGAAAGTGTATCGTGACAGAGCCATCCTCTTTCGAGGAAGCTATGGAGGATCCTACATGGGTAGATGCCATGCTGGAAGAGTATGATTCAATTGTCAAAAACAGTGCATGGGAGATTGTCCCAAGGCCAGAAGGGAAATCAGTGGTGGGTTCGAGATGGATCTGCAAAGTGAAGCAAGCAGCTGACGGGAGTGTGGAGAAGTACAAGGCAAGATTTTTTTCCTGAGGCTTCTCACAGATTGAGGGGATTGATTATGAGGAGACCTTTGCACTTATCGCAAGGTATTCTTCCATACGAACGATTCTTTCTCTCTCAGAACAGATGGGGTGGCACATTCATCAGATGGATGTGAAGACTACGTTCCTCAATGGATTGATTGAGGAGGAGGTGTACATAGAGCAGCCCAAAGGTTTCGATATCTTCAGCAGCGAGTCGCATGTGTGCAGGCTCAAAAGAGCACTGTATGGGTTGAAACAAGCACCTCGTGCTTGGTACACATGGATAGACAGTTATTTCACCGGACTTGGATTCTCCAAGAGTGAGGTGAATTCGAACCTATACCAGATTGTGGTGGAGGGTAAGTTGCTGATCATTGCACTTTATGTAGATAACTTGATTTTAACAGGTGATGAGCTATTGATACGCTCATGCAAGGCTGATATTGCAAAGGAGTTTGAGATGAAGGACTTGGGCCTCCTTCATTATTCCCTAGGATTGGAAATTTGGCAGCGCACTGATGGACTATTTGTGTCTCAAGGCAAGTATGCCCAGGAGATATTGGAGAAGTTCAACATGCATGGCTGCAAGCCTATTGATACTCCTCTTCCCGATGGATGGAGGAAAGAGGATGCTACAATGGTAGATGTAGTGGATGCCACTGTTTATCGACAGTTGGTGGGGTCGCTTATGTATCTGGTCAATACACGACCCGACATATGCTATGCTATTAACTAGCTTTCACAAGCTATGGTTAAGCTTACCAAGCTCTTTTGGAAGGCAGGCAAGCATGTATTGAGATATCTCAGAGGCACATTAGGATATGGATTATGGTACAGACAGTCGGATGAGGTGAGGCTATGTGGCTTCATGGATGTAGATTGGGTAGGGAGCCCAACAGACAGAAAGAGCACATCTAGAGGGATTTTTAGTATCAGGTCGACATCAGTTTCTTGGTACAGCAGGAAGCAGAGATCCGTGGCACTCAGTTCATCAGAGGCCAAGTATATGGCAGCAAGTTTGGCTGCATGCGAGGTTATATGGATGAGGAAGATCCTGGTCGGATTATTCGGTTCACACTTAGATCCTACTGTGATATACTGTGATAATCAGAGTTGCATCAAAATTTTGGTTAATCCAGTATTTCATGATAGATCTAAACACATTGACATCCGGTATCATCATACAGATATTGTGTGCAGCAGAAGATCATGTTACTTTCATACATTCCCAGGGAGGATCAGGATGCTGATATCTTGACGAAGGTGCTCACTAGGAGAAAATTCAAATACCACAGGGGCAAGATAGGGGTGGCAGATAATCCTTATCTTGTTGAGAGGGAGTGTTGAGATTGCAACAATATTATGAGCTTAGTGGAAAGAAGTCACCTTCACAAAGTGGGCCCACAGGCTATTTTTGGCGCAAGTCTATTTTTAGACTATGTCTATTTTTAGACATGTCGATCATATTCTATGAGTTCCAGGATGCTATTTTTGGATGGTTGGTCAAGTTGGAAAAATATATGGACTTCTATTTTTATACATATTGGGAGGAATCTATTTTTAGATTGCTAGTCTAAAAATATATATGTCGAATATTATTAGCTCTTAATAATATTTGGACTCTAAACATTATCTTATTCTCTTGGAGCACTTCAGTTAAACGCACAGATGTGGCACAGGAGCTGACAGAAGGAATTATGCTATTCATGAGGGTTAAGTGGAGCTATTGCATGGATAATTCAGTTAGAATTCATGTGACAGAGTTTTGTGGAGTTATTGAGGTAGTTGATGGAGTTGTGTTCAGTTTAACTGCGTTAAACATAGTTGAGCTAGTTGTATCTAGTCTAACTAATTGATACACTAGTGAGAGTGGTGTGAATTAATTATTAATTAATTCACTAATTAATAAATCATTAATCAACTAAATAACACATCAGTTAACTACAGTGCATGGACAGTTTCAGTGGAGACTAGTGAAGAGGTAGGTGAAAGAGCAGTGTGACTACCAATTGTGACTATACTGGTGCATGAGTTTTCACCACACATTGATGGAGATGCCAATGAGGATTGCGCAGTACAAGCTAGGTGGTTCGAAGTTCATTATGAGCCATTCTTCAGCAGGGATTTCACAGTAGAGGTAGGCTATCATGTGGCAAAGATTGGAGCATGTGATTTGCTAGATCAAGCTTGATTAGTGTGTAGCAATTGGAGATTGTACTGAGAGCTTTGTGAGGAGATTTTTATAATGATTGTTACATGATATATATGACATATAATATACAGATAGTCAAGGGGTTTCAGCTTTAAGCTTTCCCATAAAATACTGTGTTCATATGTGTGGTTGTTTATGGTTTTAATGTGCACATGCGATTGTTTTTATTTCCGCAATTAATGATCAATGGTAGAAGAGATTATGTATTGTGCATGAAGTTAAAATAGTGTGTGATTAGGAGAATCTTGGTGTATAACATATCAGTTATCAAATTTCTACATTTAGAACCTATTAATTCTATTTTTCTTCCTCTAAATTGAATTACAAGGAAATAATATCTCCCTTAAATGTTTCTAACATCCTCTCCTCCTTTTTCTTGATCAACTGTTGTTTCAAGAGTCTATTCTCATCGTCTATCATTTCACAAGTCTTATCTTTATCTTCTAATTAAAGTGTTAAGTTTTCTTTTCTTTTAATGGCTTCTACAAAATGTTATGTTTAATGAACAAACTAGTCATTATCAAAATTATTCATACATTCCTCAACATGCATCAATTGTTCTTTTAGTTGTTTTTTATTATTTTTTCCTTCTTCACTTCACCAAGAGAATTAATTAGCTCCCCTTCAATATCCACTACTCATTTTTCTTCTTCTTATTCTTCTACAAGGTATGAGAAATTATTGGTTTTTGAGTTAGCTTTAGGTTCCCTAAGAAAACATTAATTGGAATCACCTTATAAATAGTCCTTTCTATCAGATTCTGGTGTAGAGTTTTCCCCCTTGGAGTAGAGCCCTTTCACCTTGAAGGAATCCTTCTTCTGATATTTCTAAGCTTTTTCTTTGGGATTTTGAATATTATTCTTGTGTGGCTATTATTTATAACAAAACTTTGATGAAAAATTGCCAACACTTCCATAGTAAAATCATTTGACAGGAATATTTCCTTTATACTCACATAAACCCTGCTTAAAATTTCTAAAAAAATAAGCCTAATCTTAATCAAATTCACAACGTAACATTCTTGGTGATATTTTTTCTCCTTATTCTTCTTAAACACTTTAAATATGAACTAATTTGGTTCAGTATTCTTGTTTCTGAGTCTCATCTCATAGGTCATAAGGGTACCAAGTAGCTGATCCATTATGAGGATTTTCATATTTGTGATATCCTCAATGGTTGAGATTTTGGCATTGAATCTCGTAGATAGAGACCTTAAGACTTTCTAAATAAATAATTCATCCTCAAGATCTTCATCAAGTCTTGTAATCATATTCATTACCTCATCAACTCTAAGGAAATATTATGATATGATTTCTTCTTCCTTCATCCTTAAGCTCTCGAATATCATTATAAAGGTTTGGAGCTTGGGTTGCTTACAATTTTCATCTGTCTCATGTATCTTCTTGAGTTTATACCATACTTACTTGGCTAAATAATTAAATCTCATAACCTTTACAATTTCAGATTGGAAAATACTGTACATGATCGCATTCTTGGCCTTTACATTTTTCACATAAACCTTTTTACCATCAAAATTTATTGGAATACTTACATGGACAACATACTCTACTAACACAGAGCTTAATGCTTATATTCATAGGGACATGAGGTAGGCTTGCATCCTAATTTTCCAAAATATCTTACATAGTTTGATCCATCAAAGACTAATATCTTACTTGATTATTCTAGACACAATTCCATGTAGAATTACCTTGCAGTGGTGAAATGGTTCTTGAAGGACCTTGGCTCTAATACCAATTCTTGGAATAAGGAATTACTTAGGGGTGGAGGGGGATGACGAAGAAATTAACACTAATTTAAACTTTTAATCTCATATAAGTATTCACCACTAATTACATGAGAAGGATAGTAAGATATTCATATGAAAACACATCATTAACATGAGTAGCATACACACAACGATGCATGATTTTTACCATGGAAACCCAAAAAGGAAAAAAAAACAGTGTATTTGTTATTGTTTTATTAGCATGAATTTATAGGAAGCCCCAACCCCATTAAAAATAGCAAGGCACAACCTGATAAGTGTAGGTTTTAACGTTATACAAAAATTATCTGAAAACAAACTCTTAAAGCATAAAATAAACAATAGAAAGGGCATAAAATACAAAACAAATATACACAGTGATTTTCCCATGGATTCCAAAACTGGGACTACCAGCTTGATTTTTCATTATATTCTTTTCAATTTTACAACACAGATATATACATGACGAAGAATTCATAAACCCCAATCCATTAACCCTATATTAGGACATAAACGTAGTTCCCTTGACCAGATCTACAAAATACCACAGGAAGAAAACCATCATGCCCAAGACCACATGCAAACATATGCAAAAAAATATAGGCAGGTGACAGGTCCACCCACCCAGTATAGGGTCCAAAACCAAATATTCGGGGCACTGCCCCAAACCTCCTGACAAGTGGGGCTGGCTCTAGTCGTGGAAAGAATATAACACACACACAAAAACTATTCTCCCACTTGTCATTTTCTTTCCACATCGGTCCATAGGAGAGCTTAGTAATTGGTTCAACCGTTAAATAACAATTTTTTCTCTACACCAATGGAACTTCTCAATTCTCACAGACTTCGTCAATGCATCTGCAGCATTCTTCAAAGTTTCCACCTTTATGAGCAACACCTTTTTTTCCTCAACCATATCTCTCACAAAGTGATACTAAACATCAACATGCTTTGTCTTTGATTGGTAAGCAAGGTTATTTCCCAACAAAATTTGACTTTGGCTATCATAATCTATTCTTATAGCTCGCCGCAAAAACTCCATACTTGAAAACAATCTCTACAACCAAACTGATTCTTTCTTGCATGAGTGGCCGCCATGTATTCTGCTTATGTAGTTCAAATAGCCACTACAGAATGTCTTTTACTCATCCAACTCACTTCACCTCCAAATAGGCTAAACACATACCCACTTGTTGATATTCCTTGATCCAAATCTCCAACCCTGTCTACATCAACAAAGCCACAGATTACCAAAACTCTTTCCAATCCTAGTCTTCTCGAGCAACATAGACCATAATCACTAGTGCCACACAAATATCTGAAAACTCGCTTCACTGTTGTCCAATGCTCCTTCCCATATGGGTGAGATGGCCCTATGAGGGCATGGGGTCCCATCATATGGGTGATATGGCCCTATGAGGGCATGGGGTCCCATCATATGGGTGATATGGCCTTCGGTGATATGCTGAAGGCTAAGGGCCTTCCATGATATGTTGAAGGCTCTTTTATTAAGAAGTGGGAAACCAATCATAGCTGGGCTAGGCTCATGGGCTGGGCTACTCGGCTACTGGGCTGGAGACAGTCATAGCCAATATACAATCATTGCGAGGAGGTCATTGTCAGTTGGTTTTGACATAAACCTGATCAATACTCCCACTGGATGTGTAATGTATAGTCTATTACAAACCGTTGCATACATCAAGCTACCCACTACACTTTCATATGGAACATAGGACATATCCTCCTCTTCTTCTCGTGTCTTGGGACAATGTTCAATAGATAAACTTATACCTACAAGAATAGAAATCTTCACTAGTTTACTATCATGCACATTGAACCTCTACAATATTGTTTTGAAATACGTCCTCTGGATTAACTTGATCTTCCTCTTTTCTTGATCTCGTTTAATTTCCATGCTAAAAATATTGTTTACAGCACCAAGATCCATCATGTTGAATTTGGAGAACAATTGGGTCTTAAAATCCCAGATAATTTCTTTATCATTTCCAACCAACAACATATCATCCACGTACAAGAAAAAATAAATAACACAGTCACTAATTAATTTAAAATACACAATCGTCCTATTTTCTTATGGTGAAGCCAAGTCCTTCTATATATGTATATTTCTCATACCACATCATTGGTGATTGTTTTAACCAATACAAAGACTTTTTTAACCTACATACGAGTGATGGATTGTATATTTCTGTGGTGTATATTTTTAAAATCACAGCTCGGAATCTCCATAGTTCTACATACGAGTTCTTTCTTACCCTTCACCGCAAATCCTTTAGGTTGCTTGATGTAGATCACCTCTTCCAAATCCCCATGAAGAAATGTTTTCTTCACATCCATCTGTTCTACCTTAATATAAAATTTAGCAGCAATAGATACAAGTAATCTAATATAAGTTACCTTGGAAATAACCTTTTTCTACCAACTTAGCTTTTTATTTCTACACATTGCCTTCTACATTCATCTTCTTCTTAAACATCTATTTTCTCCCAATGGACTTCCTTCTAGCCCTCAATTCCACTAGACCCCATGCCTAATTTTTGTGCAAGGATGTCATTTCATCAACCATAGCATCCTTCAAGAGCTTTCCATCCTCTAAATCCACTACTTCCCTAGCAGTTATGGGATCATCATCAATGATAGATAGAGTAAAATTTGAACATAAAGAATATGGAATATACCTTTTTGGCTACCTTCTTTCATGAATTTATCTTCTGACAGCTATATTTTGTGGTTCTTCCTCTTCTGAATCTTGTTCTGCTATAGAGTCTGATTCTTCCTCCTTTAGCTCAAACTTTATCTTCTCAGGTTCCTTTTTTAGGAATTCATGTTTAAAAACATATTTCACCTCTCTAAACACCACATCTCGGTTTTCCACAACCTTCCTTGTTTCTGGGTTCTGAGGCTTATAAACTTTTAAACAATCCTTATACCCAATAAAGATTCACCTTTCAAGTTTATTATCCAACTTGGTCTTTCTCTCCTTTGGAACATGTACATATGCATCACATCCAAATACCCTCAGATGTGAAAGAGAGGGTTTCTAACCATTCCATATCTCATATGGAGTCTTATCCTGCAATGTTGAGGAAGGTGGTATGTTAACCAGGTAACATGTAGTCTCCACTGCCTCTGTCCAGAATTCTTGTCTGAATCTGACACCACTAAGAATGCTTCTTGAATTTACCGTCAAGGTCTTGCTCATTCTTTATGCAACTCCTTTTTGTTGAGGTGTGTATGGACTAGTCTTTTTTAATGATATAACACACTTCTTACAGAACTCTTCAAATTCCTTCTTGTAGAATTGTCCTCCATTATGTGTCCCCAACATGTTTATATTCTTCTTTGTCTGGTTTTCCACCAAAGCCTTAAATTATTTAAATATGTCAAAGACTTCCTATTTATTCCTAAGGAAATATATCCATGTATTCCTTGAGAAGTCATATATAAATGAAACATAGTACACATACTTACCCAGTGATGGAATTGACATAGCTCCAAACACATCATTGTGCACAAGCTCTAATATCTTGTTTTCCCTCTTAGCACCAGAATGGAAACTCACCCAATTTTTCTTCCCATATACACAATGTTCACAGAAATTGAAATCCATATATAAATTAGACATACCTTCTACCATACAATTACCATGCACAATTGAAACGCCCTTCTCTCTAATATTTCCAAGCCTTTGATACCATAGCATGGTATTTTCTCCACATACCATTAGGATTTCTACTCCACTTTCAGGAACCATATAACTATTGCACCCATCAATAACAGTGCTACCCAAAAGCTTGTACATAGTTCCAATCGGAACCCCCTGAATCAAAAATAGTGCTCCACGAACCATCTTGTAGGTATCTTTCACGACCACTTATTTTACACCTGCATCATCCATATTGCTTATAGAAATTAGATTTGGATCCAATACAGGAATATGCAGAACACTAGGAAGTTTTCAATCCTTCCACCTTGCAACTTTGTCTTGAATTTTCCACATCCAAATATTTTGGAATTCCTATCATACCCTAAGAATACATCACAACCATCATACTTTTCATACATGTAGAACCACTCCCTATGGGGAGTGAAGTGAAAGGATGCACTTGATTCAATCAGTCATGCTTCATGATCTACATGTGTATTTGAAGAAGAATCTGAATACACATCCTGGCCTTCATCTAAAGTGGTTTTTGCCTCTGTAGAAGGATCATAATCATATCCATTTCCTTTCTCAGGAGCTTTAGATCTACAATCCTTTTGGAAGTGCCCTCCCTTTCCACATTTCCAGAACACCTTGACAGGATTTTCTGGATATTTAGATCTCCCACTCGAGAACTTATTTTTGTTTCTGTTTTGGGACCTTCCTCATATAGACAAATCATCTCCATTTTCGCCCTCCATATTTTTTCGTCACATTTGCTCCGACAACAAGGTTGAGACAATTTCATCAAACTTCAAGGTAGTTGTATTGCTACCTATTGCAACAACTATACTGTCCCATGAATCTTCTAGAGAAAAAAACAAACTGATGCACTTATCTTCATATGAGATTTTAATATCAGTAGATAAAAATTAAATTACCACAGTATTGAAGGCATTCAAATGTTCTGTCACTGAGTCTCCATCCTTTATCATCAGGCTATAAAGCTTTTTCCAGATGAACAATTTATTCACTAGATACTTAGATTGGTACAAAGTACCGAACCTATCCCATAAATATTTCATCATAGCTTCCCGATATACATTCAACAATACTGAATCTAAGATACAAAGCCGTTTTTTTATCATTTCGTTCTGATCCAACCTCACCTAGTGTTCATCTGACATTTTCATTGGTTTAGTATCCAGATTTACCATGATTGAATGATCTTCATCCACTAGCAGATCCTAGATCTTGGGGTTCGAAAACTCAAAACTCTGACCATTAAATTTCTCGATCTCTATCTTTCTACTAGTCACCATATTCTTTCACTGCAAGAATAGATCTTGCGGATCTCCCACTGAACAGGGTCTACCACAGGCCCAAGAAAAAATCCCCTCAGTAGCAAATCCATCTCATTGGAGCCAAAATAGACCTATTTCCAAATGTAGGTTTTAACCTTGTAAATAAATTATCTTCTGAACGAATTCTTAAAACATAAAATAAACAATAGAGATAACATAAAACATAAAAACATATATACAAAGAGATTTTCCCGTGGATCTCGAAATTGGGACTACTAACCTTGTTTTTCAGTATATTCCTTTCAATGTTACAACTCATATATATACATGTTGAAGCATTCATAAACCCCAATCCATTAAACATGGATTATAACATAACCATATTTCCCTTGACCGGATCTACACAATACCATGGGTAGAAAACCATCATGCCCAAAACCATGTGCAAACCTATGCAAAAAACCAGAGGCTAGTCCCCCACCTAATATAACACACACCAAACATTAAGAGGAACCAACCTCTTATAGATGTAGGCCACAAACTTCTTCAGCCATCTGTCCTATGTTTCATACAATTTTTGAACTGAGTAATAGAAGCCTATTTCTATTACATAAAAAATATAATGAACTTGATTTGCTATTGCACACAACTCCTTCCTCGCTGATTTGCAACCAAACTCCCCACATTTTTCTTCTCTCACTTTCGGCATTGTTGCACTCATATTTCTAACTTCCCTATTTTAACCTCATAAACTTAACACATACCTCACCTACACACACAACAATGCAAGCCACTCTTCTCAATAATATATCTCTAGCGACTCAACGTTCCTAAGTTTTTTGTCCAACGATAACATAGTAAATGATGCAATCTATCAATTCATTAATCATCACATTCAACCTACACTATGACACACAAATATTTTATTAAGAAAAATTTTATGGGATCAATTTACTCAAACAATTGACATTGGTACATAATTCAAAGCTCTTGGTTGATCTCTATTAATAAAAATAACTTGTGAATTCATGCCCTTCACATCAAGAAAATACTAACGCATTTGTTTCCTACATAATATAATTGTAGAAGGCTCCAGATATGGCATGAGTTCCAATTATAGTGCACAATCCAAACTAACTTATGACTTTTTCAGGCTTTTTTAACCATAAATGTGGTGTAATACCACATATGGCACACCTGCAAATTATATCACAAAGTTTTTCTGACCCGCTTCATTATTTAGCTCCTTATCGTATTCCCAAATTTCTTTTTCTTAATTGCCGCATATAACTTCACTAGCGTCAGCGCTTTATAAAAACCATTACATATAACCGTTAGCGGGTCCCTTTCATGCTTTAGCCTTGAGGGTTTATTTTACTATTCACAATAGATCTCATTCTCTCAGTCATCAGCTCCACACATAATCAAGTATTTTCCTTTAAGCTTGGCCCCTCACTTTATTTCACCAAAGGGAATTTGAAAAGACCTCTAGAATTATATGTCGTGTGTGTTAGAAAATAAAAAAGGCATAAATATTTTCTTGTATTGACAATTAATTTTCATATTATTGTATTATTATTAAATTTCTTTATGTTCTTATTTTATCTTCTTTTCATTAAGAAATAATTAGATAAAAAAATGAAGATCAATGACACCAGATATAGGCTCTCAACCTAAGGAAAAACCACTATGAATGTTAACCAACAATTCATCATTCCAGATGATTAACCAAACTTGAGTAGTAATTTCTAGTCGAATAACTTCGAGCTAACTACGAAACAAAAAATTGGCCTTCCAAATTCCATAATTTCGGCCCTGATGCAGATTTAAAATTTTGGTTTTCCTCCAACAACCCATAAACTCACATGTGTGGCCAAAAAGAGAGAATTTTACCTTCTTATTTCTTGGAAAGGGTCTCATTTATTCTTTGCTACAATTTTCTTTGTTTCCTTAGGTATTTCACTCCTCTTTCCTTCTCTAGCAATTGCAGATCAAAATTGCTTGATGTCTTCTCCAAATGAGTTGAGTAGTTTCTTATTTATAGGGGTTTTTGGCTCCTTTTTAGGCCGCCTTGTCTTCTTTGAGGTCGACTTGGTGGAGGAGGCTTATTTTACTTAGTTTACATCAAAATAAATGTATTTCTTGATAATCAAATCCCAATAATGGTATATTAAATGATGAAAAGGACTAGGACTCATGACATAAACCCTAGAATCCTACAATGGTGGATTTGACCTAAAAATAAAATAATAAAGCATGAAACCCATGATAATAAATAATTTTTCTTTTACAAATAATTTTTTCTTTTCTTTATTTTAACAAAATAATTGATCATGACTCAAATTCGATTATGAAGACACACACTAGTTACATTCTTCAACACTCACTCTTAACTAGGGAGGTATTCATAATAATACATATATATATATAAAGGTACATGGATGTACTTAAAATGATATGTTATATGAAGAGTCATAGCACACTAAGTGCTATAAATTAGATGCTTGACCAAAGTATATAAGCTGGTGGGACTATGGTGTGTTCCAAGCTTCAACCACTATAGCTACAATAAGTATTTAACTCTAAAATCAACCCCGGGATCTAGGTATTGTATCCATGGTGAGAGCTCGACAAAACCAACCATACACTCCATACATTGGGATCTAAACATCACCACAAGTCAACCAGATGTCTTGCCAATCATATTTTCACCCCAATATGCTTCATATCACTATAAACTAAATTAGATATGTCGATAAGTCCAAGAATTCTTCCAAATATTTGAACTTCTACATGGAGAGATAGTGCACAATTACAACTCAAATTAGTAATAAAATTCAAATATTTACAAGTAAGAACAAACCTTCAGGGTCCTCATAGATCCTGAATTTACTTAGAATTATATATAAAACATGTCTTGTTGGAATATTTCTTCATTAACTTATTTAGGAATAACAAACTCAACATCAACACTTCCCAACACAACCAAGTCTTTGTTTTCAAATTCATCCATTTGTAGTACATTCATTCATTCTTTGATCCCATTATTTATTCAAGGTATTCATTATGGTTGTCATAAATTTATGTCCTCCCTTTTATTTGGGGAGATATACCCTTTCTTTATATCCAAGATCCCTGCCAATTTAGGGAGATCAATATCTTTTCTATCTTTTCTATACACGTTCTTTCCATTATCATATCATTAGAGAAAAATCAACCTTTCTAAGATTCATCTCTTCAGGAACATCATTATTTTTATGGCAACAAGCTCATTTATGTATATTTGATATCATTCTCACAACTCCATCTTTCCATCATTTTCATCATTATTATCAACTCATCTTCAATTATGAGGTGGATAAAGGCCTTTAACAACTTCAATATTGTGTACCTATAAATTTTTGACAACAAGTACAACCAAGTACAAATATACAGAAGCATAATTTCAGCTATATCAAAATAGTGTTAACAAGTTATCATAATGGGAGAATTTAATACTTCAACTTTTAGACATGTAAAACTTAAACCTATTCAGGCTCACAATAAAAATGAGTTATAGCTTTTATATCCTAGACTTCAAAAAAATTGTTAGGGTTTTGTCAGAAACCCTATATTCCATCAACGACACTTAAATCTTTAGATATCAACAACTAAAAAAGTTTATCAATCCAACCATAGAATTTTACATCTAAGGTTATGTCATGTAATTTCATGCCAAAATTTACTCTGGTTTTGTTACAAACCATATATTTCATTAATAAAACTAAATCATGAATATTGACAATGAATTTCATGTTAGCCCCCTAATTTTCTCTCTTTTTTTCCATTTTCCCATTCCTAAATCATAACCATTTACCGTTGTTTTACCTCTTTTATGCACCCTCATCTTGCACCAGTCCAAGCACGGTGACATATTTCGTATAAAGTTTATTTTTCATATTTTTAATTCAACTTAGAATTAATTGATTATTTATTACATGATTTCTTACTTTTAATCACTCTTTGTAACTTATCTATATCTCCAATGTTTATTTGGTAGTTAGAGTACTTACCGTGACCGTTGATCCTAGTGCAGGATCAGATCTTGCACCGTTGCTGGCATGGAAAATCCTTGCAGCAGATCTGAACCTCCTTGATCACCACCTCGTTTTGAGTAGCTTTAGCCAAGACAGCAAGATAGACCCAAAGGCAGCCAAGACCGAATCTACAAAGGACGAAAGCTGGAGATTGGCTATGGCCAATTTTGCTAACTGTCTAATTTTGAAGGCCAGAAAGCTAAATTCTCCGTTTGTTTATGTAATCGGTTGAATAATCTATTTTTTCCTTTGGCCAAAGATCTATATAATGTAGAATGTAAATAGGACTAGGGGTGAAGTTTTGATAGGAGAATAGAACAGAGACGCAGCCAGAGAGTTGGTAACAAGTTTATGTATTTTGTTATTGCCCGAATCTAGGCTGGACGATGTATTAATGTATGTACTTGCCTTAGTGAATTGATAAAAGGTGAGATCCGCCTCATGTTTCAAAAATTGTGTTTCTGTATTTGAGTTTATGAATTTATTAAGGTACTGAGCAGCATTTTTATTTAAAAGGGAAATGCGCTGGTTGGATAGGGCCCAGCCAACCCGGTACATTTACTCCATTTATCATTTTTCCTCTAATTTGTGTTTTCAAGTGTGATTTTATTTTAAGCACATGAATTCTTGTCTAAGTGAAAGCGGATCTGTTGTGTGAAGTAGATAAATTTCCTTTTCCTGCAATTTCCTTTCCTGCACTTGATTTTAGATTGGTTTTCCTCCGCCTGGTCCAAGCAGGAGAAATGAACCTGTACCAATGCAAGTTGGTGTGATATCTCCTTTTCTATAGTTCTTTTTGATTGGTTTTCCCAACCTGGTCCAAGCAGGAGAAATGAACCTGCACCACTGCACGTTGGTGTGATGCAACAAACCTTCTTAGTCAACTTCCCACAATCTTCTTTCTTTCATTAAATGCTTATGACAGGATAGATGTATATTGATTGTTTCTTTATTCCTAAACTCTGTTAAGATCAGAAACATTCACTTTTTATGTGTGAAATTTGATTTAACAGTATAATATAACTTCGAATAATTAAGCACTTATTTTAAGAGTTAAATGCTAAGTGCAGGAAGCTCTGATCCAGTGCAAGAACTAGTTTATTGCCATGGGATTTGAGTGCTTTGAACCTAGAAAAGTTAAAGCCCTTGCATGGAGTAAAAGGCCTTTAGTAAAGACAACATTTATACCTTCTGCATAAATCTCTGTTCCTGCACTAGTGTAAGAAGACTGCGATAGTGTAGGACAGATTAGTGCAAGAAGGAAATCTCTAAAGGAGCAGGTTTAAGGGCCCATATAATGAGACTGCTAAGAGTCTCTGCTAAAGAAAAACACACACTCAGTAGTTAAACAATAATTACCGAGAGTGATTTCCTTTTTATCTTTAATTCCCTCTTGCAAATGCATTATTCCTTGTTCCAGTCCTAATTTATTTTGATGGTTCAAGTTGTATTTTTCTCTTTTTAATTTGATTCCGCAATATTTCATTTAAAGAAAGTATTGATTTATATTAGGAAGATTAATACCATCTCTGGAATTTCCTGTGCTTCATCTCTAAGTTTACGAATCCCCCAGCTTGAAAAATTAAGTGTTGAGGAGTTTGCTTAAGTGTAATTCCTGCACCCAACATTTTGGCGCCATTGCTGAGGAGGTGATTTTATTTGGTAAGAATTTTATGATTATACAATAGAGGTAATTTTTCCTTTATTTTTGCAGTATTGTTTGGAAAAGCTTCTTTGAAGGAATTTTACTGGTGTTAATTGATTTCTAACAACATTTGTTTTACTAGAAGTTTTTTGTTATTTTTCTTTCTTTTTTGAAATGAATGCCTAGAAAAGGTAAGGGTTCGAAGCCCACTAAGGGCCAAAATAATTCTGAAAACAATTCTCATATTGGGTCTCCTTTAGTACACAGGAAGCCCAATCCAATTCAAACCCATCACGTAGGAAAAATACACCTGGATTCTGGTGACAACAACTCAGGTGTGGTTCAACCTGTTGAGAGCGGTACAAGTAAAAGGAAAACAATGGTGGATCATGAAGATCATTTGGAAGGGACTGGTGAAAACTAGGTAAGTGGAGAACAATCCACTTTTGTGTTTCCAAATGTGGATCCTGATACTGTGGTGCAAATGAATAATATTCCACCATCATCTCTCCCCCATTTCCATGGTAAAATTCATGAAGATCCTGACTCTTTTCTATTTGAGTTTGATATTCTGTGTAGAAGTTATGATTATTCAACTGACGCTCAGGAGTTAAGATTATTTCCTGTTACTCTCAAGAACTCAACTCTACGCTGGTTGATGGGGTTAGGAGGAAACACTATAACCTCTTGGGATTAGATGAAGAGAGCTTTTTTGTCTAAATATCAAGAATATTGCAAAACTTGGGACATGCAGGATGAGATTTTTACAATCATACAGGATGATGATGAAAGTACTGAAGATTACCTAGAAAGATTTATGTATATTTTACAAAGGTCGAAACATAAGTTTGATCCCAATACTATTAGAACCTTGTTCTTAAGATGACTTACTGATAATGCTAGAAATAATTTGAATCTGTTATGACAAGGTGATATTTCTTAGCAAAATTTTGAACAAATTTGTGAATTATGCAGGAAATTTTCAAGAAATCAATATAGATCCGGTAGAGGAACTCGGAATAGAAATAGAAAAACTGAATCTACTGATGCTATGATTATTGGACTAAAAAATAAAATGGAAAACATGAAAATTGATATAATGAATATTGTTACCAAATAGTTAGACTCTTTAAAATTTCAGCAAAAAATCATGAAGGAACAAGAGTCATTATGTATTTTCTATCCTAAATGTAGAGACAAGAATCCTCCTAAAGAGTGTCGTCTTAATTTGAAAGAAACTAATAAGTGTGCTATTTGTGCAGAAGACCATGTCACAGAAAAATGTCCCTCTATACCAGGACTTAAAGTTGTATTTACAGGGGGACAACTTGAAGTTGAATACTTGTATGCTATGGGAGCAAGAAGGAATTGGCCTCATGTAGGTGCAGGTGTGGGTACTGAATTTTCTCCACACTATTTTGGTTATAATGCACATGCATATTCTTATCTTAACACTAATCAGCAGTGGCAGTATGGGAATCAATATCAGCATGGGCAACCTTCTCAACCATGGAACAAGTTTGGAGAGGGCCAACTCATTCTCCATATTCCTACCAGCCACCTATGCAGTCATATCCATCTACACATACACCTTATTCAATGCCTCAACTTCTGAGTCAATCTACTCCACCATTGCCTTTACCTCCATCCTTTCGACCTCCTCAGCTGCCTACTCAACCTATGCCCAATCCTAACAATAATAAATTAGTGCAAATGATCTATGTAAAAAACCCACCTTTACCATTCGAGTACTAGTCTATTCCAGTTGGGGTTCATGATATTCAATTAAGATCAGGAAAGACTGTAACATCAAAAAATCAGAAGCAACCTATAGTGATTGTTGAAGATAAAGGAGAAAATGAAACTCTTAACCATTCTCTGAAAGCTGTCACTAAGCATCCTTGACCCTATGAATCCTTGTGATCTTCTTCCAACCAGCCTCCCTTCCCAGAGAGGCTAGTAATGAAAAGAAGTGAGCCTATTTTTGAAACTAGTTTGGCATCTGAGCTTTAGAATCTTTTCATTAAGATACCTTTGCTTCAAGCCATTAAAGAGATCCCCATTTCTACCAATATTATTAAGGAAATCTATCTCAAGAAACTTGGGAGGAAGAGAGTGGAATCCCAAACCATTCGATTTGTTGGTAGGGGGCAGCCATTAATGTCATGACTAAGCAAACCATGGATCAACTTCGGTTATCTCACCTTTGCCCTACTTCCACTGTGCTTGAATTAGCAGATAGATCTAAAATTAAGCCAGAAGGAGTATTTGATGATGTGATAATTTCATTATATTCTTCAGAATATCCTGCTGATTTCATTGTGCTTCAGCCAAAGAACCCAGTAGGAGGACATCCCTTGATCTTGGGTCGACCATGGCTTGCTACGGCCGTTGCATATATTGGATGTTGCTCCGATGATATGTATATTTCGCATGGAGATTCTAGGAAGAAATTTACCTTATACCCCCCTACTAGATCCATTCAGGACCTTCGAGATACTTTATGGTTGGATCAAAGAAGTGATGAGGAGACTCAAACCATTTCCCTTATCTATCATTATACAGGATCTTCAGAAGAAGATCAGATTCAACATTTCCTGAATAATCTAGACACTATGCCTAATTTCAAGCCATTGAGCCAGATTTTCATCCTAGAGTTTTAAGATAATCATGATTCTCATTCTTCTATACAGCTACATTTGAACACTCCCTTGAGTACTCCTGAGCCTGACACTACTCTTCTTGAGATTCGCCCTAGTAAATCCTTGCATATTAGTTCATATTTGGACTCATCTCAGCAGGAGCAGCTTGTGAATTTGTTGCAAAACCATCTTAGTGCCTTTGATTGGGGCTATGAAGATATGAAGGGTATTCCTCCTAAAAATTGTACACATCATATCTATATTTAGTAACGAACCCGACCTGTCCGACAACCCCAAAGGCGAATGAATCCAGCTCTAAGAGATATTGTGAAGGAATAAGTACAGAAACTCTTGGATGCTGGTTTTATCTATCCTATTTCTGATAGTCAGTGAGTCTCTCCATTAGTGCTAGTACCTAAGAAAGATGGAAGATGGCTTATTTGTATTTATTATAGAGAATTAAACAAATCCACTCTCAAATATTACTTCCCTCTCCCTTTCATTGACTAGGTTCTTGATACCATTGCAGGAAAGAAATAGTTTTCCTTTTTGGATGGCTTCAGTGGCTATAACCAGATACAGATTGCACCCGAAGATCAGGATAAAACTACTTTTACATGTCCATGGGGTACATTTTCCTATAAAATGCTTCCCTTTGGTTTATGTAATGCTTCCACTACCTTTCAAAGGGCATTCCTGGCCATTTTTGTTGATCTAGAATTTGTAGAAATTTATATGGATGACTTTTCTGTGTTTGGTGATTCTTTTCAGGAAGCTCTCAAAAATCTGGAGAAAGTAATTTTTCAATGTCAGAAAGCCCATCTTGCCTTGAGTGACAAGAAATGTAGATTAATATGAAAAGCGGGCGTGGTACTTGGCCATTTGATTTCTGGTAAAGGTATCCAAGTTGATCTAGCAAATATTGAGATCATTTTGCAACTTCCTGCACCCAAAACTCAAAGGGAAGTAAGAGGTTTTTTAGAACATGCTGGTTACTATAAAAGATTTATTGAAATTTTTTCTAGGATGTTTGCCCCTCTTTTTTGACCTCTAGCTAAGGATAGTGAATTTTCTTTGTCCACAGCTTGCCAACAGTCTTTTGAAACATTGAAGGAAAAGTTGGTACAAGCACCAGTTTTGAGAGGTCCTAACTGGTCCCTGCCTTTTCACATTTTCTCTGATGCTTCAGATTTGGTTATTGGCGCAAATTTAATACAAGAGGAAAATAAGAAATCCTATGCTATTTATTATATTAATAATAATTTGTCTTCCGCTGAATTAAATTATATAGTTATAGAGAAAGAGTTTTTAGCTGTAATTTTTGCAATTAATAAGTTTAGGCACTATATTACAGGATATGAAGTATTTGTACATACTGATCATTCCACGATTAAATATTTTATGAACAAACCATTGAATAGCGGTAGAGTGACTAGGTGGTTGCTATTGTTGCAGGAATTTAATGTTACTATTGTTGATAGACAATCTAATGTTGTAGAATATTTTCTTTCTAGATTAGATAATCCGGGTGAAGAAACTCCTGTTAATGACGATTTTCCGGATAAACATATTTTTTCTATGTCAACATATTCTTCATGGTTTTTTGACATTGCTAATTACTTGATTACTGGGAAAACACCACCCCACTTGTCTTCTCGTGAAAAGTGGAATATTATTCAGAAAAGTGCTACATACTCCTGGATTTAGGGAGATCTCTTTTACACTGGTCTAGATCTAATTATTCATAGATGTGTAAGAGAAGAGAAATTTTCTAACATATTTAAATCTACCCATGATGATCCTTATGTAGGCCACTTCACTGATAAGCAGACTGTATATAAAGTATTGTGTGCTGCTTACTTTTGGCCTTCCTTGTTTAAGGATGCCAAACAATATGTTAGGCAATGTGATAGTTGTCAACGAATGGGCCAACCTAGTAAAACCAATGAAATGCCTTTATGCCCCCAAGTTATGATTGAGCCATTTAAAAAATGGGCTATTGATTTTATAGGGCCAATAAATCCAACGTCATTAACTAAAAAGCATATTTTGGTTTCTATAGATTTTTTTACAAAATGGGTAGAAGCTAAAGCTGTTTCCTTTGCTACAGAAATAGTTGTTGTTGATTTTCTTTTTACTAAATATTTACTAGACTTGGTGTGCCTAGAAAACTTGTTTCTGACAATGGTCTGCAGTTTATTTCTAATCTAGTACAGGGTGTGATGGAGAAATACAAGATCTGGCACAGGAAATCCACACCGTATCACCCATAAGCAAGTGGCTAGGTGGAATCCACAAACAAAGTGATCAAGTCCATTCTTATAAAGACAGTAAATATGCATCGGAAAGATTGGGCTAAAATATTACCAGAAGCTTTATGGGCATACAGAACCACTTGGATAAATAGCACGGGACATACGCCATATGAGCTGGTATATGGCAAACAGCTTCTGTTACCAATTGAATTCCAGATCAAAACTTTCAGAACTGTAGTTCAGTTAGGACTAGATCTCTCTGAGGCACAACAACATCGTCTTCTCCAGTTAAATGAGTTAGATGA
Organism: Pinus albicaulis; assembly: GCA_034641835.2. Taxonomy (NCBI): domain Eukaryota; kingdom Viridiplantae; phylum Streptophyta; class Pinopsida; order Pinales; family Pinaceae; genus Pinus; species Pinus albicaulis. Next base: position 1,347,418,276 of record CM076577.1, on the reverse strand, counting down.
ATTTCGTAGTGATTTTTTTCAACAGAACATACTAATTCAATAGCAACACAAAAGGTGGCATGACAAGTCTATTAAAAAAAAGGAATTCCAACCAGGTGATTGGGTGCTTCTTTATGATTCTAGATTTAAAATTTTTAAAGGGAAGTTCCATACATGTTGGATGGGACCTTATGAAGTGATCCGAATATTTGAGAATGGAGCAGTAGAAGTTAAAACTATTGATGGACAAAATTCAGTATTCTTGGTAAATGGACACAGATTAAAGAAGTATTTTCAGCCACTTTACAGGAAAGATTTTACACAGCAAGTCCAACAGTAATTCAAGACAGTAGTGGTGAATGGTAATACCAACCCTTTGAAAACATGAATTCTTCTTCTTAAAAAAAAAAAATGAAAAAAAAAAAATTTAAAATACAAATATATATATATATATATATATATATATATATATATATATATTTGAATAAAAAGTAAAGAAAAAATATTTTCTTGTAATTATGAAAATCAGTTCGCTGACATGATTGCAGAAGGATCAACCTGAAAACTAGCTTTCTGGCAGGAATATCAAAAATTTCTAATAAAAAGAGAATGTTGCTTGATCTTTAGATATGCTAGCAACCACCAAGTAAAATCAGGTTCAACAGAACCAACCTTTATACAATTTGGGTAATTAGCCTGGATATTTTTATTCAAGTAACGCTTAATTCTCGCTGCAGTTATTTTTCTTACACCATTGCAGGTAGACCTTCCAAAAAAATTTCTTCCTTTCTTCATATTCCACTTTCATAATATTCCCTCAGTTTTCTTCTTCAATCCTAGAATGATTAAACTTCCATATTCTTCTGAATTTACCTTATCCGTTTTGTAAAAAACCCACTTTACCCTTGAATTTTTTTCCCTATCCCACTTCTGTTTATCCCCTCTTGTGGTACTATTCCTGGAATCCCTGTAACATAATTCCTTCCCATTCTAAAATTTCCCTTTTCCCACTTCTTTGTTCCCTCATGAATTCATTGCAGGATCTCACCCACAAAGAGAAAAAGGATATGCTCTGAAGCATCAAGAAAGGGTGAAGAAAATTTCTATTATAAGTTGAGGAAGCCATGTTGGAAGTCTAGCCTATATTTTACTTAAATTCCCTATTATTTTTTCAGATATCATGCTTGCACTAGTGCAAGCATGTCGTCCTATATAATAAGTGCAAGAAGAATGGTACCAATAGAATAGCATAGTTTAAGCAGCGCAAGCATGCACCCCGTCAGAAACATAGTACAATTTGTTCTTTTCATAGCATACCTCATAGGAAAGTGGTCATCATGAAATTTTATAAAAGGTCCTTTCACTTATTCGATGAGTACCTGTGCTGTCATATTAACTAGGAGAAAATTATTTAAAGTACAAGGTGTTTTTAATTTAAGAATCATGATCATTTTTTAATGAATGCTAAAGTTTTTTTTCAATTATGAATGAGTGCGGAAGTGTTTAACTATTTCTTGGATATAATTTCCCCTTTCCACCATAATCCTATATGTGCTTCACTCATAATGATTACCTCACCTAGCCGTTAAAACGTTTCCGCAAGCACCAGTCCGACACGATCTCAAAGATGCCACACATCCACAGCTATTTCAGTGGAATGAATGGGTGATAAGATGGAAGGGATGGTGGACGGTTGGATCCCTATATATAAAAACCAATTTTCTTAGTGTTGCACGTAAATTCTTGACTGTTCATAATTGTTAAGCAGTGATGCTACCTGTTCTAAGTGAACCTTCATCTCTAAGTAGGGTAGAACAAACTACTGAGTTTCGCAATAGTCTTGCACTATTGCGAGACTCAGGCTTTCTTCAATTCTTGCAAATATTTTATGGGCATAGCAGTGAATTGGCCCTACAATTTTCCAGAAGTTTCAAAAATGGGGCGTAAAAATTGGGCCTCTAAAATTTGAGGTTACGGAAGAGTTTATAGTAGCAGCGACAGGCTTGGAAAATACTGGTGAGCAGTGGTTTAAAAATCACAAACTAGAAAGGAAGCGATGGCAGCGTTTCGTCATCGACAAGAACATGAAGGTAGATTGGAAGAAAGGAAATCCACATAGTGCCCTATTGGGACAGTGGCGGGACCTCCTTGCCATCCTACAGAAATTTGTAACCTGTGAGGGAAGGTACTCCCTCACTTTTGTGTACCATTTAAGATGTTGCAACATTTCGAAGCCAGTTGGCACATCCGGTGGAGGATTGATTTCCCCTATTTTTTTTCTTAAGAGCTTGGAAAAAATGGCCAAGGGTGTGCGGGACGGACGGGCAGACTAGGTCGATAAGAAGTTATATCACAATGGCCTGACAAATATTTTGGTCCAGAAACAATTATAAATTAAAGGCATGACCTTGGAGGCACTGTTAAAACAACTACATAAAAGACAATTACTGGAAAGGAGACAAAGGACCTCGCTAGCACAAGAAAGGGTCTGAGTAAGAATGTAAACGGGAGTCCTTATTGCAACAGTGCGAAAAGGAAATGACCTGAAAAATAAACAGAAGAAAGGGCCCCATATCTAAACAAGAAGATAACTAGTGCACTTGTTGAAGAGACTCCTTCTACAACACCAATATAGGCACAGACCCCTGAAGAAAACAACCTGTTAGTCCTTGCAGATGCAGCAAAATTTGTAGAGGTTGAAGATGGAACTCTGTTGGCCAATTTCATTAAAAGGGCCTGGAAAAATAATGAAGAGTCTAGTGCAGGAAAAGAACCATAGTCCCCATAGGACATTGAATCCCCTTCTGCACCAGTGCAAGAAGAATTACAAGAAGAAGAACCAGAAGAATAAGAAGAGGAGGAGGAAGAGGCATTTTCTGAAACCCCAAGGGATGTTGAGGTCCCTAAAGAAGATATTTCCCCTGTTGAGACAGAAGAAGAAGAATTTATTGATGTAACCATGAGGGATACTGAGGTCCCTGAGGAAGACATAACCCCTATCGAGACAGAAGAAGAAGAATATTTGTAACTCCTGCTGCTGGGATAGTTTACCTAGAGCTTCAAGTGCATAGCTTAGAACAACTCATAGCTAAAGCGTAGGAGGATGAAGAACAGAGTAAAGAAGAATTAACTGCGGAGATCTACAAAAATAAAGGAGAAGTTAGAGTTTGTAAGTACCGAGCTGTGCAATGTTTCAAGCGACTTAAAAAGGTGACAAAGAAACTAAAGAACATTAGAAAAAAAAAGTCTGAAACATTTCAGGCCGATGTCAGTATGTCAGAGAAGGATTGAGATGGAATGCTCAAAGTTTTGAAGGTTTTTTTGCAAAGGTAAAGAGTTGTGTGAGGACACACAACATCTTAGGGATTGGAGGATGTTAGCCCCCTAATTTTCTCTCTTTTTTGCCATTTTCCCCTTCCTAAATCATAACCATTTACCGTTGTTTCACCTCTTTTATGCACCCTCATCATGCATCAATCCAAGCATGGTGACATATTTCATATAAACTTTATTTTTCATATTTTTAATTCAAATTAGAATTAATTAACTATTTATTACATGATTTCTTACTTTTAATCAATCTTTGTAACTTATCGATATCTCCAATGTTTAGTTGGTAGTTAGAGTACTTACCGTGACCACTGATCCTAGTGCAGGATTGGATCTTGCACCATTGCTAGGACAGAAAATCCTTGCAGCAGATCCAAACCTCCTTTATCACTGCCTCGTTTTGAGCAGCTTCAACCATGACAGTAAGATCGACCCAAAGACAGCCAAGACCGAATCTACGAAGGACGAAAGCTAGAGATTGGCCATGGCCAGTTTTGTTAACTGTCTAATTTTGAAGGCTGAAAACCTAAATTCTGCGTTTGGTTATGTAATCAGTTGAATGATCTATTTTCGCCTTTGGCCAAATATCTATATAATTTAGAATGTAAATAGGACTAGGGGAGAATTTTTTATAGGAGAAGAGAACAAAGACACAGCCCGACACGCGATAATAGGTTGATGTATTTTGTTGTGCCCAAATCTAGGCTGGATGATGTATTAATTTATGTACTTGCCTCAGTGAATCAATAAAAATGGAGTTTCGCCTCGTGCTTCACGAATTTTGTTTCTGTATTTGAGCTGATGAATTGATTAAGGTACTGAGCAACGTTTTTATCTAAAAGGGAAAAGCGTTGGTTGGCTAGGGCCTAGCCAACCCAGCACGTTTACCCCATTTCTTGTTTTCTTGTAATTTGTGTTTACATTGTCAAGTGTGATTTAATTTTAAGCACATGCATTCCTGTCTGAGTGAAAGCGGATCCGTTGTGTGAAGTAGATAAATTTCCTTTTCCTACAATTGCCTTTCCTACACTTGATTTCAGATTGGTTTTCCTCTGCCTGGTCCAAGCAGGAGAAATGAACCTACACCAGTGCACGTTGGTGTGATATCTACTTTTCTGCAATTTTGTTTGATTGGTTTTACCTTCCTGGTCCAACCAGGAGAAATGAACCTGCACTAGTGCACGTTGGTGTGATGCAGCAAGCCTTCTTAGTCTACTTCACGCAATATTCTTTCTTTTATTAAATGTTTATGATAGGATAGATGTATATTGATTGTTTCTTTATTCTTTCACTTTGTTAAGATCAGAAACATTAATTTTTTTGTGTGCAATTTGATTTAACAGTATAATAGCACTTGCAATAATTAAGCACTCGTTTTAAGAATTAAATGCTAAGTGTAGGAAGCTCTGATCCGGTGCAAGAACTAGTTTGTTGCCACAGGATCTGAGTGCTTTGAACCTATAAAATTTCAAGCCCTTGCATGGAGTAAAAATCCTTTAGTAAAGACACCATTTTCACCTTCTGCATAAATCTTTGTTCCTGCACTAGTGCAAGCAGACTGCGATAGTGCATGATAGATTAGTGCAAGAAGGAAATATCTAAAGGAGGAGGTTTAAGGGCCCATCTGATGAGACTGCTAAGTGTCTCTGCTAAAGAAAAACACACACTCAGTAGCTAAACAATATTTAAATAGAGTGATTGCCTTTTTATCTTTAATTCCCTCTTGCAAATGCATTCTTCCTTGTTCCAGTCTTAGATTATTTTGATGGTTAAAGTTGTATTTTTCTCTTTTTAATTTGATTCCGTAATATTTCCTTTAAATAAATTAGGGATTTATATTATGAAGATTCATACCATCTCTGTCATTACCTGTGCTTCGTCTCTAAGTTTACGGATCCCCCGGGTTGAAAAATTAAGTGTTGAGGAGTTTTCTTAAGTGTAATTCCTGCACCCAACACTTCACATTTGAACATTTTATATCTATGATTTTATTATTCCATATGAACTTATATTAATCTATCATTAGGGTTTTATTGTAAACCTTAGATAAAAATATCAAATTTCAAAATTAGATATATAATAATTTTGACTATGTTAGGGCTTCAATCATACAAAAGTAGATATACCTAAGGTTTCACTCCTACGATATTCCTTAAATTATTACAAATGTTTTTTTCATAAACCTTAATTCATCAAATTCTTAAAATATATATGATCTAGATATTAACAACAAACCCTAACAAATTTAGGATTTTACATCAAATCAATCATCAATAGAGAAAGATTTCATTATGATTTTTAAGATTTATCAACAAACCCTAAGTATACTAGGGTTTCATCGTTAACATACACTACATATCAAAATAATAGGGTTTTAAAATGAATCCTAAAGATTAGGTTTTCACCAAAATGAACAACATAGCAAGATTTAATATGACAATGGTAGATTCAATTTAGTGATTAATCACCATGAAAATAATCTTTATGATTCAGAACCCTAGACATGAGATAATTAGTAATATAAAGAAAATTTTAGAGGAAGGAAAATCATACCTTCTTATGTGAAGAAGATCTGCAATGAGTTAAATAAAATCAAACATACCTTGAACAAGGTTATTTTCATGATACATGACTTTCTTTGAAGTTTCCTCCACAATCATTGTGTATTCCTAAAATATTTCCTACCAAGGAGAATACAAATAAAGGATTATGAGTATGCAATACAAAAAAATATGGATGTATGGAGTAAATTAAACACGGAAGAGGAAAAAAAGAACATGATACTTATAGTTTTGTAAAATGGTGGAGGATCCTTCTTAATTCCATTTTGAGTGATACCTAAAAATTATAAAAAAAAATTGAGAATTATTCTAGAAATAAAAACATTAAATAAAACATTAAAAAACCTAGAGTAATAATATATGTTATAAGTAGAAGGATATTCAAGGGATACCATTCATAAAATACTTAAGAAAATAAATCTTTGAATTCATATTATTCAACTTTATTCTTCTTGGGTGGAGCATCATCGACAAATTTTGCATCTTCTCTTTCTCTCTAATTTGTACTTGAAGTTTCACGACATTGGTTCTTGTAGTATCACATCTTACTACAATTGTAACGTTCAATTTTGGATAGGTCTACCTTCTTCCTTGGTCCTTTAAATGTATTGTGTCCTCCATTCTTCTTGTAGTGGGTAGAGTATGCATTGAAGGTGTTTTTCTGTTCATCTTCCTTCTTGTAACCCATTAAGGAATCACAATTTTTGTTAGACCAAAACCCATAGGTGTTAGTCTCTTCTACAATCGCCAGAGTTAGGATCCACAAGAGGTGGTTAGTCCATGTCACGAAACAAACAGGGATCGTTGAGCCAAATGTCCAAAAATCTCCCCCCCAACATGAGCCAGGTGAGTTTCGAACTCGAGACCTGTCTCTCTAATAAGAATTGTTGGAATCACGATTGGCGTTATACCAAAACCCACAGGCATTAGTCTCTACTACAATCGCCAGACTTGGGATCCATGAGAGGCGGTTAGTTCATGTCGCGAAACAAACAGGGGGTGTTGAACCCAATGTCCAAGAACCCACTAATGAGATGTGATATTCTTCTTGTCCACATTTATTCAAAAGTTGGTGTTCCTCTCCAAATGTTGATTCCTGATGCAAAGGATATCCATGATTTAGGTAGACTTATTAGTGCAACAATCACAAGTTATTAACCTGGAATGATCAAATTACTTCCCTATAACTCGTCTCTTATTTGGGAGATCCTTATAAAATAGGAAGATACAATGTCATACTTTATCATTGTTATTGTCCTTGTTTCATTCTTGAGACTAGCAACTTGTTCAATGTTTTGAATGGAAAATAACTTGTGCAGGGAATCATACATATCTTTTTTAGTGTCTATATTGGATATATAGGGAATCAGGTTTTCTTTTACTCCATAGACAATTAGATTCATGGTCAAGATGTTTTTTCCATTTACTTCTCCTTCCGTTCATCATCTATTGGCTCCTTAAATTTTCATAGAAAAAAATACAAGAATATTTATTTTTCAAGGATAAGATATATCCTCTTCTTCTGTGATCTATAGTTGGTGGCTCCTTTTAGCTTACCTTCTTTCTTCATTGAATTTCTCATAGATTTTACAATGTCTCTCTTATTTGATATAGATAATATGCTTTCCTCTTCCTATATGATACTTATCCTAATGATTTTATCTTTCCCTTTACTTCAATAGATCTTTAAGCTACCTTTTTCCTTCTCTTCCTTTACCTTAGCTTTGATACCACGTTACAAAATCAAAAAGGAAAAAATTACTTTGCTGTCTTGACAATTACTTGTGATATTATTGTATTCTTATTAACTTTCTTTGTGTTTTTATTTTATCTTATTTTAATCAAGTATACATCAAATCAAAACATGAATATCAATGATGCCATATATAAGTACTCATCCAAGGCTAAAACTCCTATGAAGGGGAAAACCAAAGAAAACTCTTCCACAAGTAGATTCAAATCAAATTGAGGCTATCCCAGACCTTAGACCAAACCAAAATACATTCCTCTCTCCACCAAGTCAGCCTTCCAAATGATTAACCAAACTTTAGTAGTTACTTCTAGACAAACAACTTCAACCCAGCTACAACTCAAAATTTTGGCCTTCCTCTAGCAACCTAGTAAATCACATGTGTGGAATAAAAGAGAGAATTTTGGCTTCATCTTGAATGCAAGGGTATCATTTATTATTTTATAATGATTTATCCTTTTCATTTTGTATTTTAGTCTTATTTTCCTTCTCTAACAATTGTATATCGAATTTTCTTGATGTCTTCTCCATGTGAGTCAAGTGCATTTTTATTTATATTGGTTTCTAGCTCCTTTTCTGTGTGAATTGTCTTCTTTGAGAGGAGGATTATTTGACTCAATTTCATCAAAATAAATTTATTTCTTGATAAACAAAGCCTAAGAAAGTTCTATTAAATGATGATAAGGACTAGAACTCATGACATAAACCTTAGAATCCTACAGTGGAGGCTTTTACGTAGAAATAAAATAATAAAGCATGGTATCCATGCCAATAAATCATTTTTATTTTACAAATATTTTTGATTTTGTTTATTTTAAAAAATACAATTCATCATGACTCAAATGCAATTATGAAGGTTGAAACTAGTTACATTCTTCAACACTGTCCATCCACCTCGTGCCTTCACCATTGGTCCTCGGGCTTTGATTGTATATGCCATTGTGTCCAGGAGTCGCATCATCCTAGTCATTCCTCCTTTGTGCTTTTTATTTCCTTCTAGGGTGGTGCCTCCACGGTGACATGTCTCACACTATTTCTTATTGGTTCTCAAATTTTCCATTAGTTCTCACCTTGTCTATGTACTTAGTTAGCCGAAAGAGACCTACTTTTCACTCTTTTGAAACATTTTGGGGTCACTAGTTCAATATGCTATAACTTTATGAACCCTTTTCTAGAAACTTAAGCCAATCACATACCAGTCGAGGTGAGTTATTGTGCCATGCCTTCTACCACCATGTACCAGAACTAAATCACCCTAGATTACACAGCCTATGCACCACTGAAATATTCTAGAGACACCTTCCAGGGTGACATCATGCTCATGTTACCATCACCACATGGTTCCATTTGAGTGGTGACATGTATCACCCATATTTTATCCACTTTACCACTTAAAAATGTTCAAAACACATTCTACGTGTCACACCTATATTTATGTCATTCTAATGTCATCATAAGCCATTAAAATTATACCACACATGATCCAAAAGTATGCAGGAATGCAATAGAATAGAGATATAAACATAAACAAAAAAGTTCTACAAAAATAAAACTTCATTTCATTAATATAAAAGGACTAAAATATGCATACATACAGAATGGAAGTAACCTAGCTCAAGTGATGGTATCTTATCTCTGAGAAGCAATGTGATCACTACATGCCTCTGAACTGTGTTACACTCAGGCTCAAGGGAATTTGTATTACTGAACAATAGTGGAAAACCCTAAACAACCAAAACCCTAACCCCAAGAGATAGAACTCAAAGAGTTTGTGGGCCCCATTGGGGTTATTTGGGCAATGAACATTCTGGGGTCGTAATTGTCAAAATTCCGCTACCCAGAATTCTATTGTAACAATTTATTAAATTTCTTCGATTTGTTGAACACAACAAATTATTTAACATATAATATCGAAACAAAATACACTGCAGTCTTTAAAATAAACTAATGAAAGGAAAAATAATAACACAAGTATACACATATTAACACCATTATTTCTGGACAATTGTCCCCAGAAAAAATCAATGTGGCAAAGCCGGTGCAACAGCTAAGGGTTTGCATATTATCCAGTAATTTTCCAACTAAAAATATATGATTGTTGAATTGTAAAAATAATACAGAGAAATATGACAAAAAAAGTCTCGTGAGACAAATCTCACTCTCCCACAGGAATTTGGCATTGACGTGCACATGAAATGAGCTGTTATGAGCTACCTCTCCACAATGACTATGTCACCCATGAAGTCTCTACGTCAGAATTGAAGTTTATATTTGTATCTGTGGTGGATCTCTTTGTTGGCTGGAAACTCAAATCTTATAACTTCTGAAAACACCCTTCGAGAGCTGGCACTGACCCTCTTCTTTCTCCTCAATAGAAAATTGAATTCCCTCTGTAGCTCTATGTAGTCCCAGTGTAGCCTCTACGTCACTGGCTTTGAGCAGTTGTATGTGGCTTCTGCTGCCTCCTCTCTATACACTCTCCAGATTCAGAATTATTCCTTCTATAAATGATCACTTCCCCTCTATGTGAGAATCCTCTTGATGGATCTTCTCCCTCAACACTCCTCACTAAATAATTTGGATATCTGGTGTCTTTCTCTGTCTCAATGTGTTTTTTAAACAGCCCATCATGTCCTTATTATAATATTCTCATTGAAACTTCAAAGACCAATATTAAATCTATAATCAATTGCTAAGATTAGATTCTGACTTGGTCTCCTCCTTTTCTAACACATTCACACTATGTTTTATCAATACTCATTTTTTATTTTACTTTCTTATGTTTAGACTTAGGGTCCCATTAAAAATAAATCATTATTTTAATAGAATTCATTCTGAGTGGGATTTCCACAAATGGATTCTGGGTTCTCTGGAATACATGTGTCTAATCATCCCTGCCAAATGTGAGAGTTGGAGCACAATCGATGCTACCCAAATCAACAATCCATCTTAGCAAGCAATATTCTCTTGCAATTCACCCTCCTTAGTACTTCTTTGATTCTATAACATCTCCCTCTATGATGTTACTATCTGAAAATGTCTCCCACCAACAATGCACTCTTGTATTTGTGCTACGACTGACCCTACATGTTGTTGGGAACTTCCTTTGCACTGAAACGCTCTTGTATCTATTGCTGCTATAACCGAGGACCCATGTGCTTGTAATATTCCAAAATAGGAAAAGCAGCAATATGGAGCATAAAAATGGAAATAATAGTGAATATCAATACACCAAGGTATGAGACAAATATAGAGCCATATTATTAATAATTTTAGTAGAAAATAAGCACAAAATATTGAGGATAAATTCACTCAAGAAAGATAACACAAGCCTCCAATAATCAAAATGCTAAAACATGAAGTGTTGCTGCTACTCAAAATGTCAGAGAGCCAATACAACACAGTCCTAGTGAGTATGACTACTGCTATGAAATACAATTATGTAGATATCCTGATATATGGCTCACTCCCAAGCACATTTCCAAGACAACCCAGGAAGGGTTTCTGGAAATACAAAAAATACAAAAATGGTGAACTATAGCCCTAGGGATGAAGAATCATTGCGTATGGATAGCTGAAAGGAGGTGGCTGAAATGATGTAGAAATAAATGGAAAATCCTTCAACAGATTTCTTGGATGAAGGGCTTCTCCCTTCACTGGAAACCCAACTCACCAAATAGGGCACTAAACCCTCCACTGCAACTGATCAATAAAATAACGTAGTCTATGAGGAAAATTTCATTGTAGGGGTTGGTAGCAGCTTCGCCTGATGCCAAATGAAAAATTAATGCTCAAGGACCCCTCTTACTAGCTTCCTTGCAGGAAGGATACTCTCTCCACTGGGAAACAAGCTCATAAAATGCTCCTATCAATCCTCCACTACCTCTGCCTTGCAAAAAAACACAACCCTGGAGGAGACTAAGGTGTGGATGATGGATGAAGCTTGGCCTGATACCGAATAGTGGAAATTCAGTTCAATAAACCTCTCCTAAGTGGGCACTCAAAATCCCCTGAGGATGATGGTGGGATTCCTTCTCGGGAACACCATTGTGCTAAACATCACAATGGACTCTGCTAAACAGCCAAAGCATGCAAGAAGTCATAAAATACCACAACACAATGCCCTCTATGGCTTCCTTTCCCTTCCTTATATGCTTTGTGAGTCTTCTCACCTTGGGCCCCACACATTAATGCCACTACTCTCATGGAGACTTCCTCCCATTAACAGTGCACTATCCCTCATTAACTATCCACTCCCCCCGTACCAATGTTGTAGATTTGGTCAAATTGGACTCAATCCACATGCTTCAACCTCTATTCACACATGATGGTGCTTTATCCAGCTAATAAGATGATCCTCATCCACATTAGGAGTGATTTTATTCATACTAAGGATATTTATTGGTCTCCCTACCCTCTTATTTATCTATCTAAGAGAAAAAAGAAACAATTAATATTCCAACTAGCTGAAAGATATTTTGGAATATTACACTGCGACTAAAACAAATTCTTAACCCTACCCATATGCTACCCAAATTGAATGAATTTCGCTCTTCCTAGAGTCTTCATGAATACATCCACTACCTGATCTCGTATGGGGACATATTGTAGTTGTACTTCCCCACACTGAACAAATTGTTTGATAAAATAAGATCTTATATCTATTTGTTTAGACCGATCTTGAAATATTGGATTCTGAGAATGTTTGATACAACTTTGATTGTCACAATTAACACTAGTCAGCTCCATCATCTTCTTTAACAATCTCACAAGAATCTTCCCAAGGCATATGGCTTCACATATTTCTATGCTGGCTGACATATATTCTGCTTCGGCTGACCTCAGTGCTATTTATTTCTGCTTCCTACTTCAACAAGAGATCATTCCTGATCCAATGCAGAAATAATACCTGAAGGTACTCTTTCAGTCCCCTGAACTTCCTTGGAAATCTGCATTTGTGAACCCACTCAATATGACATCATCTCCTTAAGTGTATTTCAACTCGTATCCGATTGTTCCACACACATATATGATATTTTTCCTAATTTTTTCGCAATGCATCCTTTTTTGTTCCACCGTGAACTGACTAAGGTTGTTAACAACAAAGTAAATGTTTGTCCTGGTGTTGACTAGATACATGAGTGACCCAATGAGTTACTTGTGCAAGGTGGTGTCTAATTCCTTATCCCATGATGCATCTATTTTCTTACAATTGTTTATCATAGGCGTCACCATCAACCGTCACTCCTCCATTCTAAAGCTATTTAGAATTTATGTGGCATATATTCCTTGCCCTAGGAAGATCTCTCCATTCTTTTTCCATACCTCCAACCCTCGAAAATAGTGCATCAACCCCAAATCCTTCATGTCTAATTATGCTTCAATATTATTCTTACAATCCTTTATGAGCCTATATGATCATGTAAGAAAAATATCATCTACATATAGCACCAGAATTAGGGACTTTTTCTCCACCATCAAATAGTAGAGATTTGGATCGACATCACTCTTAATGAATCCAAATTGCTAAAATTAGTTATCAATCTAAACGTACCAAGCTCTGAGTGCCTACATGAGCCCATATAGGGCTTTCCTCAGCCTACATACATGATATTTCTTCTCATGAGTTTCAAAGCCTTTATGATGTTCTATGTAGATCTCCTCTTCTATCACCCCATTCAAGAACATTGTCTTAACATCCATTTGGTGAATCTCCCATCCCATCTAAGCTACCAGGGATCTGACAGATCTGATGGAGGTGCATCTAGATATAGGGCCGAAGTTCTCCTCATAGTAAATTACCTCTTTATGTGAATACCCCTTTGCTATGAACCTAGCCTTGTACTTTTCCACACTACCATTTGCAACGTACTTGATCTTGTACATCCATATTGATCCTATGAATGATTTGTCCTCAGGTCTGGGCACAACTTCCCAGACATCATTTTTCATGATAGAACTAAACTCTTCTACCATGGATTCCACCCATACTTGGTGTTTTATGACTTCCTAAAAACTAGAGGGTTCTTCTACCTGTGCTACCAATGCTTGGTACTTGTTAGGTTGTCTACATTGCCTCTTCGTGCTTATGGGAGCTCCAATGAACTCCTCTGTGTCCCTCGGTGTCTATAGTGCCTCCCTATTGGTTCTGCCACTAGTGGTAGGAGGTTCTCTCAATTCCTCCTCCTGTTCCTATTGTCGCCATCTAGTGAGAACTACCAGAATATTCTCCTCCAAAGGAAATGCTTGTACTATTCATTGTATGCAATCCTTGTGGTTGTCCTCCTGCCTGTCCTCCCTGCTACCCCTGATGATGTTCAAGTAAATCAAATTCTGTTGATTGATTTTCTGTTTGCATCTCACGATATCTACTTAAAGCTCTATCTTCCATGAACTTAGCATCTCGTCTAACTACAATTTTCCTGCTACTAGGAATGTATATTATGTATGCTTTCTAGGTATCGATATATCCTACGAGATACCCCTTTTCTACAGTCTAATAAAATTTACTTCTCTTCTCATTTGGTATTGGCAATATGCCATACTTTTGAATATCTAGAGGTGTCATACTTTTAGTTTCTTTCTTGTGAAAACGCCTTCACACATTTTCTTCCCTAATGTTCTGTGAGGAGTTCTATTATGGATATACACAGTTGTGTTACATGCCTTTTCCCATACGAATCGAGGAAGCTATAGGCCATATGACATGAATTTTTCTGCCCCAAGAATATTTTTCTTCTTTTTCTTCGTTAAACCAGTCTAATGTGGATTGTATGGATTTTTCCACTCTCCCTTGATGCCCTCCTTTGCGCAGAAATTTGTGAAGTATCTATGTGTATATTCTCCACTATTATTTGAGTGCAACACATTTATTTTCCTCCATGTCATGTTCTCCACGAGAGATTTAAACTCTCTGAACCAATCAAATATGTCATCCTTAGTCTTTAGGAAGTAAATATAGGTTTTCCTGGAGTAATAATCAATGAATGTGACAAATTATTCAACACCGTTAAGAGCTCTAGTTGATAGTGGAGCACAAATTTATGTGTATTAATTATAATATGCAATTTTATGGGTTATCAATTCTTGGAAAAGATTCCTTAGCATATTTCCCTAGTATGTATCCTCTACCTACATCATCCTGGTCTGTACTGAAGATTGGTACTCCAGTAGCAGTCTCTCTGAACATAGCCTCTGCATCACTACCTCCGCGCCACTCTCTGTGGATTTTTCTTCTTCCTATATATGCACTCTCTAGATCCAAAATTATTCCTTTTGGAAATTATCCCTACCCCACTCATTGAGAATCCTCTTGATCGATCTTCTCCCTCAGCAATGATCACTATATACTTTCTATCCTTGGACTATTTCTCCATCTCGATGTGTTTTCCAAATGAACCTTCACATCCTTCTTATAATATTCTTGTTGAAACTTCAAGGACCAATATTAAATCTCTAATCAACGGTTAAGATTAACTTCTGACTTGATATCCTCTTTTTATAAAACATTCACACTCAGTTTTATTAATACTCATTAATTATTTTATTTTCCTAAGTTTAGAATTAGGGTGCCTTTAAAAATAATTAATTATTTTAATAAAGCTCATTCTGAGTGGAATTTTCAAAATGGGTTTTTGGGTTCTCTGGAATACATATGTCTAAGTCTCCCTTCCAAATTTAAGACTTAGAGCACAATGTACAATGCTACCCAAATCAACAGTTACTTGGTCATTTTATCTTTTTTTTGACACGTACAACACATTGACAGAAATATCTCTCGAATTAAAATAGGATTTTCCACACCATTTCTTACAACTATGGGCCTACGGAAAACCTATAAAATAATGACGTTTATTGGGTCAAAACTACTCCAAAATTTCACGACCTGAAAAACTACTAAAAATAGTAATGCTGCTATAAACTAGGAAACCGATCAAACTAAATTTAGGTCAAGGTGGAATAGGTGGATGGACACCAATATCCACCTAGATAAGTAATCTCGAATTAGGAATAAATCATCCTCATTGCATCCAGAGCCTCCATGAGGTGAGGAAATTTCTATTGAACTTGGTACCTAGTGAACCACTTGCCCCGGTGAAGGCGTTATCCTGCTTTGGAAAAGGGATATAGCAAGATTATATGATGGCGAGGGTTATTCATCTATGTGGTCATGATATGATTAGTTTTACCCCATTCCATTTTTTCTTGGTTGAAATTTGCGGGTCTGATTTTTTTGCAACATCAGATGTGTCTAGTAATGGTGGAAAGTGTGGATGAAGGTGGTCAATTTTGAACATTGGGTGTATACGAAGGAATGGTCAAATGTTGGTCGAATGTTGAGCTCAAAGGAATTGTATCCTTAATCCTTGATGATGTTCTATGTCCCATATTGGAGTGGGAGAAGCTTGCAGTGGGGTCCAACAAGGCGCTCCTTTTGCAAATGTAGCCACACTTTGTCTCCCACCTGGGACTTGTGTGGGATCGGATGTTGATCATGTCACTACTTGTACTTAGCATTGGTTCTATCCAATATGTCATGGACTTGCTGGAGGACGTGAAAAATGCTCTAAATGAATTTTTTATCCCTATAAGCTTCATATTGGACATGATTCAAATATTCCTAAGTAGCTTCGAATAGTATGGCCACATCAATGAGACATAGTGGCTGGAATCAGAACCCCACCTGAAATGGGATGTGGCTAGTTGAGCTATGGAGAGCTTGGTTGTATTTGTGGTATACATACTGTATGATTTCATCACATGTATGAGGATGATTTGAGTTGTACAAGAGCATAATGTGTAAAATCATCTTGTTGATGACCTATGTTTTGTCATCAATTTGGGGGTGGAAAGTTGTGGACCTAGTGAGGTTGATATCCATCATCAACCAAAGAATTGAACAAAATGTACTTAGAAACCTACTATCCTGATTTGAGATAATGGATTGTGAGATACCAAAGTGCACCCACACTTGTTGAAAGAATATTTTAGCAGTGGCTTCTATTATGATACTCTTCTTGCAAGCCACGAGAATGGCCATGTTAGAGAATTTTTTGATGACCAGAGAAACACAATCACTTGCATACTTTTTGAAGGGATTCCCAACATGTAATCCATGGATATGGATTCCCAATGTTGACTAGGGGTAGGAAATGGAGTATATATGCCTTGATTCTTGATGGTCTATTTGGATATGGTGCAAGAAGTGTAGGAATTGATGTACTTTCCAACATCTTGTTGATGGTTCGACCAATAGAAATACTTCTATAGTGATGCCACTATTTTCTCGAACCAGAAATTTCTAGAGACCCAACTGTAGTGTGATTCCCAAATCATCTTAGCACAATCGCTTGAAGGAACACATAGGTGTCGCAGGTGGCATAACACTGCACCCTGGAGGTGAAAATTTGGAACTTGCTTTCCCTCCAGGAGTGTCTAGTATGTGTTGCCAAATTTTGAATCGTATTTGTAAAGATGCGACCACCCCAAAGTCTCTTTTCCACAAGAGTTGAGCATAGTGTTCAGACCCATGATCGATGATCGGTGTATAATTTAACCTTGTACAAAAATTATCTGCAACCGAATTCTTCTTAAAGACATAAAATAAACAATAGCAAGAGCATAAAACATAAAACATATATACACAGATATTTTCCCCTAAATCCCAAATCGGGACTACCAGCTTCAGTTTTCATTATATTCCTTTTAGTGTTACAACACATATATACATGTTGAAGCATTCATAAACCCCAATCCATTAACCTTGGATTAGAACATAACCATAGTTCCCTTGACTAGATCTACGAAATGCAAACGACCGAAAACCATCATGCCCCAAAACCATGTGCAAACCCATGCAAAAAACCATAGGGGTCCATCCAACTAAAATAGAGTAAAAAAAAATTCCCGAGGCACTTCCCTGCCCCTTGTGGACCCCTGCACAGGTGCGGTTATCACGCCCCCTCTTGCCCGCCCATGCATGCGATTATCCTTGGAAATAATATAACACATACCCAATATTCGGCTAAGGCAGTATGTAACACTTTTGGTATTTCTATTATTATACTTAATTTCCAAATATAAATGTTGTAGGTATGTCGATCATTTTTGATGGAAATCGTTCTAAAACCTCCTTGCGTCTGTATAAACTCTAGGTGTTGGTGGTCTATGTTGATGACCATTTCCTTCCCTAGAATTGAATGCTTCCATTATCGATAGATCTGCACAAGGGAATACATATTTTTTTCATAGGTGGGATACTTTCGAATTATGTCTGAAACTGTCTCACTATGATATGCCATTGGATGGCCTTGTTGAGTAATAACTGCACCAATAGCATACTTGGAGGCCTCAGTATCAATCTGAAATGGTTGTTGCAGTTCTGGTAATGTGAGTACTCGTGCAAACTGGGGTCGATACTTCAACTCATAAAATGCCTTTTTTGGGGATTTAGACAAAAATAACTTTTCTTTCGCTCCTCCCTTGGTGACTTGATTCAAATGCCAAGTGATATGAGAGAACCCCAACACGAACCAACATTAGAAGTTGGAAAAACCCAAAAAGCTACAAAGCCCTATTAGAGTGGTTCGGGTTGGCCAATCCTAAATGAATTGTATCTTGGCTTGGTCGACATTCATACCCAACTCGTCAATGATGTATCATAGATATTGAACCTAGGTCATGCCAAAAGTGCATTTATTGAAATTGGCACACCAATTGTGTTGCCACAGTGTCTAGAGGACCTATCAAATGCGGTGGAGTTTCTCTTACCAAATCTGGCTGAAGATCAATATTTCATCCAAATACACCACCATGAATGAGATGGTGAAGGGTCTTAATATGTATTTCATCAACCTCATGAAGGTTTCAGGGGAATTCATCAACCCAGAAGGAATGACCAACCATTCAAAAAGGCCCTCGCTGGATTTGAAGGAAGTGTTCCACACATCAAATGGTTTTATTAGTACTTGGTGATATCAATACTTCAAGTCAATCTTGCTGAAATTTTTTTTCCCCTTAAGTTGGTCCAACAAGTCATCAATCTATGGGATCAGATACCTATTCTAGATAGTGATCTTGTTCATCACCTAATATTCGATAAATATTCTCTAGGTCACATCCTTGTTTTGTACCGACATGATTGGTATCCCATAGGGAAATTAATGTGGCCTAATGTGGCACCATTTTTGTAGTAGCTCCTAAATCTACCTCTTGATTTCAATGTTCTCCAAAACAGAGTGTCGATAGATCGGTCCATTGGGTAGTAGCACCTTCAGTAAGATCGATGGAGTGCTTGACATGAAAGTGTTGAGGTACCCCTACAACTAAGGTGAATATGTCCCTATACTCTTGTTCTGCTATACAACAACACCCATTTATTTTTACTAAATGGGGACCCTTACAAAAAAAATAGGAAATTTATTTTGTTTAATTTTTAGCCTAAGTCTAAAAATTTAGGAAATAAAGTTTCTTTTTCTTTCCGCTTTCATTCCTTAGCGTGCATCACAATTCACATAGATTACAAGCTTAAGCAAATTAAAACATACTAAGCCATGTGGGATGTGATATGTGATAAACCCTTTCTAAAGTTGTATAAAACTCTTATTGAAAAAGCTTTAGACATCGTTATAAACAAAAAAATTGCATCACACCTTGTAAAATGATCAAACTTTAAGCAATTAGGTAATATTTTAGATTTAAAAGACCCGACGAACCAATAAAGTAATAAAACATAAAACTCCAAGTATCCCACAAAGCGCACTGGCATGATTTCTTAAAGCACATTTCGCATTTCGTAGAACATAACTAAAATAAATTTTTACTACCACATAGAAATTGTGATGTGCGATTTGCACAGATTGTATTTCGTGAGATTTATTGGTAACATAAAAAATGGAAATAGTTATAAGTTGCGATATGTGATAAAGGGTAGTTATTGCTCAAGCATGTGAAATGATTCATGTCAAATTAAACTGAATATAAGATATAACGTCTTAAATTGATCGATATACATTCCATGTTAATGAGTGTAAAAGATTTTATTTAAAAGATTATCGGCGATTAACAACATTTAATAGGAGTAAGGTTTGATAGATTCATATCTACTTCAAGCATGTTTGAAATGATTGGATTGAACATTGGATTTTTTTTAATTCTATCTGCCTCTCTATTCTCTATATTTTTAATGTTTTCTCTATTTGCTTGAAATTAGGAAACCACTTAATGGAGCAAGGATTATAAAAATGAGCAATAAACACAAAGAAATTTCCCAACCATCATCTACCGAAGGCTCATATATGTCTCCCCTATTCTCAAATACCACCTGCAAAAAATATTATAGAAGTTCTTCATGGGAGGAAATGTATCATTTCTTTGAGGATGAAAATCCAAGGGTAATAATCAAAAGTGCTACAGCAGGCACGTAAGTTCCTTCAAACCTAACCTATTTCGAAGTTGCATGCTTATTCATCCATAACATAATAGCGAGGCCAAAGATTATCCCCTATACAAATATGGTCAAGTGGGTAATTGACCACTTCAACGTAGAAGATAGAAAATTTAATGATTCAAAGGGAGATAATATTGGTTCATTTAAGGCAGGAGATTTGAGGAAAATGTACCACTTACTCGTCCCACAACAAAAATATGACAAAGCTTTTGTTCAAATCCCTAGAAAAAACAATCGAGACCTAATGAAAGTCATAAGAGAATGGGAGGATGACCAACGAAAACTTAAACAAGATAAAATCGGTATGTACCCAATAGTACAAATTCCTTCCCCTTACTGCTAGGTTGCTGATATGTTGTGTAGATTATTTGTAAAACCTAGTAGTATAAGGTTTTCTTTAGATTGGGTCCCATTAATTGACACAATCATCAATTCGTTAATTCTGAAGTGGGAAAATATCCTATCTGATAATTTAGCCAGAAATATCATGGAGTATAGGAATAAAAGAAATGTTTCATCTAGAGAAATACCCCCCCTTTTACATGAGTGCCTATGTCATAGACGCAATTTTATTTTCTTCAAGTTTTCCTACCATGGGATTGAAATGGACGGTCCAAGACCCCAATCTACTACACATTTACCACAAAGCCCTTTGGGATTCTAATTTTCATCTACATTTCTATAAAATTCTCCATAGAGTCATGTTACCTATGCACCATATTATATTCAACAAGAAAGCTCTTAGGGTTTCCAAAGAAGCTAGTACAGACAGTCTTCCTGTTGCTAGATGGTTTGCAAAGGAAAGCTTCACCTATGTCAAGGTTTTTGGAAGTTATTACTCTCCTCATGTCCTACCATATTATCTTCCTAGCAAGCTACTTTCTAGAGAAATTTCCTACCAACTTGTAGTAAATGGTATTTCAAAATAGCTTAAAGATGCTAAGAAGGCCTTTTGGACTAATTTCCCTTTACAGTTCGGTACTTTTTCACTTTTTCAGATTACTCATGCCTACAAAGAAGTTTCACATGTTAATTTGTTGAACTTGGCTATAATGCCAAAGCAGCCATATGACCCCAATGATGTGATTAAGAACTTCATCTGAGAACTCAAAATGAAGCCTTTTGTGAAAGAGATAGACAGATTTGATGATTTATTACAAGGTATTGAAAAGCTTTCAGATGTACTAAAGTCTGCATCCAATCAACTCAATCAAGATGACATGGAAGCCTTCCAAGCATATAGAAGCAAGAGACTAGAAAGGATTCCTCTGGATTTATTGATTATTGAAGATGTCAACATACCAACTCCAAGTATTAGTTTGGATAATGAAACTAAAGGCATGTCCGAAGATGAGTCGGGGCAATCAGAACATCACTCTCAGAGTTCAGATCATTCTGATAATGAATCTGAAAATAGAAATAAGAGCCCAGAAAAAGAAATTGATCAAGTAATCAAATAAATTGAGATGCAATAGAAAGAAGGAATTAATGGAATTAAATCATCTTCCCAAGAAGTTTAACACAGCCAAGATACAGTTGATCAGTCAGAAAATCTCAGCAAAAGGATTTGAAGAGTGATTGGGATAAGTTTTCTAAGGCAATAAAAACGCCTGAAAAAAATCCTAATACTGATCAATCTACCAGTTTTCACATGCCAGAACATTCTTGGAAATTAGCGGAGACTATTACTCTGCTACAACAAGTTCCTGAAACTCATGATCGAGAGATCATTCCGGCTTATACTACAGAGAAAATATTTTTACAATTTGAGGAAATCGCTTCAATGGACGTCTTCTACAGTCCTATTCATAAGGCTGTAGTAAAAAGGAGAAAAGGAAGAAGAATTTATGATACAGTCTCAAGTCTTACAAATGAATCTATTGACATTTTATGGAAGGATCCTCTAGCCAATCCTACTCAACATTTAACCAAGCTATCACAATTTGTAGGGGCATATGCTACTGCTAGTATTGATAAGGCCACAGAAGTTCAAATGTTACTGAAGAAGAAAGAAGATAAAATACAAGATTTAGAGGGACTGTTAGAGCAAGAAAAATCTAACTCCACCGAGAAAATGGAATTGAAGACCTCCCAATTTCAAAAGGATTTTCAAATTTTCAAATTGCAACATTAGGTACAACTCACTAAGAAGAAAAAACAAATAGAAGAAGTAATAAAGAAACTAAAAAGCCATCCACAATGAGATAAATTCATAAAGGAAGAATTGGATGTGAATGCTAAGCTAAAACAAAAACAAGAAGTATTTTTTCAACAAGTTTCTATCACTATCTCTTATTATGACTCAAGTGAAATCCCAATCCAGCAAGTGCCTATCCAGAAACTTGAGTATGAGAGTATTGAGAAGAAAATTAATGAAAACATTCAATGGCAAGCATTAGAAAAAGGCAAGGAAGCTGATCTACCCCAGGTAGATAAATTCCACAAGGAAATCTTATTTAAAGATTGGGAAGCATAAATAAAACAACAAGAGAAAGCAATAGTGAAGCATCAAGGTTAACAAAGGAAATTTCTGAAACTATACTTGAACAGCTTTTGAAAACATAAATTATCAAAAAGTGCACGTCTGAAGTGCTCTTATAAATCAAGCAGTTGGAAACAAGTTGGAAACAAAAGATGGAAATGTAGGAAGAAATGCTTGAAAAAGTAGATAAGTTTGATCAAGAAAATAATTGGAATTTTTTGATCAAACCTTATAATCAGTACCAGACCCTGCAGTATTTAATGCATTCAACAAAAGGATCACAACCAACACTGTCAAATTCAGTATTCAATGGATAGGCCAGATCGAAGATTTCACAACTAGCTTAGTTCAAACCTATGCTAGATATTTGTCAACTTCGAGACCGAATCCAAATGAAAGATCATAATTCATAGCTATGTTGTCACTTTATTTTCCTAGATTGTAGTTAAAGTTTGTCTTATGAGTATATTTGTTTAAAACCTCCTCTATTTTTAAACATATTTAGTTTAGTATTTAAACCCCTCTCATTCATTTAGAGAAGGGTCCATAAATTAAAAAAAAAAAATTGTAAATAATGCACTTTTGTAAGTTTGTGAATGCTTTGATGGATTAATGGAACACAGTCTGTAATATTTTGACATTTGAAGAAGTTTAACTGACGTTGCACTATTGTACTCTTTAAATTGAATGAAAGTGAAGAGGAGAAAAAAACCTAATGTAAGTTTACATGAGTAGGACTTCATAAATATGGTACTTATATCCACTTGTATTGAGTTTTTCTTTCTAGATTGAAAGTTATCTTTTTATTGCATTATATATTTGAAAAGTCATCATAAATGAATGTTGAATGAACTTATGTACTACTATTTTTCTGTGATTTCTTATTAGATTATAATCACACATATGAATGCGATATGTTTTTCACAATTCTTTTAATCAAACTATTTTGTTAAAAGAATCATTTTTACATAATTTTCATCTCTTTCAACTATTAAATAATATTCATTATAAATAGTTGAAGGATATCTCTTTAGATAGCATAAAGGAACAAAAACCTCAGGTATATAGTAGAATCAGATAGTGTTAGATAGATTCATGTGATCGATTAGAATTATTTTCCATTGCATGTTATATAATCAAAACATAACCCAAATCATATTTATTGGGAAACTGGCCCCTTTATCCCCAATCGAAGCCACCACGCCAAATGGAAAAGGACTTGATCTAAGGTTCGAACTGGGTGGTTTTCCCCCATGTTATGGCAACAGAATTTCGAGGCCTCAACATTTAGGTGCTAGAGGGAGGGCCTTGTGAATGGTAAGAAGGTATATTCAATCTAAAGGTAAATCTGAGAGTCTCTCTCCCTCTAGATCCCCTTCAAATTCTAGAATAATAACTAGATATAAATCTTTAAAATCGAAAGTTGAACAACCCTATCCTAAGTTTCCTAGTGATACTCAACCTATACTGTCTCCTAATTTTCATCAAACTTCCCCAGAATTTCAATATTTGATAGAAAATTTATAGAGAGTATCCATTTCTGTTGAAAATATTGAATCTTCTCAATCATCTGAGATTAGTATTTCGTCTTCTTTACAACCTAGAACAATATTAACTCGATTAGAAACTCAAAAGATAGGAACACCTCCTTTTGAATTTCCTATTGATACTTCTCAAAGAAAGGAAAAGAAGTTGAATCAGAGTCAATCACCAATGAGATCTTATCCAATAATCCACTCCATTCACCTCCGTTAACTCCACTCACTTCCACAGCTCCCATTCCAACAATCGGTGTTACTTGAACTAGTTCTTGTATTCAAACTACTATCCCTTGAAATAGTCCTAGCACTCAGCCTAACTCTTCTTCAACTCAAACTCAATCCATCAAATCCACCCAAACTCTAATGACAAGCCTCCCATGGAACAATCCGAGGGTCGTAAATATGCCCGCTCCTCTTCATGCTCTTCCAAAATATGTTGAAAGATGGTTACCTAAATGTAATCCTAATGATGGTCTTCCGGCGGAAGAACACATCCATGATTATATGTTAGCCATCAATTTAAAAGAGGTAGTTGAAGATGATTGTGTTGTAATATTATTTCCATATACTCACATAGGACCTGCAAGATCCTGGTATTTTTCATTAGCTTCCTGCTCTATAACTAGATTGTTTATGTTTGAATAAAAATTTATAGCTAAGTTTTGGGATGACAGAACCACTTCAATGCTCATAAAAGATTTAGAAGCAGGGGAGAAAATAAAATATATTAATTCAAGATTTAATAAATTACTCAATAAAATTCCTGCTACAGTAGCTCCTGAAGCAGAAGTTCAAATTGAGTGGTATATTTCATCTCTCCCATCCAATATACCCATTTTTGCTGATAGAGAAAAATTTCCTACACTCACATAAAATATGAAGGAATATTTTCCTGTAGAAAAACGAATAGCCGCTCTTGTGAACAAGAATTCCCAGGAAGATAGGAAATCTAAAGAGGTTTTCCTCAAAGATGATTCAAATAAAAAGCTGCCGAAAGACCCTTTTGATGTAGAAGGTCTTCAGAAACTTTTAAAGTCAATGAAAAATGAAATTGTATACATCAAGAAGCAAGTTCCCAAAAATTTAAGTTCAAAGAATTCAGAAATTTTAAGAAATATCATTCTTCTAACTCTCAACCTTCGAATATCATATCTAATGCTGAGTTTGATCAAGATACAAATGAAGAGAAAATAGAAGAAGAAGAAGATGATGAAGAGGAAGAATTTTAACTAAATGGAATGTGGGATTTCATCCTACAAAATGAAGAACAACAACAAGATTTACCTGTCAGTAAAAGGAGAAAGAATACTACTGAAGAAACACAACCAAATAAACAACAGAAAAGTTCAACGCCTGCTAAGGATAAAATAGTAAGTCAAAATTATACTTCTAAGGCTACACAAACAAACCCTTTTATTTCAGATACTCCTACATAGAAAACAATGGTAGTCTTAGACACTATTGAGTATAGTATAGTTGAGAATATGAAAAATACCAAGGCCAATATTTCAATCCATGAACTTACTAAGTTAAAGCAACAACATAAAAATTTTCTTAGAGATTTGAATCCAGTTCCTGCTTCAGCCTTACTAGCTCCAATAGTAGTCCAAGCTGCCAATCAAATTGGTAAACCCGCTTCTCCTTCAACTATAATAGATGCTACGGA
This sequence comes from Pinus albicaulis, assembly GCA_034641835.2. Classification (NCBI taxonomy): domain Eukaryota; kingdom Viridiplantae; phylum Streptophyta; class Pinopsida; order Pinales; family Pinaceae; genus Pinus; species Pinus albicaulis. The sequence goes on along the minus strand of CM076577.1, from coordinate 1,347,392,519 downwards.
TTTTACTATGACAGGTGACCGATCCATCTCTCATACTCCTCTGTTTCTCTTAACCTATAAGATCTATACTAAGAACATTCATAATTTTTTAATAGACTCACGGGCTTCCTCTAATATCATGCCAAAATCAGTATGTGCTAAATTTAACATAACTCCTTAGATTTCCCCTGTTCATATTGTACAACTTAATAGAACTAAAGTACAAGTTGTAGGAGAAATAAATTTTTTCTCCATCAGATTGCCATCAAACCCCAAGGTTGCTTAGATAATTGATATATTGGTGGCTGATATTCTTGATTTTTATGGTTTAGTTTTAAGCCAATACTGGTCTGAAAAACTTCATGGATATTTTGCAATAGACTGGTCACATATGTGGCTACCACATAATGGAAATCCAAATCAAATCCAGGTGGACCGAGAAAAAATCATGAAGCATACAATCATTGACCTTGAAGGGGTAAACTAGCCAGTAGCATTCAATAATAATATTATTGGAAACTACTCAGCAGAATAATTTCATGGAAATTTTAATGCTCAACCATCACCCTTTTTCGATAATGCAATTATTTATCAAATTGAGAATTTTTCCCAAAAATATATTTCCAAGTATAAAATTTTTGTAGATAAAGTAGTAGTTAATTCTTTATTTTGGATTCTTTACATCGACGGTTCTAAATCTAAAGATGGTGTAGGATCTAGTTGTATTTTAATAAGCCCATAAGGAGAAAAACTAAGTTAACCTGCATACTCTAATTTGATTGCACAAACAATATAGCTGAGTATGAAGCATTAGTTCAAGGTTTATATAAAGCAATTGATCTTAATATCAAATACATGAAAGTGATAGGAGACTCAGAAATCATTATAAAAGAGGTAAGAAATACCATCCATTGTCATTCTGGATATTAAAATCATTATCAATCATTAGTCCAAGAATTGAATTCTCATTTCTTAGCCTTCAATATTTCTTCTGTGCCTAGAATAAAAAATGCTAGTGCAGATTTATTGGCTAATGTAGCATCAAAATTAATCCCATCTCAAGAATTTAGTCTCGATAGATTTTGTATCGAATTAATTTTTAGACCATATATTCCTGACAATATTACTAGTTGAAGAGTATTTAATCATGATTCTGTTATCATATATTTCCTCACATCAGAAGGATCTTATGATAATCAAATTTTAGATGAAAATGAAAATGACACTCAGATAAAGGAAGAGCAAGATGAAAATCCAATTCATAAATCAGTTGTAAAATTAGAAGAACTCCATGATCTAAAAGATAGGTTTAAAAGAGTTACTAACTCTAAAATTCAAAGTTCTACTTTCAGATTTGAGTTAGTAAATCTTGGAACTGATGATAAACCTTAAAATGTCAACTTAGGTCTCGGTTACCTTCTGATGAAAGATTATCATTTATCAAGTTGTTAAGAAATTACGAAATTGTCTTTACTTGGGATTACACCGATCTTAAAACATATGGCACTTATTTTATTCAACACACGATTCCTACAATCTCAGAAGAAAAACCTATACAATAGAAATTGAATAAAATTCACCCCAATCTTGAAAATCAAATCAAAATGGAATTGAACAAACTCCTCAAGGCAAAGATCATTTGACTAGTTAGACATTCTAAATGGGTATCAAATTTGGTACCTTTCAGGAAGAAAAATGGTGATATTATAATTTGTATTGATTTTAGGAATTTAAACAAAGCATTTCAAAAGTACGACTTTCCATTACCAACCATCGAACAAGTACTGAAAATAGTAGGTGGTTCTGAACTAATATCTTTCATAGATGGATTTTCATGATATAACCAAATCCTTATGCATCCATATGACAGACTAAAGACTATGTTCAGGACAAAGTGGGGGACCTATGCCTATCAAAATATCCCATTTTGGTTAATTAATGCAAGTGCCACTTTTCAAAGAGCTATGGACACAACTTTTAGAGGGATTATCAATAAATCAGTGTTTATTTATCGAGACAAAATTACAGTCTTTTCTAGACAAGAAACCAATCATGTGAATTCCCTAAAGAAAATATTTGAGTGATGTAAAAAGTATGGGATTTCATTAAACCCCAAGAAGTCATTTTTTTCATTAGATGAAGAAAAAATTTTAGGATTCATTGTGTCAAATAAAGGTATCTATATTGATCCTGAAAGAATTGAAGAAATTAAAAGAACTCCTTTCCCTCATAACAAGAAAACTATCACTGGATGTTGGTCATATAACTGACACGAATGAAAAATATTTCTCACACACCCTAGAGGACATAGATCCTCTGCACAGAGCCTCACCTGTCATGGATTCTCAAACCGTTATCCATCTGCACGATACTAATAGAAGAATGTATGATGATGAGACGATGGGAACTACGTCACCCTATCCAGGGCACCCTTCCATATCCATTACCTTAAATTATTATCATTATTAATTCGTATATTAGCCACCCCCCTTCCCTCGAGCCTGCACAGGCGATCGATCATGGCACCCAGCTGCATGCGAGGCACACTCATCACTATACTCCTCGCACGTATCCAAGCCCCTTTAAAAGGATGAGCTCTCAACCTCGAGCAACACACAACATTTTCCCTCTTCATTTTGGTTTTTTAACTCTATTATGGCTCTCCCCCATTTTCAGGAGGGTTGCGTAGCCATATTCTCAGTGTTGCGTCGCGCAGTCCCCTCTAGGCTATGACATCCCATTTTGTGCACCTCTTCCCCAGCCATTATGACCCTCAGATCCATAGAAATGTTTTTCTGCATGTTGCTTCTCCCTCCCTTGACTTCCCCCCTCCCCATCATTAGGAAATGGCCCCCAGATTACGCCAGAGAACTGTCCAAGGTGGCTAGAGAGGGACTCTCCTGGGACTTTATCACTGTGGTAAGGACAATCAACTGAAATCGATAGAAGGCTCCTACTCTAGCATCTTTGTGCGACAGAGCCTGAAGCCTGAGCAGGAGGAATCAACCTCGGAAAAATCTATACAGAGCAGCAGGCGCGGCCCGCGAAAGTCGACCATAGCGCACCAGGTGCACCCCCAACCCCATAAGACTGTCCCGCTACTGATGCAGGAGAAGAAAGACGATGATTTCAATGTTTTGGTGATGGATCTTGATGGCAAGTAGACGTCTGTCACTCATGGAGTGGACCCGGAGTCCCCCATCCTGTGCGCACCGGTCGACAAACCTAGGCGCTCAGGGGCAGACTCAGAGGAAGCGGCTGTGCAGGCACATGCTTGCCCCATTAAGGAGGAGGCCCCCAACAATGATGATGAAGATGAATACTGAGGCTTACATAGTTGCACAACTCTTCCATTTTTTTTATCAAGCATGCCACCATTAGTGTTTTTCTTCTTCTGCTTATTTAGTGATACTTAGACACATCAGTGCTACTACGCATACTGTAATATTTTGTCTTAATTTTGGTTTGGGTTGGTTTCCTCCTCTGAGGCAGCCCCGAACTTGTGTAACTAAGGTTGGTATTGGCTAAGAGTAGCTTGCCACCCTAGCCTGTAGCATATGTAACATTTCCTTTTTGAATTAATAGCATATCCTAACTTACAAAAAATAAAACATGAAAACTATGAAGTCATTTCTTGGACAGATAAACTTCGTAAAAAGGTTTGTCCGTAAATTTTCACAAATAGTATTACCATTGCAAAAAATGATTAAGAAAATTCAGTCTTTAAATGGGGACATAACAAAAGGGAAGCATTTGATTTCATAAGACAATCTATTGTCAATGCTCCATTCTTGACTACCCCCAATTTTCTTAATCCTTTTACTTTATATACTTTTTCATCAGATACATCTTACGCTAATGATTTAACATAGCTTAATGACCAACAAATTGAAGCACCAATAACATTTTTTAGTTCCAATTTGTAAGGTGCAGAACTAAATTATTCATCCATCGAGAAACAAGCATTTGTTGTGTTTAAAGCTATAAAGAATTTCACGCCATTTCTCCTTAAAACTCATATCAAAATAATAGTTCCATTCTCTACAGTGAGACAACTATTAATGAAAAGAGAATTAGAGTATAAAAGGGCCAATTGGGTTACCACTTTACAAGAATATGATCTAGAAATAAGACCTTCTAAAATTATTAGAGGTCAAGGTTTTTGTAGAATGCTAACAAGAGCATCCCATTTTTCATCAGAAGAAGATTCAGGTAATAATGTGAAAATATCAGAGGTAAGCCTCAATGATGAGCAATCTCAATAATTTGATCTCAAATTATATTTGAAAAATGGATATGCCACAACCCAACTCAGTTATAAAACAAAACGTGCTTTGAGAGTAAAGGCCAAGAAATATGAAATAGTCGATGATGTATTGTTTAGAATAAACTTTGATTATGTGCTATTAAGATGCTTAGAAAAAACTGAAGCAGAGAATGTCTTGTAGGAGCTCCATGATGGACCAGGTGGAGGACATTTTGGAGGAAATACAACAACACACAAAATCCTGCATGCAAGTTACTATTGCTCTACACTTTTCAAAGATGCCTATGAATATGCAAGAAAATGTAAAATTTATCAAAGTGTTTTTGGAAGACAAAGGAAACCAGCCTTCCCATTAGAACCAGCTAATATTGAACAACCATTTGAACAATTGGGATTATATGTAATCGGTGAGATAATTCGTAACTCATCCAAACAACATAAATATATTATCACAACTATATATTATTTTACTAAAGGGTTGGAAGCAATTCCATTAAAAGTAGCCAACTCTGAGAATATTATTGATTTCATTGATCAATTCATCATAACTAGGTTTTGTTTACCTACTTGTTTAATTCTCAATAATGAATCTTATTTCATTTATCATAACTAGGTTTTGTTTACCTACTTCTTTAATTCTCGATAATGAATCTGATTTCTCAGGAGGTACTATGATAGAATTTTCAATCAAAATATTTTTTAAGCTTAAGTATTCTGCAAATTATTATCCCCAAGGGAATGGTTTAGCAGAATCCACAAATAAAAACCTTATTAGAATCATCAAATGAATTTTTGATAAAAATCAATGAAATTGGCATAAGTCATTAATCTTTGCTCTTTGGGAAGGCTGAATAACTCAAAATTCCTCCATTGGCACTTCTCCATTTAACCTTTTTTTATGGAAAATAAGCAATTCTTCCTACCAATTTAGTTATTCCTTCTCTTGCCTTAGTTCAATTTATTGATGAACCCCCTTCTTCTTCCTTGAAAGTAAGGCAATTTCAAATTCTTAAGCTTGAATAAGAAAGAAAAAAAAGCTAAAGAGACTCATGCACATAATCAACATATAGTAAAAGCTTCATTTCATTCAACTTCTGTTACCCCAAAAAAGTTTCAAATTGGTGATCTAGTATTGAAATGGGACAAAGCGCAAGAGGAAAAAGGTAAACACACTAAACTTCAAAAATCTTGCTATGTCCATTTCAAATTACTGAAGAAATATGCCCATCAACAGTTATATTGCAAGATATCTTAGGAGAAAGAGATTCTTTTCCTATTAATGGGAATATTTTAAAGAAATACTTTTCATAGTAGGTAACCCCTTCTATTCCCTGTATACTATTGTCTTTTTCTTTTCCTTAGTAAACTAAAAGCTTCATAGTATTGATTTTTGGATTTTCAAATAAACATCGCAAATAATATTTTTGATTTATTGCTTATAGAAATATGAAATGTTAAGGAAACAATAGAAATATTTGAAAGACAAATACATTCTATTTTTGTTAAAAAAATGCAATTTCACTGAAGTTATTTATTCTCTGATGAACTCTCATCTTTATAAAGCTTCTTTATTCTGTTATCAACCAAGAAAAGAACCTTGAACATAGTAAAGACTATTTATAGAGAAGCAATATGAAACTCTAAAAATTATCACCCATAATCCTCAAAAGGACCAATGATTCAACCCATCTGGGAAAACTTATCAATTTTTAGAAATAAATTCAAAATATATTATACTAAAAAAACTTAAAAGATAATAAGTCTCCTCACGAGCTTGTTTACCATGTACCAATACTGCCTACCAAATGAGGGTAATGACTTGAGATTATATCAAAAGGACAAGGGGTCTCATTAAGAGCCACCTTAATCGGTTTAATTACAACTAGTGAATGGCATTGTCAATATTTGGTTACCAAGCCAAGATAATGACTTTTAATTAAATAAAAATACAATACAAAAAATAAAAAAAAGTTTCAAAAAATATCAAGTGTATAAGTTTGGAATTTATTTTTGAAAATTGTAAGAAAGACTAGATGGGACAGTGAATCATTGTTGGGTAAAAGGTAACCATGCCAGGAGCTTAAATTTCCTATTGGATAAGAGGCTCTACCTATGATAAAAGAGTAAATATTTATAAATCTAATATGAAAAGAGCCACTTGCTTTATCTTTTTTGAACTGGGTAAAGAATGATATAGATACTCATACTTTTATTTCTAAAGAGGAATTTTTATGAATTATAATTAAGAGAGATTTTGTTGCTTAGTGAGATATTATTTATTGTAATATTCCTAATTAGCCCAAGCTAATAGGAATATTTCATTTTGTGTTGATTTTCTTAATTAATGAATAAAATGTGAAGGCGAACATGTAAACTCCTAAGAACATCAAAATAAATCAAATGCCAAATGTGAATAGAGGCAAATCAAAGTTGTTTCAATAAAATACCCTTATAATATGAAAGGGGATCACCACAGTAGCTTGATTTTTCACTTATGGGTGTGAACAAGGACAAATGGGTGAGGACATAGTCAAGTTTGACTAAGTCAACATGCATGCATGGAGAAGAAGAGAACATCAATAAAGCCAGTTCAATGTGAACAAGGATCAACATAGGTAGAAATTTGTGAGCTGGATTGATTGCACTTGCAGGTGTGAATGGGTTTGAGCTATGAGACTGGGTCAACCTTGACCAAATCACAACACTGTCTAGATGCAATGTACCTCATGGAGGGACAACACAGTTCTAGAAGGAGGCCCTCATGTGAAAAGGGATAATTCATCAAGGTGGTTTAGGGTTTTCCAAAGCTCTCATCTTATAAAAGGAAGGGGAACGCTCAAGAGAAGGTTGTTGATGATATTATATTTTCAGAGTATATTGTCTACTTATACATATCTCATTCTCTTAGCTATTTAGCAGATAATTGTGAGGATTTCCTGTTAAGGGATTCTCTCTCCTTCCATTGACTAGCTCTTGGAGGGAAATGTGCTTCTCTCCTAATATCAGGCATATGGCCAAGCTCCATATCCCTTAGACAGTGTAAATATAGTTGGGGTTTACTTGTTTTAGTGAGCTGCAGCAAGTGGAGACTAGATCTGCTTAGATCTAGATTATACTAGTGCCTCTTCTCAGTGAGTGTGACTTTTAACCTCTTGGAAGAGTGTATTATCTGTTGAGCTTCTGATTTCAGATCTTTGCATGTGGCCAATATATTATCTATCTCTCCCAGTGTAGTTCTTAGTAGAGACTATTTTATTCTATTCGCTGTTGTAGTAGTAGGGTTTATCCCCTTGCTTTTGAGCTTGTTCCTTGGAGGAAGGGCCAACCCTTCTCCCCGAAAGCTTTGTATTTCATCCTTCTCATGATTCTTTTATTTATTAGCTACATGTATTCAGAGCTGTATTAAACTTCATTTTCCAGATCTACATCTGCAGATCTGCTATTTTGTATAGTGTGCTTCCATGAAACTCTTGCGGGGTCATTCCAATAATGTGTAAAGGAGGCTTTCCTCTATTTTTCTCCATGATCCGATGTAATACAATACATGTATGTTGTTTATCATTATTTTCTGCATAAACCCTTAGAAAATCACGTTTCATAAGCTTCATTAAATTCCTCATAATTTAAGTCATGGGGATTGGGCCTTTTTCTAGCCATATCGGGCGTGGGAGACCTATTTAACGTAGATAGAATGATGTTTTGTGGCTGAAATTTGATATGTGAGTCCCCTATAACATATTATAAGGGAAAAAACCATCATTTTCCTCTATTTTTACGCAAATATCTGAAATTAACCTTTTTAGGTATTAATTTGCTGCTTTTCCCCACTTTTTGGATCCTAAAATAAAGAAGAAGTTGTTTTTGTAACATAAACTGATGATAATATGTTTATTTACACATTTATTGAGTAAATAGAGTGCTTATACTCTAGAATTGTGTTTATTTATTGTTGCAGTCCCATTATTGGGCATTTTTCCATCCATTCTAGGTGTGAGAGACTTGTTTACATCACCTAGTCTGCTTGGTTTCTGATTTCCTATTGTATTTATGACTTAGACACTTATATATAAGGGATACAAGGGCCAACCTTGTTTTCTACAGCATACATTCCTGAAAAATGCATTTTTCAGGCATGCCTTGCTAGAAATCCCAATTTGGGGATATTACAGTGGTATCAGAGCATATTTCTTGGCTTAGCCTATGAGTCTCAACCTAATAAGATAGAAGAATATCAAAATGATGAAGCAGATAAGATTACTCTCATTATTTTGTAGATTCAGAAAGGACCTCCCCCAGGAGGTTAAGAAGATGAAAAGTTGAAGTGAAACTCCTAGAGGGTTTCAAGAAGAGGAAGAGCCATGCACTTCCTATTCTCAAAGAGGAGAATAAAAGAGACATAGAGGACACTTGGAATCTGAGATTATAAGTGAGTACAAGGCTAAATCTAGAGCCTCCAAGGAGATTCTAGCTTTACCTCATTTCATTCAGCTAGAAGGAGAGAGATCCTCACGACCTCTTGAGGAAGCATGTACCAGTGTTGTCACAACCTTGGAGGAGAAGCCTTCATGTTCAGCGGTGGAGGAAATAATGGTGGATAGTAGAAATATTGAAGTGAGAAACCTTTTCTCCTTTCTAGATGACACTTTATCAATGAGTACTCCCCGGCTCAAAGAGAAACTTCTACCTGCAACAGTTCTAAGGCGTCACTGGTTTTGGAAGACCATGCATGAGGAGCAGCTCTCATCAAGAGATCCCATGAAAGGCGCACTTCAATATTTCATGGAGTGCAAAGTTCTTCAACAATCTAAGGAGGCTCTTTCCTTCTCACCTTTGGATCTTCATGGATTCAAGGAGGAAAAGATAGATGATGGAGGGCATCTTCGGATGGATTACATCTCCCATGTGTTTGTTGGACACTTCTTGAGCCATACACATCATGATGGGAGGTTTTTGCCTACGACCTATTTGGGTCCTTATGGGGTCACATTGATCCATAAGAAGATGGCATTTCAACATCCCATGAAATGCAAGAGTAGAAATATGATTTGGGAGAATGATAGTCTTCCTTGGGAGAGTGCCAAGGAAGAGCAAGATGGAAGCCACCCACATGTGGATGGATGGGTGTGGATGATGACCAAGAAGCTGGAAAGCTACTTTCAAATCTATGATACTGGGCAGTAGGAGGCTTGGCTACGTTGGTTAATCTTGAAGGAGTTTGGTCATCATCTTGTTTCCAAGGGTATGTGGCAGGATACTTGCATCATGGGGCAGCAAGGATTATGGACACATTGTGTTGACATAATATTCTTCATGTCAATCACTATGTTTTCACTACATGATCTTGATGATGGGAGTATAAAGAGGTAGAAAAAGATTTTGTTCCTTGGGATGTTCTTGGGAGAGCAAGGCTAGATTTTCTCTCACAATTTTCATGATGTTGCAGGAGTAGAAGATGGCACTATCATAGTGCAAAGGGGCTACTCATTGGCCTTAGATTTTCAAGAGGTACTTTCCCCATGGGAGATACTTCTTATGTGTAGCAGAATGATGGGAGATGCCTTTGACATTCTACATGTCAAAGATTGGAGCCATGAGTTGGAGGGAGCCTATTTGCATAGGCCAACAAAATTGCCACTTTGGAGCTGGGTTTTATTGATGGAGTATCCCCAGGATCATTTCACACTTGATGCACTTGATGGGCAAAGAGGAGGTAAAGAAGATGAGGTAGTAGATGAGGACATCTATTACTATTGTTAGCCACCTATAAAATTTGTTATACGAAAAGGTGGCTAAATCATTTTTTTGGAGCCTTCAAGGAACAAATTTTATTGCAAAAAAGTGTTGACTTTTGAATAATCTTGAAGGCCTCATGTCTCTATCCAAAATATTCCCTACTTTTCCTATTTTACACTCTAGAATTCTGCTAATTTCATGAGAAGAAACTGCTGCAAAATCACCCTTTTTCCCTTTCCTCACTTGAAAACTAACCTCCATTCGTCTCCCCTTTATTCTCCATAAAAGACCTCATTCTCACGATTTTCCCCTTACCCCTTCATCAAAACCCCTTTGATAAGGTTCAAGACCCCTCCTTTGCCTTATCGAAACCCTCAAAACCCTTTGAAAACCAGAGAAAATCATAAAAAATACATATTTCTGTGTAAGGGTTTAAGCCCCCTGGGAAAAAATCATAAACCATTTCCCCCACATTCCCACACCCTACAAAACAAGCGCTAACCCCTCAAAGCACTTATCGCATCGCTAAAGACCAAGCGCGCAAGTATTTTTAGTTAAATAAAAGCTCCGATTGTGATTAGCCCTTCATCTGTAAACCCCCAGTCATATGGTTTTCCATTTAAACCAGGGCCCCGCAGCCAGGCACCAAGCCAAATCGCGAATATAAAACCCTCCCGAAACAAACCTTTGGGTATATTTAATTTTTAGGTTTTTAATGTTTTATAGCCATTGTATTAAAAGGAAAATGGGTAGAATTCATCGCACCGCTTTTAAGAGGGAGGCGGTTTTCTCCGTTTGGCAGTGATCAACACCACCAGCTGACACATGGCCTTGGGTAGTTTGGAAACACCACTCTCCATAGGCATTAAAGCTCGACTGTGGGCCCGACGCGATATTGACGTGCACCGTCTGATTTGAGGCCAGATCATCGGATGGTGATCTCGCCCAAAAGAAGCTCGAGGGATAGACTTCCCCTCCCTTTACCTCTGCCAGCACATCTTTCTAGAATCATGCTCTTTCTCCATCGTCAAATCTGAGGCCCTAGATTTGACGGCCCTTGTTCCAAATCACATGAATTTCAGCGCGAAGTTTAATTCTCCCAAGGCCACGTGAAAAAGGTGGTTTTCTAAAGTCATGTGGCGAGCGGGGACGTGTATCGCGTTCTAAAGGGAAATACCAGCTACCCGCCTTTTCCTCACGTGAAAACAGTGGTTTCCATCCCCGAAACTGCTTTTCCCTCTTTCCATGTGCGTTTTTCGCGCGTCTCCTCAGCCGTTGATCTTGTGGGCCAATCTCATCCGACGACCCACGATCATCCTGAACACCAAATGCCATCCTTAACCATTTTTCGCCGAAACAAAGGTTTTTAACCCATTTTCTCTGTTTTTCCAAATAAAGCGACTCTTTCACTTTGACTAGTTTCCCTCACTCCCAACCATCGATTTCTGCGCGATCGACGGTTCTGAATTAATTCTTCCTCCGTTTTCCCTCTGACCTCCTCTAATCAATCTTGACTATTGGATGATGCCATCCAACAACCATGCTCTCTCCATGTGCCTTCTGAAGCAACAAACCTATATATGCAGGATTTTATAATGTTGTTCGTATTTTGCAGGGTTTAAATGGTTTTTTCGCTATGCTGAAGAAAAATTCAAAGGCTGAGGGTGACGACCCTCCCGCCTTCGATTCATCAAAGGGAATCATTTGCAGGGTTCTACTCCACGTTCTGTCAATAATTCATGAGGCATTGATGCCATATGATCCCTGTGCAGCCCTACACACCAACAAACATGGTGAATCAAGCACAAATCAAAGAGTATCAAGATCGAAGACAGAATGCACCAGCATGGAATATTGAAGACAGATTTGTGGGGGATTATGGCTAATATTGATTATCAAAAGCCTAATTCTCCCAATTAAAACATAGTTTAAAGAAAATCATGAGTGTTTTATCAAACAGAAGGCCTCCACTTCCACATCTGAGGAAAATTGATTCCTCCCAGCTACCACGGTGCCACCTGTACCTCAAAGCATTGAAATAGAGGCTGAAGTTATTGATCAAAGATCAGATAGTTGCCTCAAGTGCAGCTGAATAGTTATTTCTGCCAAAGAACTTACTGTAAAAAATATCAACATAGTGACTATTACACAACAGCGCCTCAAAAGTCAAAAAGAGCTCCCACCAAGCTTAAAATCTTATTAATACGGAGGACACCTATGTAAGCTTCTTCATCAAGCCCCCCAAAGGCCGAGAAGCCATTTAAGTCTGTATTAATTATCTTTGGAGATATTTTATCAGATCTCACCTCCTCATTCTTCTATAAATACTACCGAAGAAGATGAGAGAGTTGGTTGGTTGATCACTAGTTGTAATACTAAAACTCTCTGAAATAATACATAGTCTGTTGAAGTTGAAGAAGAAACTGAGGTCTTGGAAGCATTAATGATGTTGTTGCATTCTTGTTCCTGAGAAGGCTCTATCATTGGATCCATGAGCTTGGTTTTTGGTGAAGTATTCTGAACTGTTTAATGTTTTCACCTGTTTTCATTCTATTCCATAATTTCTTACTATAGTAGGTTGAAAATTTTAGGCTAAGAAATGACTCCTGGAAGCACCTTAGACCTGTTCATCCTTCACTATTTCATGTTTTCTTCTGTTGAGGTATTTTAGAGTCTTTAATATCTCTCTTTAGTCCTCATGCTTGTTTATTTCCTTAATAGTTCGAACAGTTGGTTTCAGTATGATTTATGGTTCTCCCTGCTTGTCTGTTTCCACTTAAAGACTGTTATTGAAGTCTCCCTTTGAAGTTCTTTTGTTTACAGTAAGTCAAGGAGGTTTGTTCTGATCTTGCCCCTTGCCCTTGCTTGAACAGTTGGCTTAAAGGTTTTTATAGTTGTGATCATAGATGTATTTAGGTGTTCCCTCTTCTATGATCGTAATTATCAGTGAATCTTTTATGTTTTCTAAGTCATTTGAAATAAAATCTTTGAGGAAATAGGGTGTTCCCCAAATCTTAGATTTCATTTTAAAAGTTGTTTTGAAGTGATTATTTGCTTGAAGTGTGATTTATAGAGTTCATGATTAGCCCTGTATATCAAATAGCTCTGTATTGTTCAAGTAGTGTTTTCAATTTCCCTTTGTTGAGAATTAAACTTCTCAAATCATTGATGTCCATCTCATTCCAAAACCAAAGGATCCTACGGCCAAGTTAGATTTTCCCTCTGATATCCCACATCCATTGATAAGTTTATCATGACCTTATTTTGACTCCATTGCCCAATGAAGATGAAATTTCAATTGACTATCTATCTTTCCTAGACCTTTCATATTCTGCTATATCAATTCAACCAAACAAACAATCAAACACCTGCACTTAAGAACTAGTCTAAAACCAATATCCAAAGCACACAAGATAAACCTTTTCTAAGACAAATAATTTGAGAGATCCCTCTCTGAGAACACGAGGACTAGATCTTGGAACTCTAAATATTGGTTCTGATGTTGCCTTGTCTTTTGATTTGCCAAACTATCAAAACACGGGACACCAACAACTATGATGAACCCTTCTTGTATTATATTTCCAAACATGAGGGAGAAGATCTGCAAGGCGGCACTTGGTTCATTTCTCTTCATGGAAGTGTGCCAAATTACTATGGAGGATCTATTCATGGATTCATATGTATTCTTACTTCCAACATATGGTGAGAACTTTGTTTGCGCAACACAACACTTGCATTCTCTTACCATCTCTTGCAGTGCATTGCTCCAAAAGTAACCAAGCTCTTGATTTTTCTCCATGACCAATGTTGGGCCAAAATATATGATGGAGATAGCCATCTCTTATGTGGCCTTGGGTAGATGTTTTGTGATGACATGTATGTTCAGTTGATTCATATGATTAAACATGTATCAAGAAACAATTTTCCATGTAATTTTCTGAAGCAGCAGTTTGAAAGACTGCGTTGTTACCACTCGGGAGACTGTTGGTACCTTCCAGCACCTTATGAAACCATTAGTAATTTCCCTATTATGATGCAAATCATGATCCCACTTGTTGATGTTTTTTTTATCTTAATGGGAGACATGATTTTGAGTAAGGCACATGGTTTGAATGTGTCCATTTGGGAAGGAAATTCCCACATTTTCTGCAATACATGTTCTAATGGGAACATGGGAGGAGTTATGGCCACCATAGCCAAATATTTGTTTCCCTTGGAGGTGGGAAAAATTTGTGATGGGATGCCATATGATGATGCTCTCCTATCCATCACATGTGGAATGTTTTGGGCCAACTGGTTCTACAATGTTGGAGGAAGGATCTTTACAGATCTAATCTTCATGTTTCCACTTGAGGGCAATATCATTGCAACCCAAGATCAGCAAGAACTCTACACTTATCTTAAGTGGAGAGAAAGACAGCATGGGGTAGGCCATCTTGCCTACCATGTTCATTTATTCAACCCACCTTCTTTGCAGAAGCCTAAGGTGGAGGAGATCTTTCATGAGTTGCCATGTTGGGAGGTGACTCATTTTGTATGGGTGATTGCTTGGGAAAAGATGCTTTCCCAATCCATTTCAGTTCTGTCCTTGCAGTTGCTTGAGGAAAAGCAACATTTTTGGAGGGGAGGACTGTAATATTCCTAGTTAGCCCAAGCTAATAGCAATATTTCAATTTTTTTTTTATTTTCTTAATTAATGAATAAAATGTGAAGGAGAACATGTAAACTCCTAAAAACATCAAAATAAATCAAATTCCCAATGTGAACAGAGGCAAATCAGGGTTGTTTCAATAAAATATCCTTATAATGTGAAAGGGGACCATCACAGTAGCTGGATTTTTCACTTATGGGTGTGAACAAGGACAAATGGATGAGGACATAGTCAAGTTTGATTAAGTCAACATGCATGCATGGAGAAGAAGATAACATCAATAAAACCAGTTCAATGTGAATAAGGATCACCATAGGCAGACATTTGTGAGATGGATTGATTGCACTTGCAGGTGTGAATGGGTTTGAGCTATGAGACTAGGTAAACCTTAAGCAAATCAGAGCACTGTCTAGATACAATGTACCTCATGGAGGGACAACACAGTTCTAGAAGGAGGCCCTCATTTGAAAATGGATAATTCATCAAGGTGGTTTAGGGTTTTCCAAAGCTCTCATCTTATAAAAGGAAGGGGAAAGCTCAAGACAAGGTTGTTTATGATATTATATTTTCAGATTATATTGTCTACTTATACATATCTCATTATCTTGGATGTTTAGCAGAGAATTGTGAGGATTTCCTGTTTAGGGATTCTCTCTCCTTCCATGGAGTAGCTCTTGGAGGGAAATGTGCTTCTTTCCCACTATTAGGCATATGTCCAAGTCCCATATCCCTTAGACAACGAAAATCCAGTTGGTTTTTACTTGTTTCAGTGAGTTGCAGAAAGTGGAGACTAGATCTTCTTAGATCTAGATTATACTAGTGCCTCTTCTCTGTGAGTGTGTCTTTTAACCTCCTAGAAGAGTGTATTAGATGTTGAGCTTTAGATTTCAGATCTTGGCATGTGGCCAATATATTATCTATCTCTACCAGTGCAGTGATTTTTTAGAGACTGCGTTATTCTATTCAGTGTTGCAGTAACAGGGTTTATCCCCTTACTTTTGAGCTTGTTCCTTGGAGGAAGGGCCAACCCTTCTCCCGGAAAGATTTGTATTTCATCCTTCTCCTGATTCTTTTATTTTGCAGCTACATGTATTCAGAGTTGCAGTAAACTACATTTTCCAGTTCTAGATCTGCATATCTTCTATTTTGTATATTGTGCTTCCATGAAACCCTTACTGGGTCATTCCAATAATGTGTAAAAAAGGTTTTCCTCTATTTTTCGCCATGATCTGATGTAATACATTCCATGTATGCTTTTTATAATTATTTTCTGCATAAACCCTCAGAAAATCACACTACATAAGCTTCGGTAAATTATGTTTAAGTTAGGTCATGGGGATTGGGGCTTTTTCTAGCCATATCAGGAGTGGGAGACCTGTTTAACATAGCTAGAATGAATTTTTTTGGCTGAAATTTGATATGTGAGTCCCATATAACATATTATAAGGTAACCAACCGTCATTTTCCTCAATGTTTATGCAGATATCTGAAATTAACCTTTTTAGGGCTTAATTTGCTGCTTTTCCCCACATTTTGGATCCTAAAATGAAGAAGAAGTTTCTTCTGTAGCATCAAATGATGATAATGTGTTTATTTACACATTTAAACAGTAAATATAGTGCTTCTACTCCATCATTGGGTTAATTTATTGTTGCAGTCCCATTATTGGGCATTTTTCCATCCATTCTAGGTGTGACAGACTTGTTTACCTCACCTAGCCTGCTTGGTTTTTTATTTACTCTTGGATTTATGGCTTAAATACTCAGATATAATGTATCCAAGGGCCAAATTTTTTTTATGTAGCATACATTCTTGAAAAATGCATTTTTCAAGCATGCCTTGCTAGCAATCCCAATTTGGGGATATTACATTTATTGAAATTCATTCCTGCAACTGTTTTTATTTCAAAAAAAAATTTATAAATTTCAAAAATTAAATTAGAGATAGTTTTTTCTCCCAAGTAAATCGAAAATTGTTGTGCTATACAACAACCCCCATTTATTTTTACTAAATGGGGACCCTTTAAAAAATAAAAAAATAGGAAATTTATTTTCTTTAATTTTTAGCCTAAGTCAAAAAAATTTAGGAAACAAAGTTTATTTTGCTTTCCACTTAGCATGCCTCACAATTCACATAGCTTACAAGCTTAAAAAACTTAAAACATACTAAGCCATGTGGGCTGCGATATGCGCTAAACCCTTTCTGAAGTTATATAAAAATCTTATTGCAAAAGATTTAAACACCATTATAAACGAAAAATCATATCACACCTTGTAAAACAATCAAAATTTAAATAAATTCGGTAAGATTTGCGATTGAATGGACCTAACGAACCAATAAAGTAATAAAACATAAAACTCCAAGTGTCTGACAAAGTGCATCATCATGATTCCTTAAAGCGCATTTCACATTTCGCAGAACATAACTAAAAGAATTTTTTACTACCGCATATAAATTCGGATGTGCAATTGGCACAGATCACATTTTGCAAGATTTATTGGTGACATAACAAATGGAAATAGTTATAAGTTGTGATATGTGATAAAGGGTAGTTATTTCTCAAGCATGAGAAATGCTTCATGTCAAATCAAACTGAATATAGGATCTAACGTCTCAAACTGATCGATAGACATTTTACGTGAAGGACGGTAAGAGATTTGATTTAAAATATTACTGGTGATTAACAACATTTAATAGGAGTAAGGTTTGAGAGATTCATATATAGTTCGAGCATGTTTGGAATGATTGAATGTTAGATTTGTTTTAATTATATCCGCCTCTCTATTCTCTATATTTTTAATGTTTTCTCTATTCGATTGAAATGAGGAAACCACTTAACAGAGCAAGGATTATAGAAATGAGAAATAAAGGCAAATAAATTTCCCAACCATCATCTACCAAAGGCTCAGATATGTGTCCCCTATTCTCAGATACCACCTGCAACAAATATTGCAGAAGTTCTTCATGGGAGACAATGTATCAATTCTTTGAGGATGAAAAGCTAAAGGTAATAATCAAAACTGCTACAGCAGGCGCATGAGTTCCTTCCGACTTGATCTATTTTGATGTTTCATGTTAATTCATCCATAAGGTAGTAGCAAGGCCAAATATTTTTCCCTATACATATATGGTCAAGTGGGTAATTGACCACTTGAACGTAGAAGATAGAAAATTTAAAGATTCAAAGGGAGAGAATATCTGTTCATTTAGGGAAAACTATTTGAGGAAAATGTACCACTTACCCGTCCCACTGCAGAACTATGACAAATATTTTGTTCAAAGCTTTAGAACAAACAATCGAGACCTGATGAAAGTCATAAAGGAATGGAAGGATAGCCAAGGAAAGCTTAAACGAGATAAACTCGGTATGTACCCAATAGCACAAATTCCTTCCCCTTATTTCTATGCTACCAGTATGTTGTGTAAATTATTTGAAAAATCTCATACTACTAGGTTTTCTGTAGAGTGGGTCCCATTAATTGACGAAATCGTGAATTCCTTAATTCTGAATTAGGAAAATATCCTCTCTGATAATTTATCTAAAAATATCATGGTGTATAGGAATAAAATAAGTGTTTCATCTAGATAAATACCCCCCTTTTACATGAGTGCCTATGTCATGCACACAATTTTCTTTCTTCAAGTTTCCTAACATGGGATGGAAATGGATGGCCCAAGACCCCAATCCAATACACATTTACCATAGAGCGCTTTGGGATTTTGATTTTCATCTACATTTTTATAAAACTTTCCATAGAGTCATGTTACCTATGCACCAGATTATATTCAACAAGAAATCTCTTAGGGTTTCCAAAGAAGCAAGTATAGACATTTTGTGTGTTGCTAGATGCTTTGCAAAGGAAATCTTAACCTATGTCAGATTTTTTGGAATTTATGCTTCTCCTCACGTCCTTCCATCTTATGTTCCCGACAAGCTACTTTCTAGAGAAATTTCCTACCATCTTGTAGTAAATGGTATTTCAAAATAGCTTAAATATGCTGAGAAGTCCCTTTGGCCTAAATTCTCTTTACAGTGCAGTACTTTGTCCCTTTTTGATATTGGTCATGCCTACAAAAAAGTTTCACATGTTAGTTTGTTGAATTTGGCTATAATGCCAAAGCGGCCATGTGACCCCAATGATTTCATTAATAACTTCATCAAATAACTGAAAATGAAGCCTTTTGTGAAATACATAGACAGATTTAATGATTTCTTTCAAGGTATTGAAAATTTTTCAGATGCACTAAAGTTTGCATCCAATCAACTCAATCAAGATGACTTGGAAGTATTCCAAGCATACATAAGCCTGAGACTGGAAAGGATTCCTCTGGATTTATTGACTATTGAGGATGTCAACATACCAACTTCAAGTATTATCTTGGATAACAAACTAAACACATGTCAGAAGATGAGTCAGGGCAATCATAACATCACTCTCAGAGTTTGGATCATTATGATAATGAATCTGAAAATAGAAATAAGGGCCCAGAAAAGGTAATTCATCAAGTAATCAAAGAGATTGAGATGCAAAAGAAATAAGGAATTAATGGAATTGAATCATCTTCCCAACAAGTTCATCACAGCCAAGATATACCTGATCAGTCAAAAAAATCTTAGCCAAAGGATTTGAAGAGTGAATAGGATAAATTTTCTAAGGCAATAAAAATGCCTCAAAAATTTCCTAATATTGATCAATCTACCAGTTTTTAGATGCCAGGACATTCTTAGAAATAAGTGGAGACTATTACTCCACTACAACAAGTTCCTGAAACTCATGATCGAGAGATCATTCCAGCTTATCCTACAAAGCAGTTAGTTTAACAAATTGAAGAAATCCCTTCGCTGGATGTCTTCTACAATCCTAGTCATAAGGTTGTATCAAAAAGGAGAAAGAGAAGAAGAATTGATGATACAATCTCAATCCTTACAAATGAATCTGTTAATGTTTTATGGAAGGATCCTCTAGCCCATCCTAATGAACATTTAACCAAGCTATCACTATTTTCAGGGGCATATGCTACTATCACTATTGATAAGGCCACAGAAGTTCAAATGTTATTGAAGTAGAAAGAGGATAAAACACAATATTCAGAGAGACTGTTAGAGCAAGAGAAGACTAAATCGAGTGATAAAATGGAATTGAAGATGTTCCAATTTCAAAATGATTCTGAAAGTTTAAAATTGTAGCATCAAGTAAAACTCACTCAGAAGAAAACACAACTGGAAGCAAAAACAAACAAACTACAAAGCTAGCCACAACTAAATAAATTCATAAAGGAAGCAGTGGATGTGAATGCTAAGCTAAAACAACAACAACAAGTATTTTTCCAACATGTTTATATCACTAGCTCTTATTGTGACTCAAGTGAAATCCTGATCCAACAAGTGGCTATCCAAAAACTTGAGTATGAGAAGATTGAGAAGAAAATCAATTAACACATTCAATGGCAAGCTTCAGACAAAGGAAATGAAGCTGATCTACCACAGGTAGGTAAATTCCACAAGGAAACCTTGTTTAAGTATTGGGAAGCACAAATAAAGAAAGAATAGAAAGAAACAATGAGAGAATCAAGGTTAACAAAGGAAATTGTTAAATCTACATTTGAACAGCTTTTGAAAAAAAAAATTATCAAAAGGTGCACATCTGAAGTGCTCTCAGAATCAAGTAGCTGGAAACACATTGGAAACAAAAGATGAAAATGCAGGAATAAATGATTAAAAAGGTAAATAAGTTTGATCAAGAAAATTATTGGAATTTTCTGATCAAACCTTATCATCAGTACCAGACCCTAAAGTCTTTAACGGATGCAACAAAAAAATCGCGGCCAACACTCTCAAATGCGGCTTTCAAGGGACAAGTCAGATCAAGGATTTCACATCCAGCTCAGCTCAAACCTATGCTAGATATTTTTCAACTTTGAGACTGAATCCAAATGAAAGATCAGAATTCATAGATATATCGTCACTTTATTTTCCTAGATTGTAGTTAAATTTTGTCTTACGGGGATGGTTGTTTACAACCTCCTCTATTTTTATGTAATAATCTATTTTTAAACATATCTAGTTTAGTATTTAAACCCCTCTCATGCATTTAGAGAAGGGTATAGAAATTTTTCAAAAACATTTGCAAAGAATGCACATTTGTAAGTTTGTGAATGCTTTGACAATTAATGGAACACAATATTTTATCTTTTGACATTTGAAGTTGTTTAACTGATGGTGCACTATTGTACTCCTTAAATTTATTGAAAGTGAAGAGGAGCAGAAAATCTATTGTCAGTTTACATGAGTAGGACTTCGCACATATGGTACTTCTATTCACTTGTATTGAGTTTTGCTTTCTAGATTGACAATTATCTTTTTATTTCATTAAATATTTGAAACGTCATCATAAATGAATGTTAAATGCACTTTAGTACTAATATTTGTCTGTGATTTCTTATGGGATATATAATGACACATATGAATGAGATATATTTTTCACAATTATTTTAATAAAACTATTTTTTTAAAGAATCGTCTTTACATAATTTTCATCTCTTTCAAATGTTAAATAATCTTCATTACTAATGGTTGAAGGATATCTCTTTAGATCGCATAAAGGAAGAAACACCCCAGGTATATAGTAGAATTTGATAGTTTTAGATAGATGCATGTGATATATTAGAATCATTTTCCATTGCATGTTATATAATCAAAACACACCCTAGATCATATTTATTGGGAAACTGGTCCCTTTATCCCAATCGGAGCCACCACACCATATGAAAAAGGACTTTCTCTAAGGTCCGGACTGGGTGGTTTTCCCCCATGTTGTGGAAATGGAATTTCGAGGCCTCAAAAACTCCTCCATCACCTTATCGATCTATTTTTTCCATATGAAGGAGCCATTTCTAAAGGTCATGGCCACAATGTTCTTCCAGCCCTGAGGGAAAATATTAAGGAAAAACAAATTCCTAGTCTAGGATATGATCTTACTACATTGCTTCACAGTAACCAGAGAGATGGCGATATGCAGTGCTACCTATGGTATCTTGTACAACTTATTTCCGAAAGTAATAATAACAGTGTGAGGCTTGATTCATACACAACATGTGCTTCCAAAAGTGTGGTTGGCCTAATAATACATGAAAAACTTGGGGAGGAGAAGCATCACATAGTACCTCATCTGTGAAGGTCTTGAGGTTGTATGGGACATGGAACTACTGCCTTACGTGAAGATATTCTCCTTGGTGAAGCCAATCAATGGTGTAAGATTGCAAGTGTGTTGTGGTTAGTAGGCCTAGCCGCTTCACAACCTATGTTGAAATGAGGTTATTTTGGCTCTCCCTGTCTACAATTAAGTGCAAAAAAGAACGCTTCACCCACATATGTGAGTGGAAGAGGCATTCCCCCTCCTCTGAATATTTGGGCTCGTCCTTTTGGATCTTCGTGGTTGAAATGGTGGTACTGGACTCCACATCAATAAGTTGTTGCCCTTTTTCATTCCCCTTATCGGGTTCTGAATTAGAGTCAGAGAATGCATCTGATTCAGAAGCCTTCCGCTCAACCACCAGTGACTTCTTATCTCAACACTCACTCATGTTGTGAGTAGATATATTATGGAAATCACACCACTCTCTCATGTCCTTTGTTGTCTTTTTTCTGTTCTTCTTTTCTTGTGGCTTTGATGGGCTTCCTTGGGTCACCCTACCTTGGATTTTTCCTTTGTTCTATGGTTTGGGGGTTCCTTTCTTGCTTTTTCTATTAAAAATTATGCTTGATCTTGACAACAATCAATAGGAGGCATCGAATAAAGAGATGTCTAGGAACTCCATTTCATGCTCAATGTACCTATTCAAATAGCCATGGTACTTGAGTACCAAATGCTACCTGGAATCCTTAATACCCAGCTTCATGCAAAGGACATGAAAACCATTTGTGAACTTCGACACATGTTTGTCCCTTTCTTACCATAGCGTGGTCCACTTTATGTATTTATATTCATAACTACCGACAGGGTACTATTGTTCCTTGATAGTGTCCCAAAAATATTTCTACGTGGGTGTGGCTGAAAACATTGAGGATTCCCCCTCATCCTTTTACTCATAGTATATTTCACACCAATTCTTGACATGGCGGGTGTCTTTCAGGAGTGTAAAATTAATATTTTCCAAGTTGGAAAAGTCATGAAATGAAAAATAACCTTCCAACATATTTGACCATTTATATACGACGTTCACATCTATGCCAACTTCAAATATGTGAATTTCAAAGTTAACTTGAACCTTAAAACGATTGGTGCATCTAGAGTGGCTTCTAGATGAAGATGTGTCGCCTGGGGGTAGCTGTTGAAGGATTTGGGCAAAGTTATCCATCATCGCATTCCTCTATTTCTTGAGGACCTCCTCGAGCAATATTTTGAAAGGATCTTCTACTCCCTCTTATTTTTCTTCTTCCACTGGCGGAGGTTGTTAGGGTTTGCGAGGTTGATCTTGCAAAGGTTGAACCAAATCAAGGCTTAACTCCTTATACCCTGACCTCATTGGGGACATGCAAAGAAAAACCAACAAAGAGTATATCGCTTTGATACCATTGATCCAAAATTATTGAGGAATGAAATGGAAAAAAAATATAAACATAGACACAAAATTACAACAGAAATAAGACTTCATTTCATGAATGTCAAAGAGTTGAAATATGCTTACATACAGAATGGAAATAAACTAGCTTTGGTGATGGTAGTGTATCCTTGAGAAGAGATTTGGTGGATACATTGGTCTAAACTATGTTACAATAAGGCTCAAGGGCCTTTTTATTATTGAAAAACAAGGGAAAACCCTAATCAACCAAAACCATAACACCAAGAGATGGAACGCAAATATTTTGTGGGCCCCGTTGGGTTTAGTTGGGTAGCCAACTTCCTAGGGTCGTAAATTGGTCATAATATCTTCATTTGGAGTGTCTAATACCCTGTCAGAAATGTATCTCTGAGTGCTACAATATTTGTTTCAAGCCCTTGCCTATGGCTATAGGATTATGGCAAAGCTCAAAAAATGTCGCTTAGGGGGTCAAAACTACTCTGGAATTTCAGGACTCGAAAAATAGCTAAAAATAGTAATTTCTATTATAAACAAGGAAAATTATGAAATCGACTAGAGGTCTAGCTGCAATAGGAGAGTGGCCACTAATATCCACCTAGATCAACACATAACCATTTCATGTGTTCATTTTGTCTTGGGTATAGAGGAAAAAGGGGTTTCTAGGAATTTTTTTTAATGAATTTCTTTGTTGAAAATTATAACATAGAACCACTAGGTTCAAGTCCCTTCACTACTCACTATGCAACAATTCCTGGCCCTACATCATCCTATAAATCTCCTACAAGCACTCCTTTGGTTCCTCTAGGAAAGGCTTCCTTGGGGGAAGTGTCTCTTGGGACCACCACTCTGTAGACTCTTTCCAATGAATGCCTTTTCTGCCTACTGAATCCTCTCAGGTTTACATCATCCCGACTTCTTCTTTTACGCACAACTTATGAAACCTTCGAGGAACCTTATTCTGAGAATATGTATTATGAGGTATCAACCATTGGCCTATGAAAATTTCTTCTATTGTTATTTTATGCACCCACATCCTCCCAACTTTCTATTAGCAGCTCTGCTGAGTTTGGAAATAATTCCTAACTTCCATCAATTTGACCCTTCTCATTAACTTTAGATGCAAGTTTCGACTTTATGGGTACATAAATTTGACTAGAAATAATTTCTAATCTAGGAGGCTGTTTTTAGACTTCAACATACGATTGGAAATCTATTTCCCAACATAATCCAAATATGCCACTCCCAAGAAATTTTGAGATAATCTCTTTAAGAAAAAATTCCTTGAAGGTGTAGGACTCCCAACCATCATAGTTATAATATTTTACATTTTTTTCAATTTTCTTGTTACTACAATTATTCTCTACTAAATATTGTAGCAAACATACGACTCACCATCTCCTTGACATACCGTGAATCTACCAATATTTCTAATTTGAAATAAATGCCAACATTATGCACAATCATTTTCGAGACATTTCCAAATCAATTTCAATTTGGTACCTCCATGCAATTGTAATAGGGGAAATCAATGAGATGTATAAACATCATGATACATTTCTAGATCTCTACAGTACACATTCTTAGAGATTCCAAGTGATTTGCAAGGACTTACCCAAGTTTCCCTTGAAGCCCAATGTTTCTTAGATCACAATTTTTTACAAAAATTAAACCCTCATTCCAAGTGCAGCAATCTAGACTTTAAAATAACCATTGTCTCATGAATTAGTTAAGTAACACACCCATCATCAAAAACATCCAAACCAAAACTAACAATTCTATACAAATCTCGATACAATCACAAAGCTATCTACATGCTTACCAATAGGAATATAAACAAGCCAAAACCATAGCTAATACCACTTTGTAAATTCAACCCAAAAATAACATATATTAGAAATAAATCGATCCCAGATAATGTTATGATATCCACTTCATAAATCATACAATTATACATAATTTTTCCTTTACTAGGAAATTCATTAAACATTTTTAAACAATCGAAGATATATGAAATCCATAACATGCCAAACAATGGAAATCACACAAAATAATAGCTTTTCTGAGCACACAAAGAATTCATAAAAGACCATGTAAATAAAATTATAACTTAGGAATTTAATATCAACTACACAGATATGCAAGTCCCTCATGACCATGAAAATCATTCATATAACTATCTCATTATAGATAACACGGAATAACAAATTCATTTACAATTAGTGTTGATACATACATTGTTATATCACATAATAGTATCATTAAAAATTCATAGTGAAACATATGTACAAGTAAGTATACTTATTTTATTGACTCAAATGACAAGAAACTAAGGTAGGGACTTCAACTTCCACCCAACCATAGACTAGCTACACTACAATATTCCATGCAAATGACCACCGCTCACTTTGATTCAGAGTTTGAGGAGTTAATTGTTCAAGGGAATTCAAACCAATAACAACAACTCCAATCACATAGGAATTTAGAGCTTATAATGGCCACCCATTTATAAGGAATGCACAGATTACAATGTATTCACATTATTATTTCTATAGAGAACTAGACGCCATGTGTCTCCACCTGATGAGCACGGATTTAGAGCACACAATACTTCCAATAAAAACCCCCTATAGTTATCCAAATTCACTGAGCCTCCACTATTCGAAACAGGAATTTAGAGCACACATTGTTCCACCGACTAACCTGCAAGTATACAAAAACATAGTGTCTCCACCTATATAATTCACTCTTGGAACTTTACTATGCCTTGGGCTCCTTCCGTATACAAGTTCACTTCAGAAATACTGTATGCCTATATTTTCATACCTCATGTGAATCAAATTTGATCATTTTATTGAACCTCCATCATTGTTCCCATGACTGTTTCTTCCCTTGCAACTGCCATATGCCTATCCCAACAAATTATTCATATACGACACAAAATATGTGTCAATATTGCTCACCTAGCCCACTCCTTCTTTCTTCTCATTGGAATCATTTTTCTGCTAAATCATCCTTTCCATCTTGAATTTTGAGCAAACCAATCTGCACCATGAGGATATAGATAGTATGAGGTTCATCCTTCATTTAGGAAACCCATACTCCACCTCCCTACCTATTGTGCAACCACTAAATCCAGTCAGAGAAATGGTAGAATATTAAATGATGCACCATGAGTTGAATAATTTCAATATAAAATACACCTCTTGAGACATGAGAATCAATGTCCAAACCTCTAGCCTAATCATTATGTTTATATTTACACAATAATTACACGAATCAAAATTGATAGTGAATTTTACAAGATGTGTAGAAAAAATATTGGTCACAAAACCCACCCCATTAGATGAATAGCATTATTGGTGTTCTATACCCAAACAAAAAATTCAACAATGTTCTATAACCAAAAAAAAGAAAAAAAAGAAGGAAATCAATAATTTTCTATACCCGAACACAAAATTTGACAATGACCTATATATACACACAACTTGCTTTACATTTACTTACATAGGAAATGAAAATGGGTAAGATGCCCTCATCAAATTAGCCATTTTTCAAGTGGATTCATTTGGTTCTGACTAATTCCATTGCACCTTTCCCTACTTTATTACTCAATTCTGAAGAAAAATTCACCTCCAATCTCTAGTCATGCCACCCACTATGCTCAATGCTCCTTCATGCAACAAATAAACTCATTACTTCTTCACACACAGTTGATCCATCTCTAAACCTAGTGAGTATGCACATGATCCCTTGAAAAAAACACAACTTCAAAAATTTTTCATTCTCGTCTCTACTTTATTAGTCTCTTGGTAAATCCATTCCTCTCCCATCCAATCACTCACATTCCAATTTCACACATCTCCATCTCTACTTCCTCAGTGCCTCAGGTGATCCATCCCTTAGCAAGGCTTCATCACAGAATAAAATGTTTCCTATCTAAGGCATACCCTTTGCTTGATTTAATATCAAAACACGTGTCATGGCACACCTCATGGTGATTAGTGCATATCAAAAATTTCCAGTGTCACCATGATGTCCTAGTTCCTAAAGTATTATGATTTAGCTTAATTTTGTTCTACACGCTACTATTTTTTATTTCATGTTATTTTCCTGATAGTCAACCTCACATATTCATGTTGGAAACTTCAATATTTTTTCCTACATCACAAGCATATGATTCTTATGAGATTCATCATAAGATTTTTAATTAAACCACACTTTCGTTAACAAAGTCTTTATGAGGTCAACCGCACAATTTTGAATCACAACTTAAACATATAAATTCTTCAAACTAGTGATTGATAATTATCTCTATGGTTACTCTTTACATCATTTAATTTTCAATCACTGAGTGGTGTATACACTCCATAATTTTATGCAATATTTAGCTTCATATTTGCTAAAAAAAATCCTTGCAATCCATTAGTAAGCACTACAATAATATAGAAAACATCTCCATTTGTTAATCACTATAGGAGTCCGAAGCATGTCTCCACCTATTAAGCATTGATCAGTCAAATTATCCACATAGTACATAACCAAATCCATATTCAAATCCATCTGCCGGGAAACTAGAGCACAAAGTGTCTCCATTTACTAATAATTATAGGAATATAGAGCACACCATGTTTCCACCTATAGATATTTTACTCAACTTAGTCTTTTCATATGGCTCTAAACAAGCTCCCTCATGTTCACATCCCAATGAGCATGGTAATATCATCTAACATCTGTTACTTTTTGCAACTAAGGTCAAATTCCACATTAGACAACTCAGATGATTAAGATAATAACTTATTTAGTTACTGGTTGAGAGTGAAATTTTTGATGTGAAATAGTCCTATATTATTATGGGTTGGGAGAGAGATCCCCGATGTGACAGCAGGGTCAATATGATCTCCCCTGCGTGGATGGGTATCCTATTTTCTAGATATGGGGTTGTAGAGGTACAACTTCCCCATGATATTTTGTTAGATTTTCTCCTTGCTTATATGCTCTTTGTTTATGATATTTCGGATAATATCCTGATGGAAAAGACTCCATAATGATAGCTTGATGAATGAATGGTCATAGCCTAAGCTCCCCTCTAGTGGAAAATTCTTCTTCTAGATCCGAGAATGTACAACATACATGAAGAAACAATCAAGAGATAAAAACAATAAGCATGAAGAGTACATTGATGATTTGTAATAAGAAAGGTTCATAACACAACGGCTACATGACAAAGATGTTCAATGACGATACATGATGATGCACGAATATCAGAAAGACATATTGATCGATGAATAGATTTCAGGAGATTGTGTTGAGTCGTGATGACTCCATGATACAGAGAACTACAAGAAGATATTTCGTAGTTGAATTCTTCCTAGTTGAGAGGGAGTGTTAATTTTTGCAACTAAAATCAAATTCCACATTGGACAGCTCATATGATTTAGATAATAACTTAATCAGTTTCCTCTTTTCGAGAGGATAAAGATCCACCTATAGGTCATCCCAATCTGCTAAGCATAAGTTAAGTTATGAATTAATTTAATATTTTATGGGTTGGCCTAACCGCATGTTGATCCATTCAAAGCCTGAAGTGGTCACTGACAAAGTTATAAATAGAAGTGATGTAATGTTCCCAAATTGGGAACAGCTACACTATTGGGAATAATTTGAGTTATTACCAATGTGGAGCTACAAAAATATGTAAAACACCCCAATGGAGTAGCAGTGACACATTAACACGTAAAATACCAGAGAATAAAAATATCCATCACATTATTAATAGCAGCATAGATATACAAATCCTTGAGGAATTGATCACTCAAGCAAGGCACTACAAGCCTCAAAAGACATGTACATGAAAATATGAAGAACATCGCTACATGAATGAATCCCTAGGCTATAAAAGTGCATTTTTATATGGGATAACTACTCTAATACATTTCAATACATAGATATGCAAATATATGGTTCATACAATCATTGGGAGAGAAGATCTAAGCTCCCAATCACTACCTCAAGTCAATCCTGGAAGGATTGGCTATAATACATAAAACGTGCAAAATGACAGAGTTGTTGGGTAGCAGCAGCAACTCAAGAATTGGAAATAAGTGGAGAAGACTGAAGATGCTACAACCAATGACAAGATCTACTCCAATGGATCTCTATATTGAAAGGCTGATCCTCTCACCTAAGATCTCCCCCTCTGAATAATCTGCTAATCCCTTATAGCAAATGCTCTCCAAAAATAACATTGTCTAAGGAAGGGACTATGTTGCTAATGATGGTAAGTGGTTGGCCTGGTGCCAAAGATGATGGAATCTTCTCCCAAGGGAATGGAGGCTCCCTCCTCTAAAAAATTAGCCAAGGATGGTGTTGTAGAAAACCTCCCCAGCAACACCCAGCAACACTGCACAATCTCTAACTGAAATTGCGCTGATGAAAAGGATGATGCTTGAAATCAATGCCTGAATATGGGGAATGAATAGAAATCCTCCAAGAGGCTCCTCAAGTAGGATGGGAAATCCTAAACAAGAATTTCCTGACAATTCTTGCTAAACAACAAGAGATTGTAGCAATTCTAAAAGACCAAAGATGAATAATACTCAACATGCCTCACAATGGTTGTCTTGCCCTCATTTTAAAAAATGTGAGCTCACCATCCATTGGTCCCACTAATGATAGCTTCCTCCACAATAAACCTTCCCTCATCTTTCACTGCGTTGTCCCACAAGATGCCTTCCACCTCCTACCACTGCGCAGTTTGACTTGGTCAAACTTGACCTATTCTTCCTGCAAAAGTCTCTTTTCACACATGGAGGTGTGAAATCCAGCTCTATAAGTGATCCTCTTTCACACTAAGAGGATTTTTATTCCTTATTCATGAAATTAATGGGTCTCCTACCCATTTTATTTATCTCCTATGTGAAAATGGAAAAAATTAATGTTCCATAACATTGGAAACATTACAAGCGGCCTCAAGTTCATTTTCACACATTCTCTCGTGAGATATTCTCCATGTTATTTTAATTTTTGGTCGTATGTTTAATTTTTTGGCTCACACATGTACGTTGGAAGGATCTCGCGCAGTGGCACGCAGTGGATTGGGGTCAAAGACTAGTGTATATTTCATATTTGAGTTTACTGAAGCAGAGATGTGGGTAGGTAAGGCCCTGGTAGTCGCCTTGCTAAAGTAGAGTCACAGGAAGGATGTGTTGTTCCCATGGCCAAGGTGATAAAGTCATTGGAACAAAATGTTAAGGGTGTGACCAAAGCCTTGATGTTAGATTAGGTTGTTCTGAAGCTCATCCACAGGCATAGGGTGTTGTGGTAGCGCCTCAGAGCCCCGGAGCCATGGGATGAGAGTGTTAAGGCCACGACTCAGAGAATTATTTTTCATATTGGATTTGGATCATCTTTGGTTAATTGTGCAGTGCTAATAGACTTTATTCGTCAAGTCATAGTTGCGTGAGAGCATCATTGAAAGACTTCTCGATTCCGATATAGGACTTAAGAGTTAAAATCATTTCATGATATTTTAGATCTGATTTTTGGTATTATAGATTTGTACATCTATATATCATATCTAGTTGCTTCCATTGTAGATGTATCTTCAGTCCTCATTCAATATCAATCGTGTTCATCAGTTTTCTACAGCTAGCGTTAGTGAATTTTAGTTGTCATATTCACTCAGCCTTCATGCAGAAGTATGGGTATGGTTTTAGTTCATGTATGCTATATTTTTCTGCATCATAAATATATGTACTCATGGATAATTGTACTCATATTGCTGAATCATTCAATCAATATCTAAGAAGAATATTTCAAAGTGTTTTCCTCATAGTGGGTTTTTCCCTAGTCTCAAACCAATCCTAGTTTATCTATGTGTTCATGCCTCTTTTCGCTTGATATTTTACTTTCCGGTGTTTAAATGATGATGATGATGATGGTTTCAATCTTTCTACATAGTTTCATTTTTTGATCGTTAATGATATATATCTATAAAATTTATTTGGGGTGAATCCAACATGTTAATTATGAAATGTAACTACCAAAGTAAATAATAATGCTGCTTTAGAAAAAATTAACACCGTCAAGGTATACTTCTATCAATAGGAATATCATCACACCTCCAATATTATCCCACCTTCTAGGCATAGACAACCCCCATTCCAAGGATTCTACTTGCCCTAAGTTTTTCCCACATGGGGTAGTCATTAGAGCATTATTTCCATGCACACTACTAGAATTCTTTTCTAACATGCGCATGCACTATTATGTAAAATTACTCTGTTAGTGTGCTCCCCTGCACTACTCATGAAAACTTATAGTCATGTTCCCAATTATGATTCTCTCCCATGAGATAAATAATGTGCCATAGAGTGGAAATTCCAACATGGAATTGTTATTCCTAAGATCCAAGCTCCATTATTTCACATGTATCATAACATTGAATTTTCCATGATATATACTAAAAAACCTCAAACCAAAAATCTTAATTTCCTAGATTTGCTTCATTTATAAGCTTGGTCTCAAAATTATTTAACTCATAATTGTTACACCAATTTTTGGTTTTCTAACCTGTTACTATTATATGGACTAACGTACACCATGTAAGACAAATTTTACCATCATAAAATTTCTTTCACTATGAGAAATAATTTATAATAACCCACAGTTTATGAAGTTATTTCTGGTCTAAACAGGAAACCCCATGAGGAATAATAAAATAAATTCTTATTTTTTTTATTTTCCTCTAGGGATAAATAACTAAACTGTTGTTTAATTAATATTCATGGTCATCTTTAACCCAACACAGGAAAATTAATTAGATAAATCATTATTTGTCTTATTATTTTCTAGGAATAATTATTTAAAATATTATTTAATAATATTCCTTGCTAAATTTGACTAAATCATTATTTATATAATTACCCTTTAACCAAATTCTTGAAATAATAAATAAATCATTTATTTATTTATTATTTCTAAATAATATTTTGTTATAAATAGAAGGGTTTTTCATTCATTCACTACCTTTTTCTTCATCACCTTTTGATATGTACTTTGGTCTAACTTTGATCCTCCATCATTGTCATATTTTTCTACTTTTTCTTGTGAGCTCCCTTTGAGTTCTATTTTTTCTGGTTTTTCTGCACCATCAAGAGATAGAGATCTTGGATCTGAAGCACTAAGGACATACAAGATCCCATCCCATTGAGGGGGACTTGTAAAATCTTTCCGTGTTCCCTTTGCAGGTGTCATAATAAATAAAAAATCTTTATAAATTCTTGTCTTATCTATTGGATGTATGGAGCAAAGCTCTTGCTTATTTTTGTTGTTTAATGTCTTTAACTGCATAGATATGGATTTTTGTAGAATTTATTCTGATCGCCTACTGCAGATCTAAGGAAATTGACTGCCACATTTGATGTTAGGGTTGTTTGTTATACACAACTAAAGTGATTTTTTTTGTACGCTTGCGATTAGAATTCACACTAACAATAATAATTCTAGCACTCTAACTAAATTTTAAAAAATTGAATTGATAGAATAATTGCACTATACATGTGCATCATATTTATTCCAATCATTTCATATTGCAATTAAAAATTCATTCCGATAGACTAATAAGTCAAAACATAGAGATGCATATCTCTAAATTCATTAGCATTTTAATTCTTCATTTCACTCAACAACTTTTGCAAACGTTATCACAATATTTCATATTGAAGCACCACCCCTCGACCTTCACCATACCAGTTCCCATTATTCATTCAAATCATGTATGAATTTATAATAATAGTATTCAAATTTAACTAAAGGAACTCATCCTCAACTCCTTTACAGTACCGATTTTAATAGCACTTTCAGTTGAAGCCTTTTGAAGAGTCAAACTGGTTGATAACATTCCTCCTATTGAAATGCTCAGTAGTTCCTGAACTTATCTCAACCTCGCAATTTAGACATAAATTTATCCATTTTTCTATTTATAAAATTCAATGAAAACATCAAGGAATTTTCGTTTGCATTGAATTAAAGCATGTCCTCATCCATGCTAAGAATACTGTCTCAATTGCTAACATTTATAATTATCATTCATGCTCACAACAAATTTCAAGAGAATAAAAATAAAATATCAATAATGATAATTATCAGTAATAGGCAATTCATTACCACTTTCGCAATGGTGTTTTATATAACATGGAATCCATTAAGTAACCTCATTATGTTACGAAAAACATGGTAAGTAAAAATTATATTTTCATACCATTCAAACAGTGGACATATTTTTAAAGCTTAATCACTTATCTTACTACTATGGTGGTTCTGAACTAATGAAATTTTTAACAAACTAGCATCCTCATACTTTTCTCATATTCCTCATATTCATAGTCTAATATTGAACACACACACACCTATCCACCATGCACGGTGTCACTTAAGGAACTTCCTCCTTATGAAATTTTCATAGTCATCATGTCATTGTCCAATTTTTTCATGTGGACCTAACTAGGTCTACCTAGGGGCTATGTTATCTTCTTCTTCCTTCTACTTCCATTTATCCCATGCACAAGGTTTAATGAATGTTTTTACTTCCAAGAGGGTTTTATTTATTTATTTTCCATGAGTTCCTTTTCTTTCATTTACCAAGCCCAACAAATAAATCCAAACCAAACCATATGAGGAAATAATAAATGATTAAAAGAATTAAAAAAACAACAACAATGATATAGGACAATGACACAAAGCGTCATGACCATGCTCAAAATCAATAAACAAAAACAACAAAAAACTTGTAGTGAGTAATAAAAACATTAAATTGATTTTTTTTAATTACATCTCATCTATTATTCCAAAAAAACTCAATCTATTGAGCTATATTATTCAATGTGTGGATCACCAATATATGAATAAAATTTTAGTGAAATTAATTTCAACGGTTTATAGCAACGCCAAAATTTCAACGTCCCCTTAAATTGTTTAAAAAAGGATTTTTTTAGAGAAAGCACGTAGAGATTCTCACTTATCTCTTTTTGGCCTTTTCATGATGAAATTCCTCTATATCTCTAGTTGTTTATTCTAGTTTCAATAAATCTTCCATGTATGATAAGTGTTTCAGTAGCATTTTGTTTAGCCTTGCCTACTCTTTTTTCTTGCTAATGAGAATTTTATTCTTTTTCTTTATGACTCTTCAACTCAACTTTCAAGCTTCTCAAGGTCTCTTCTCTATCAAGGGAACTTTCCCTTTCCTTATCATAATGGACTTGGTCTATGCTATGATATACCATACTTATTCCCATAATTTTATTGCCTATCACAATTCTGTCTTCTTATGTGCTGACACACACACCTAGTTGTTGGTTATATTAGCTTAAAAAAATTTACTTGTTACCTTACCATGCCAACACTATATATGTTGGCATGATGTATTTTGATCGACTATTGTTCACACATCTAGAACTCATGTAAGTCATATATTTTGGGAATCAAAAGGGCATCTCAATGTGTTTATATTCATATCATCACTAAGTTTGAAATGAACCTTTTATCAAGACTACTACCCATGACATGCAAAAGTTAGTATACTAGCTAGAAAATAAACTAACATATTGGAATCTTCCCTTCCCATCATATTCAGAATTTGAATATCAACACATCCATGCAAGACATGTTGACTAGTTAAATTATCCAATTAGCAAACACTTTTACTCAACAAAAATCATCCTTTAAATTCCATAATCAGTAACAAGTCTAGAAATTTTATCCCAAAAGTTCTAGTGTAAAATCCTTTCTTTTCATTTCATTTGTTCTTGAGCCCATCTAGTCCAAGCATTGAACCTAGTGCTCTCATATCACACTCACTAACAAAGTTGTAAACTTATCCTACTTGTTACATGCCATTTTGTCACATCTTCTGAAAAGGTCTGGAAATCGGATCAATTAACATCCTTGAACACATTTTTGTTATCAATTTAAAAATAACTATAGATCACCTCTCTAAAAATTTCGAGTTTTTGGGTTTATTATCCCAAAAAAAATGTTTTTTGCTCTAATTAAACCTCCATGTTTGTCCACCTGCAATGGTTTCAAGTTGCATATTTGAACACCTGCATTGACAAATGCAGGTTGCTCTACTCTGTAGGTGCGATGGTTCTATAATTTCAAGAAAATTAAAAAATAATTTTGAATCTTATCTTTCCAGAAGCTTCTAAAGTGGTTTTAACAATTTACCATGGATATAGATCTCAAATTCATTCTCCAGAGGTCATATCTTTCATCTTTTGATCTTATCTTTCTTCATATATGGATATCAAACCTAGATAGATAAATCCTTAACTACCATTTTCATGTTATAAATTTACTCGCACTCATAGAATATGGGTTGGATTTTGTTTATTATTAGTGCCCTCATGTTGCTTCTTTATGCTTAAGAAATAATCATCCATTTATGCATTAGGTTTTAGTGTGAAGGTTTTCTTTGTGGAAAGTAAGGACAAGACAATTAGAGAGACATCTAAAAATTAAACATATATAAATAGTTGTAACTCTCTCCTTCATTTATTTATACAAAAAGAACTTTTTTCCAATACTTATGTCATGTTGATGCTTATGTATTTCAATGTAATTCTGAATTATTGATTAGAGGCATTAATTTATGCTATGTGAGTATTGTAGTTCTCTTGATTTTTATAGTCATTTTGCGGGTTTCATTTATACCACTTAGAGATAGATGTTGGAACAGGGTCTCCTACAAAAGCTACAAATCTGGTCCATTTTTGTATATTTTTTGTTATATTTAGTGTAACGTAGGGGGTTTGGGGTGTGTCAAAGCCCCTAATGCATTGTAAGTGTGTCAAGAGTAGACCAAGTGTTTGCAAACCACGGTTTGCAGACCATTGGATACGTAGGCTACAGTAGTATAAGTAATTGAACCTTTTTTGGAGTTGTAAGGTAGACATTGAACTAAGATTGGTGCGAATAGCAAATTAGTAGACCTATCTTGGGTTTTTAGGAAAGGACTCTTGCTCGCTATGTGCATGGAGATCCTCAGTCCTGTTGTGTGCGAACCCTTCTACTGTGTGCGCAGGTTGGGTTTTGGGTATTGTAAAAGGATCTGACGGATTAATGAAAGCGAAAGGTTGTCGGACTCTATGATATCTATTATGTTAAGCATGATTCTCTATTGAGATCCACAAATAACTGTGTTAATTACTTGTGCTGCGTTGACATTTGATCTGAATCTGCTTGTTAGACTTTATGCGAGAATAGCTGCGATAGTTTCTTTATTGTCCTATATATGTTGTTTATTGTGGTTATATATGGTATTGCACACGTGGATGCAAAGGGACTGATAGATCAGGGTTCTGAAATATGTGATCTGATATTTGGGACATCGAACGAAGCTCTACTAGACTCACCTGCCCTCTCCCAGGGTGCGGAAACCTGGTTCTAGCACCCTCCCATACTACTTCGGGTGAGAATTTGGCCTGGACAAGTAGGTCACTGTTGAAAGGGATAGTAGTATAGGGGTTGGTTGGCAAACCTTAACCTCCGAACCTAGGTCAGGACCCCTCAAGCCAACAAATGGTTCCATTGTCGGGAGCAGGAGAAATTTGAGAGAGGGATCGTGTAATGCCATGGTCGTACTGGAAACCTGAGAGAAAAGAAATTGATGAATGGTTCGAATAGAAAGTTCAAGAATTCACAGTAAAATAAAATTGCAGTAAGAGGTTGACCACCGAAAAGTGCGAAAATAAGTATATTTTCATAAAGACCTACGAGATCTTCTTTGTAACCATTGCGATCGAGCTCCAGGAGTGGCTCTCAAGGTTGGTCGAATTTTAGAAGTGTTGGAAGAACGAGTGGGTCATACATTCGACCCTAGAATTGATCCAACAATTAGAGAAGGTTGATAACGTCATCACTCGCACAATAGACCATTGGGTGGACAACATGCTAGGTGGATTCATGACAGAATTTTCCATCAATCAGTTCGTATCCTATTCTGAAGTAGAGCGAAGATTCTTCAAAGGATTTAGGGGTAAGTATCTGAAGACTTTACCATTGTTGATTAAGATATTACTGTATGAAAAAGTATTCTTTGTAGCCACACCGAATGAATGACCTCTAGTCTGGACGAAAGTATGTCGCGAAGTTGAAAATACTATCAGACTGACCAAGAAGGAGGTAGATCTGTCTACAACCCGGTAAGAGAAGCAACTACACAGAGTCCTCCAACCACATCACTTTCGAACCAGTGTAGGGGTAAGAATTCACCTACACCTCCACCACCAGAAGATGACATGGTTGTGCACATGAAGTTGCCTACCTTTAAGCTTGTGGGAGATTAACACATGAATTAGTTCTGGTTTGTCACAGAATCGATATGGACTACGCAAAACATAGCTAGTGATGCGATGAAGAGGGCA
Source organism: Pinus albicaulis (assembly GCA_034641835.2). Classification (NCBI taxonomy): domain Eukaryota; kingdom Viridiplantae; phylum Streptophyta; class Pinopsida; order Pinales; family Pinaceae; genus Pinus; species Pinus albicaulis. The sequence continues at coordinate 1,347,354,883 of CM076577.1, read as the reverse complement.
CAACTGTCCCCTACCTTCGAAGGAAGAGCTTTGGATTGGTACATGGGATACATCAGACAACATGCAAACTCAACCATTGAAGAGATCAAGAATGCCTTGAAACAACAGTTCAAGAAGCCGAATTCGTATTCTCAAATAGTGGTCGATCTAAAGGATTTCAAGCAAGGGCCTTATAATTCGGTGTGGGAGGCCGATCAATGCATGAAGAAGGTGATCAGAGAAGGAGGATTTAAGTACAACCATAGACAACACATGGAATGGTTCATTTCTATGCTCCTACCTCACCTATGCGTACCTATGGGTCACCAAACTTTCAAATCACTGGAAAAATCCCTAGAGGTCACTATGAGGTTAGAAGTTGTGCCCAGAGATGATACCTAGCTAGGCGTCCAACAGATCCAAGGACAACTAGAGGCGATGCACATGGAGATCCAAAACCTACGAAAGGAGTGAGGAGCAGAGGCAAGCCCTGAAAGATGGTGCATATGATGCAAGATGAAAGGTCACACCAAGGATAACTGTCTTATGTTAACAGACTACATGTAGGTGGAGGGACCTAGTCCATTGTACCCTAGGGAAGTTGCAGGACCAAGTGGCCTGGCACTATGGTGCAATTATTGCCGCGTTACAGGGCTGCACAACACAAACCACTGTCCCCGCCTTACTGCGTACATCCCAGAAGTAAAGCAACAATGGTGCAAGTTCTACAGGTCAGTAGGACATATGATGAAAAAAAATGCTGGACATATTATTTGATGATCAATCGAGGGAATCTCTATAGGGAGCAGTTGGATCCTTCCTCACCGAGATCCATCTCGAGCATAGGGGCTCCCCACAAGGCGCAGGGGAGGTGGAAGAGGTGGAAGCGTAAGTCGGGGATGAGGGCAACTAATCTGTTATAACTGTGGGGAGATAGGGCACTTTTCCATGGACTACCCAAACCCTACAAGACAATCTTGCTGGTATTGCAGGTAGCTGGCCCATGCGATTGAAAATTTTCCAATCTTGATAGCAAAGATGCAGGAAAAGAAGTTGACACCTACGCAGAATGTGCAAAGGGTTAAGGCTTAACTACGAGACAAAGATCCAAGCGTGAATGTCGTAACACGTAGTGGGATAGCCACCTGGGGGGATGGTTAGAAAATTGCAATCGAGCCTCTGATCTGACCAGCAGCTATCAAACAGGAAGGTTTGGATCTAAAAAGGGAAAAAGAAACATTTGTCGCATCTTGAAAAGACTTTGCTGAGGCAGAGGCATCTACTTCGCAGTCGCCTGAAGACCTCAAGGCAGATATGGAGGTCAGACCCTTTTTACAGGCATGTATGAAGCTGCTGCGCAACCCAAAGGCTATGGAAAATATTTGGGCATTGATAGATAGCTGTGCAACATGACCTATCCTTCATCTGGAAGTCAAGGATGTACACAAACTCTATAGTAATAATAAATGCACTGGTAGGGAGATGCGGTTGATTGCGCAGATTGGTGATTACAGGATGGATCAGGTGATTTTGGACCTAGGGTTAGATGTGAATGTATTACCTAAACAGACTTGGCAATGAATGGGTAAACCTAAGTTGGAATGGTCCACTATCCAACTACGTATGGCCAATCAACAGAAGATCATACCCTTAGGAAGAATATCTAATATTGTGGTGGATATCGCAGGGGTTAAGTTCCAAGCTGACTTAGAAGTAATTTAGATTGTCGACGATGCGGACCCCTACCCTGCGCTCTTGGGCTTGGATTGGGCCATCAATATGGGGGGCATTATTAACCTAAAGAAGAGAAGAATGGTATTCGAGAATAAAGGAACAAGGGTAATAGTACGATTAGATCATGTGAAAAGAAAACAATACACAGAACTAGTGCGTGATGAAGAGGAGGTGGATCACATCTATAAGTTGACTGTGTGAGATGAAGATTGGATCAACCCCATGGCGGAAGGGGGTACTCTACTGGGAAAAGGACAGTGAATGTTTCTCCGACTCTTATGGGGATATAAAGAATTGGAAAACCCGGTTACATGATGTCTCTACGTTGCGATGTCTTCGGATCATGAAGAACTTCCATTGCATCTCCTAAGAGGTGAGAGATATACCCTATTTCGATGGTTCTAAAAATGGTAGGGAATTTTTGTGGGCATTTGAAGCCGAGGTTCCCCAATAAAAACGGCTATGGGCTTGTAAGTTGGCCATGCATGGATCACCTGTGCAATGGTGGGTGATGCATGAGGAGGTGTTCCAGGATTGGGAGGAGTTTTGGAATATGATGATCCTACGATTTGAGGCCCCAGCCGATGTGCGAATCAAAATATTCCTTGGCTCAAAAGATCCACACGAATATTTTTTCTCTTGGATAGAACAATGGTGTGACAGAACTGCCTAGGAGTGGGTTCATCTGCTTATTCATGCCTTGGGACCACTTCCCACTGCATGGTACTTAGATGCGGAGCTCCATCAGTGCACTCGCCACTGGGAGACTTTGAAGGATGAATTTATGGGAGAATTTGGATTAATAGGTAGGACAGAGGTGCTTGAAACAGCTCTGCAGGACATTGACATTGAAGCATGGGGCGAATCACACTTGTGTGTTGCACCTCACGTGCTTGTTTAGGAATCGCGGACATCAAGAATGATCAAATACTGTGGCCTAGCCCCAAAAGAAGGTAAGAATGATCCACGAGAAGGTTTTGACTCAGAATTGAACAAGGTGCACATGGTTATCGGACCACTCGGGCTGCGAACAGATAGCATTGAGTTGCACCCAACATTAGCTAAAATTGGGGATGCGAATATTATATATCCGGAAGCTCCCGCGATAAGGGGACAGTTGCGCTCACTTCTCAGCCACGTGGGTTATTATAGAAAGTTCGTTCGAAGGTATGCAGTGGTCATAGCACCTCTGAAAGATTTACTTATGAAGGCAGTTGGGCTCTGTTGGGATGACACATGCCGAGCGAACATATATTTGGGTTTCAAGTACTTAGGGATTAAGCTTGTGTTGGGGGAAGATGCGTAGGAGGTGCAGGTGTTTTACCCAAGCATAGCAGGTATGCCAAGCACACAAGAGGTGTGAAAACTAGTCGTTGCCACAGTAACATCTGGTAAAAAGAAAAAATTACCGTTAAAAGGAGCAGGCCACTAGCATTTAATGGGGCAAATTTGGAGGATTTTTTACCATTTACCTTATGGTAAGTTCCAGGTCAAGTTTACCCTACCGTTGGAAGCCCGTAGGCACTATAAAAAGGGCGAGATAGCTGAAATAATGCTTCTGTCCCACTTGCATAACCTGTACTTATCCTCTTTATGTCACGCGAGCTTGAGTTGTAAGATTTTTCGGGTCTGCACTATCCCCCTCATGTCGGATCAACCTCCCACTTTTGATAGCAGCAACCGAGAGTCAGGATTCATTTTCCATGCTAGGATGACAGTCACTAACCTAGCTAAGCCCTCAGCACCTACTGCCCCAAAATTTGAGGAAGTAATGGAGATCGTGTCTGAGGACGAAGAAGTGCCCTCAACTGTAGTCACAAGGAAGGGAAAAGAGCAAGCACAGGGCTCAGGGAAGCTCGCCAAGGCTATGAAATGGGCTTTAGGGAAGCCTAGGACCTTCCCAAGGCATGTCAATTCCCCACGAACAATGCCTTAGGCTCAGGCTGTGCAGGAGGAAGCCCTGCCTGCCAACCTGATCAACTGGTTACCTCCCTTAATCCGCCTGCGTAGGCCCTCGACACACACATCAAAGAACCTTGATGGCCTGGTTACCTATCTCTAGACACCACTAAACTAGGGAGAAGTCCCTACCCTGAGTGACCCCTGCGGGAAGCTCCATGAGGTTAAATTCGATGATCATGACTTGGCGAATTACGAAGCCTTCCCTGAGCTGACCCCACACTGTACTTCAACACAATTTACACAGACGATGGGATCACAGTCATTCCTCAGCATTGGGTAAGAAGATTGGCCGGATCTTGGCTCTTGAACCTACTGTGTATGCCCCACTATGGCCATTACAATGTCATGGATTGGCTGGCCCGACATCTTCTCACCCTAATTCACAATGGTTGTATATGGATTCGAGATAGGGTCCCCATAGATGTTGCATTTCTTCACAGAATCACGGGCCTCCCCATGAACGGGCCACACCCTTTGGAGCGTGTGGGCATGAAATATGAAGGGGACACCACTGAATATTTGTGTAAGACCTACCATGTGGAAAGGAATACATAATGCTTCGTCATAAAATCCATCAGTGACCTGGCTATGCAGATGGGTACCATACTACTAGCTTGCAAGCTAATGCGAAAGTGCCAGGTCACAACTATCCTTGCTTATGTAATTCGGCTAGCTAGTCAGTGTGCGAAGAGGGTCTACCTCAATTGGGTGTAATACTTATGCAACCAATTCTTAGCCAAAGTCCGTGAATTGGAGGAGCAGGGAAAAGCCTTTTGCTATGCTTGGCTACTATTTCTTATAGCCCTTGCTTCCTAGGAAACCCCTGCAGAATTGGTCCTCCCCGAGCTCCCTCCAGATATGTGTGAAGGGGCTTGGTATGCCCATTTGTGGGATTTTAAGGATGCGCAACAGATAGAAGATAACCAAGTCTTCTGGGTCCTCTTCCAAAGTAACGTGGTCGCAGGCATCAATTCTCGTCCTCAACTGTCCCCCATAGTCTATGAAAAATACAAGAGTATCGCAGCATTCCAAGTTATCATGAACAACATTCAGCTCCATAGGCACAAGGATAAAACATGGACGTCACTTCCTTATATGGTAGTAGAGGAGGAAATTGACAATGTGATTGCGCTCTGGCCTCCCACCTGGAAGATAGGCTTCAAAACTAGTGCAAGGGGCACCACCAGTACTATCATGGTGTAGCTACTCCCACCTGTTATCACCAAGGAATTGGAAGCACAAGGAAAGACTCAGGCGCAGCCCTGAAAAAGGACACACAGCCAAAGCAGACCACCACAAAGAACACCGAGGTCGAAACCCAGGTCGATTCGCAACTGGGCATGAAGGAAGTAAATGTTGGAGGTATGAAGCAGATAGACAAGGCTGTCAAGGGACCTCAAAAGAAGTATCATGCCCAACAGAAGGAAGGAGATGAGATGATTACATTGACGGATGGAGATCTCGAACAAATCGCACATGCTGTCACACTGGCCATCGAAGAAAAATGGGTAGCTTTAGAGGAACACCAGAAGGATGCGATCAATGCCATTCAGGAAGAGCTTCGAACCTTGGAGCTAAATGTAGACATGATACAAACTACCGTGGCTCAAGGAAAAATTCCCTTGGCATCTAGAAGTCAAGCGCTAGCCACGGAAGAAAGCCGTCTCTGTCCCTTACCTAGAGCCACCCTTGTGATCAATTTGTCAGACTAGGAGATCCAGCTCCAAGCAGGTGCAAGGATGCAGTTGAATCTTGCCAAGCTACCCCACACAGCATTATAGGGTCTCCACACCATGGTGTTTCAGGAGATTCATCATCGGGACTAGCAAGTACACCAACAACTTGGCATGGCCGAATAGACCATCGCACAACAGAACGCAGAAGTACTCTTTGATGTCGTGTAGCAAGCAGAGCTTGAAAAATTGATCCACCAGCTTTGCACAGATATTACAGAAGAAATCTTGGCCGCAGCCACCCCCCGGGCTAAAGTGGAAGGATTGGTAACAGCATTAAAGGCTTCCAGAAGGGAAATGCAGGTCATTAAGACACAGTTGGAGCAACAAATCTCTGACTTACAGGCCAAAATGCAACACAGGACACCCGCAGAGGTACAAGCCCAGTGCACTGCACTAGTAACCGTGGCTAAAAAAACCATTACAAGATAGATTGCTCAGGGAGCCCAGTTACTCAAAGATGCCATGCATCTCTAGACCAAGGTCCAGTGCAATCTAGTCCTCCAGAGAACAAATCAAGACTTGTGACAGAAGGAGGAAGCTTTCAAGTAGATCGAGGCTACATTACCTACCTGGGTCCTTGCACAATGTTTGGCATGATTAAGGATTAGTGAAACCCTCCAAGCTGATATGAAGGGACTCCACCATAAGAAGCATGTTATCGGTGAATACTTGAAGCCTTGAGCTGCTGCAGCCCTCGCGCTCTCACATGATGTTGATGGTGTAGTGAAATGACTAAACCAAACACTAGAGAGTGTCACAGCTATGACAGAGGGATCGACATCATAGAAGCTTGTAGATATTTTGCAGAGCACTGCTGCTCAGAGTCAGGAAGTGCTGCCCCCATTGGTCACAGTCGTCAATGCACTGTGTGGGCAGATGGAGACCCCACCACCACAGTGACTCGGGACGAGTCACAAGATTGTGTTGGGGGACTGTTGGAACAAGGTCTCCTACAAAATCTGTGAATCTAGTCCATTTTTGTATATTCTTGGTTATATTTAGTCTAACGAGGGGTTTTGGGGTTGGTCAAAGCCCCTAATGCATTGTAAGTGGGTCAAGGGTAGACCAAGAGTCTGTAAACCACAGTTTTCCAACCATTAGATGCGTGGGCTAAAGTAGTATAAGTAATTGAACCTTTTTTGGAGTTGTAAGGTAGACATTGAACTAATATTAGTGTGAATAGCGAATTAGTAGATCTATCTTGGGTTTTTGGGAAAGGATTCCCGCTAGCTGTGTGTGCGGAGATCCTCAGTCCTATTGTGTGCAGACCTTGCTGCTGTGTGTGCAGGTTGGGTTTTGGTTATTGTAAAAGGATTTTAAGGATTAATGAAAGCGGAAGGTTGTCCGACTCTAAGATATCTGTTATGTTATACATGATTTTCCATTGAGCTCTGCAAATAACTATGTTAATTACTTTTGCTGCATTGACAATTGATCTGAATCTACTGGTTAGACTTTATGCAATAATAGCTGCAATAGTTTCTTTATAGACTTGTATCTTTTTTTTATTGTGGTTATATATGGTATTGTGCACATGGATGTGAAGGGACTGATAGATCAGGGTTCTGTAATATGTGATCTAATATTTGGGAAATTGAACGTAGCTCTGCCTGACTTACCTGCCATCTCCCATGGCGCAGAAACATGGTTCTATCACCCTCCCATACTTCTTTGAGTGAGACTTTGGCCTACGCAAGCAGGTCACTGCCGAAAGGGCTAGTAGTATAGGGGTTTGTTGGAAAACCTTAACCTCCGAACCTAGGTTAGGACCCCTCGAACCAACAATAGAGTTGGAGCTTACAAGTAAGGAGTAGAGGGATTAATACATGTTATAGGTAGGTTTTTCTTCTGAACCATAATCTCTCTAAGTAAAACATATATATTTTTTCCCTCTATTTTTCTAGATCAAACCACTAGATCTAGGGAGTTAATATTTGTCCGTAGAAGTGAATTTTCCATATAAGAAATTACAGACTCCACTGGGGATCGATATTTTTCTTTATGGTTTCCTTGGCCTAAGAATTTTTTACCTTTGAAAGTGACCTTAATTGACATTTTCAAATAGTGATTGACCTTAAGAAAACACAATTTTGGTTTGGCTAGGGTTCTTTTAGTCATAGTTTTAACAAATTAGCCATAGCACACTCTTTTTTGGGATAGAGTGACCTAGTGTAGTCTCTCCTCTTTGGAAGTTCGATGGTTCATATTGGTGTCCACTCTATATATGTGATGATCCTATAAAATGTAAAAAAATTCATTTCTATTCCTTGCTTTGAGTTCTGATTTTATCCATAAGTTTTTCTTGAGTCTTTGAACTTGTCTATTTCTCTATAAATCCATGATCATGTTTACATTTGGATTTGTTTTCCTTTGATGAGAATTTTTTTAATTTTTTCTTTATTCTTCTCATTAGGGTAATAAACACTTGAGCTTCATTGTTGATTTGATGACAATAATTTTCATATTACAATTGCAGTATGTGAGACTTCTTCTGGTCAATGATCTAGCTTCATTTTGATTTTCATTGAATTTTAAATTGAAAAGGAAAAGAAAGCGAAAATAAAAGGAAAATAAAAGAAAATTTTATGTTTCTTAACAAGTTTTTGGTCTTTTTTCTTTCAATTTCGGAAAAAAAAAAAAATTTCCCCTATAATTGGGTACAAGTGTTAATCCCCATTGAATGTCATCTATTTTGATATTTGTAATTTTCACCCAATTTCAGTTTGAGTCCTCTAATAATGAAATCTCATATTAAATTTGATTTCAATGGGAATTTCCTTTGCACTTGATTGGTTCTTTCATTTCATTACTAAAGGAGGGTACTATTGTTCATAAGTAGTCTTTTTATATTGTTCTTTCGCTAATTTATAATCTTCTTGTGTTTGTTTCGAAAATATATTTTGGATAGATTACATTTTCATAATTATAATTCTCATATTTACAACATGAAAGGAATTTGTGCATAGATTACATTTGCATAATTTTCAGGGGAACTATGCATAGCTTACATTTCATTGTTTGGGATCATTTAGATATTTGAATTGAATTGGGATAGATAAATTGAAATATCTAGTTAGGAATCTCTTGCTTGTTGCATATTTTTTGCTGCATTTTTTTTGTTGCATCAGTGTTTGTTTCTTCCTTACCATAGATAGATTTTCATCAAAACGAAAGGGTTATTCTCATCATGTTAGTTACATCATAGGGAATTCAGGTGAACTCAACCATGAGTCTTTATACTTAAACATAGTTGAAGGTAAAATTTAAAATGTATTAAACCAATCTAAACAACATTTGGAACCTTAACGACAATCATAGAGGTCTAGACTAGAGATGTGTCTGATGTATTTAAATGTAGGATGTGTTGATACTTGTCTATGTTACATTCTGGGTGGTAGTGGTTATACCATGTACGTAAGTATATCAAATCATTGTCCACATACACTTGGGTATTTCAGACAACGCTCTACATATGAAAAGTATATGGGAATACTTCCTATCATACACGAAGAATTAGAGAACACTACAACATATTGCACTTCCATGTACTTCTAGGTATATTTTGGAAGTCCCCTACAGGTTTCTATCCTTCACAGGTAACAGATTATTCTTCCTTTTCTACTATGATACACCGAACACAACATTCACGGATATTGCCTCCATGTATTAAGAAAATATTTCACAGTTCACAGCGACTCGTTAATAATTATCTTCCTAGGTACCCTTTTATTTTATTTTGTGTCTTTAATTTCTAAAATTATTTAATTTACAATGTAACAACATCCTTAACATGGAAAAAATCCCTATTAGATATTAGGTTGAGACTAACGGAAATAGTTCTTGAGCGAACCCGTCAAGGAAACCCCTTTGACAAGAATCCTCGTCCTTTTCCTCCTTTTGGATATATTAGTGCTCCTTATATGGAAACATTGTCCCTTCCTAGAATTATCATTGGTTTACCAATTTCGTTTTTTCAACCTCCTTGGGTTTGAATGTCCAAACTACTTCTCAACCAAGTAGTCCTCCACCTGAGCAACATCAACCTCAATTTGATACTAAAGTTAAACCATTTCCTTCTTCATCTATTGTTTCTTCATCGCTTTCTTCCTCCTCATCTAGTGAAAGTCTTGATTGAAGTGATAAGAAAAAAAATAAGGACAAGAAAAATAACCATGGGGGAAACCAAGCAACTATTTTTATCAACACAACTAATTTTGAGAAACCTTCTAACAAGACGGGTAAATTTGATTTCCCTTTCATGATTTGTAAGGGTGATCACCTTCTTAGAGACTGCCTCGGTATTCCATAAGTATTACAAGTGTGTTCCACAGGATCTATAATATTCCTAATTTATCTTTTAGCTAATTAGAATATTAAATTTTTTCTTCCTTAATTAATAGAAGAATAAGGGGTTAGAGGGACCCATAAATCCCTTTAGTAGAATAAAACCACTTCACCAGTGTCAAAGTGGAACAACATAGTAGTGAAGGTCACCAAGAGATCATGTGAATAGTGCAGTCAAGGAGGAGGATATGGACCAAGGGTCCATCGCAATTATGATGTGGGCCCAGGGGTGTGAGGGTTCCACAAGTATAAGAAAGGGGTGAGGGAAGCCATAGAGAGAATTATGAATTATTATTATTTTCTTATCGTTTACGACTTGAGCACGTTTGAGGTGTTTAGCCGAGTCTAGAGAGTTGTTTAGCACATGGGTGTTTACAAGTGGATATCCCAACCTTGTCCTCAAGGGACTTAGACTTCCCGCTCAGGAAGGAAGTCTTCTATCTTATGAGAATAATTCGGTATTCTAGCATTTGTCCATTTTGCGACCCTCTTAAGCAGCGCAATCACTCGATGACTTAGGAAGTGCAGTAGTTGATAGATCCAGGGGAGGTTCATATTCCATAGCAGTGTCTGCAATCTAGTGAGGGAATCAACACTTCATTAGTTGAGCTATGGGGGATTTGTTGCAACATTTTTCTTAGTTTAGCTCATATCACTAAATACCGAGAAGTTGTGCATTTTCATGCCCTTGGAGGGTGATTTTATGGGGTCTACCAATCTAGAAATCCTTTCTTCATTTTTCGAGTAGAATTCAATGTCCAAATCCAGTCATTTTCCAAGCATTGGAACAACCTCATTTACACACCCCTTTTCAACCAGAAGTTTCATTTCCAACATTTCCAGTAGAGGCAGCGTAGTGAGGTCTGTAATAGAGCAACAATTACGCAGTGTTCTCAGTGGGGGAACTTGAAGGTCATTCTATCCATATTTTTCGGCTTGAGTGCTAATATTCTCAAGTATTTTTGAACTTATTATTCATCTCCAATATTTTAGTAAAATGGTTCAATTGTTTTGTCTATTTTTATGGTGTTTGAAGTTTATTTTGATGTTGTAGTATCGAGTTTCTTATGTTTTGTATTACTATCTTTTATTATTGTCAATATTACAGTGGTATAAAAGCTCATAGACTTGGATCATCTTGTGGAGCAACCGGTTTATGACTTCCGAAGATAGATAATACATTACAGACTGGACAAGCAGATATAAAAATAGAGAATGCATAAATTTTCTTGAATAAAGAGCGATAGTTCTGCATTAGATATTTTGGGAAATTGAAGATGAAGCTAGAAAATAAGAGACATGAGTTTTATGCAAAATGGACCAATTCATTTTCTTCATGACCAGTGTTTTCAAAACCTATTTGGATTGAGATAAACAAAAGGTTCTCTGAGAGATACAAAAACAGAAAACGCAAAAAGTCATTGGGATAAAAAGTGATGTTTTTGCGTTAGATGATTCGGGAAAATGAAGATGAATCTAGAAAATAAAATACATGGGTTTTGTGTAGAACAGACCATTTTTGTTTCTCTATGTGAATTTTTTCCCAATTTGGTCTAGCTTGAGAGAAATAGAAGGTTCTCTGAAGATGATTTTCTCATATTTGTTGTGGTGTTTGTTTTTCAAATTCTTCCAATTGCAATACAAGATTAAACTTGTTTCAAAATTCACATCCAACAAAGAAAAATGTGTTCCAATGGAGGAGGATAAAGGAAGTCTCCAATGGCAGAATAATGTTATAGGAAGGAGTTTGGAAATATCCTCCTCAGATCAGTGCAAGATATCACTAGAGTAATAAGGGAGATGAGAATAGAAAGGGAAATCCCACGGGGGTTTTAGAATGGATAAAGTTCGGGTACTTCTCACCATTGGACTGAGAAACTAGTGGTACCACATGACATACAGTGTCCCACTATGTCCACTTTCTTAACAGTGGGGACAGAAGCAAGCGGACTTGAAGAGCCAAAGGCAGATAACTACGGTGATTATTTTACAGAGTACCAATCTCATACCTAAGATTTTAGAGATCATATGAGTTTCCAAGAATTTTTCCAGATTAAGCATAACCAAAGAACTCTCAGCTATAATAGAGGAAGAGGCTACATGCTGGGAAATGACCTACAACATACCGTGGGTATACTTTTTTCTACCTAATTTTGATGGGTCATTAAAGAGTACAGCAAAGACTCAGGAGGAGACAACTGAGCATACACTCGTTGATGAGATACCACCCATTACTGAGGTATCCATTGATGGGATATTTGGGGTTGTGACCGAGTTCTCTAATGATAGCAAGGCATCACAGGTTGATGAGGTGTCGAGAGACAACTCTGACGTTATTGAAGAGTCGATAGGTAAAGATGCCTCTAGGTTTATGACAAAATTTTCAAATGGCAATCATATGCAGCTAACTAGTGATCATGCCTTATGTGTTGGAGTGTCTATGGAGGAGGATGTGAAACCATGACTTTGGCTAGCCCTTGATGAGATGCTAGGAGATATGGTAGTATTGGGCGATGGTCCCACACAACAGTGCCATCAGTTTGGGTCCAACTGATGGGCCTCTAAATTAGACATAAATTAAGTCCCAAATAACCTTTCTTACGCCCATCTACCTCTCTTATGCACATAAAAGGATATATTAAATCTCTGCTTCTGCACTTAATAATGTTTTATTTTTCTTTAATATTTTCTTAGGAAGGTTTAAAGTTAATTGCATATTTGTGCTTAATATTGATTATTTTTGTAGAATATTGTGAGAATATTGGGAATATTATGTATATTTGGAGAAGGAGATGATTTACGGACTTGGTCCCTACCACTAGAAGATCAGGATTGGAGAATAAATGAGGACAACATAAGGAAATTAGAGAGAAATCTTGGTGAGATTCAAGGGGATTGTCCACCCTCCTTATCTCTCAAACGCAACCAAAGGATCCTCATGAGATCCCCCTCTAGCAATTTGAATTCCAGAGGTAGCCAAGAAACTCAAGACCAAGTGCACTCAAGCCATACTTCACTTGGAGTCTCTAGAAAATTGAATTCCAAGAGGCAGCCAAATAACTGAAAACAAAGGGCACTCAATCTATGTTTACTTGGAGTCAAAGTGGATTCAATCACCATTTTCAAGGGGGCCATTGGTAGCTACTATATAGAATAAATAAAGTAGAGCTAGAGCTAGGAAGGAGTTAGTTAGTTACCCAGTGGGTCGACTTCCATTCCATTCTATCCCATACCATTCATTTTCCATTCTCTTAGGCTTTCATTGTTTAAGACTTACGGGATGTAATAAGATCGTAGTTTTTGTAATGCAATGAGTAGTCAATGTTATTTCATTGATCAAGTCCTAGAGATCTAGGCTCGTGGGTTAGAACCCAACCCATGTGCCTCACCTCCTCTACTGTTTCAGTCTTTTCTTTCATGTCATTTAGCTAGTTTCTCTTCTGAGTATTTATCTAGTTTGCTGGTATTTTTATTGATGTTTTAGTTTGCTTCCCATTGTATTTTGTTGTAGATTTAATATACTTACAGAGTGGTAGAATAGTTGATAAACTCCATAAAGCTGTGAGGCCATACTACCCCTCTCAACTCTATCAATAGAGGTCGAGGAGCGTAGAACTTTCCCCACAGACCAAAAATTATTTCTCCCTTTTGATTTCTTGGAAATAGATTAGATCTGTGCTTGTATTTTACTGAACATATTGTCTTCCTTTCTTGCATAAATAGGCAGGTTGATTGCAGATATGGGCATCATATCCCAGGAGAATTTTTCTAGCATTTCCCACTTCATCTTCTATCTTCCTTCCATATCTGTGTTACACTCTTGAACCTGGCCTTTACGCCTCCATTCCTCCTTTTTTTCTCTCATCACAACTACCGCGCCCACCTTCTGATTCATAAAAACACTTAAAACCATTCAGCTTGCCTTATTCCTTTATTTTTATTTTTCCTAACTACTTTAACACTAAACACTTGAAAAACCATTGAAACTCGTCTTTCGCCTTTCCTAATTTAAATCCCCACTATCGTACTTCGAAGATCACAAATCACAAATTTTCCCTTTTTCCTTAAGACTTACCACCTTCGAACGCCGATTACGATATTGCGATTGCGCTCCGCCTCCGGTCCCATTGCCACGTCATCACTATCGGAATCGCATCCCGCAGTTTTTACCTTATCGTAAATCGCATCTCGCACTTTTTATTTGGTTTAGTTAACACTTACCGCTCTTTTTGCAGATGCACTCCGCAGCATTTACCACATCACAATTCGCAGTTCGCAACATTTACCTCGTCACATTTCTCTGCTTTATCTTCATCGCATTTCACACTTTGCATATTTTAGTGATTTTTGTTAATACTTACCACTCTTTCCACCAATTGCAATATTGCATTTCGAACATTGCAATGTTTACTCCATCGCACTTCACACTTCGCATATTTTACCTTTTCACAATTTGCACTTCGCTCCCGCTCCCGAACTGTACTCCTGCTTCTCCACCATTGAAATTTTGAAAAATTCCGCTCCAAAAGCATTTTCTATGCTATAAGCAGGTTTTATATGGTTTACACCCCCTCTTTCCACTTCTGAGCCTCGTTTCATGTCTTAAGCCCTCCATCAACCTCTTTTAGCCATTTTTTCCCCAAACTACAAGCAACCCCTTTTAAAGTTTAGTTGGATCATGAATATTTGCATGGTTATAAGCATGGTAGCATGGTAGATAGATCATAGGATGAGTTAAGTGTGGTTTAGAACTAGTTTCATTCCTGTCATTCCTTTTCAGCAATATAGCTTAGTTTCTTTCGAGTCATTTCCTTTTCTACAACTTAAATTAGTTTCATTCCTATTATTTCTTTTCTGCAATGTTATTTATTTTTATTCTTTCATTTCCTTTCTGCAATTAAGTTTGGTTTCATTGAAGTGTGACAGACTTCACTGAGAACTCTTAGAAATAACACCCTTTCGTAAAGCGGAAGAGGATGACATTAACATAATGCATATGCTGTGTATATAACACTGTCACCTTAAATTTTTTATGAACATTAGGGTTATAAAGTAAATTAGGGAATCCCCTAGGAGTTTCAACACTCTTGATGCAATACTGGAGCTCACCACCAACCTTCTAGATTTGAAGGAGAAGGCCACATGATTACGAGAGGCTATCTTGCGGCAAAACAAGGAGTTGGAGGGCATGAGAGTGGTTTATGCCGAGTCAACAGAAAATTTGGATTCCATAGTGGTGTAGTTAGAGGGCATAATGGAGTATCATAGCACCCCACTTTAAGCATACATATATAGGGTGCAACACTCGCAGGATGGAGGGATTATTCTATGTGCGGGGATTCTTGCATTTGATTATTTTCTTGAGGTTGGATGGGAAGAGGTACTAAGCTGGTACCCCATGGAGCTAGCTAGGCAGCTAGATACATCCATGGCCACATTTCAATGGAGTCCATGGATTACCAAAAGGACACGAGGGCCAGATTATTGTTGGGATCTAGGTGTGATTTCCTCACATGATAGAGTTGGTAGATTATGGTAGTTGTTGCACGCTGGGTTTGATGTTTGGGCGCATACACATTTTTAGATCTCTATCAAAGCCCCTTACATCCCTACTAACAAGATGGTTCGATAGGAGGGTACACCATTTTCATGCATTATCTCAGCATATCGATGGTCCATGGAGTCATATGGTGATTAGCCTACTTTGGTTGCAGCTGGTCGGAGGAGGTGGCATTGGCAAACCATCAGACATGGCAGTATGTAGAGATGGTGCTCTCTCATGGGTATATGTTACAGTGATGTCATTTTCATTGACTGCTACGATCCTTTAGAGAAGATGGGGAGATGTAGACCACCTCATGGGGGTTTACTAGCAAAGTGGTGGATATTTTTTCCCATGTAGGACACTGTACGGTACAGGATGGTATAGTCATAACCGGTTCTATCCAATGGTGTATAGGGCAAGGTTGTAGCATATAATGGCATTATGAGGAGTGTGGAGACACTTTATGGTATGCAGTGACCCATGGTATGGTGCAACAAGCACTTGGAGTGTTGCCTCTAAGGGGACTTATGGATAGGGGCATTAGGCATACCCTGGGATGTAGCTCACCTAGTATTTATGAGGATATTGTTGAGCATCTCGATACACCATGTTTAGCAAAGATAGGGATACGAGAGTGTTATCGATAGATTCAAGGCACAGGGAGTATCGTCCGAGGGATTACTCTTAAGATTTCAGGAAACAAGAACGAGTTGAGGATGAAGGGACTTTTATTCATTTGCAAATAACCTTGGAGGCCTGATCACTTATGCTTGATTGACACAGATGAGGTGGCAGAGGTAGAGCAGGAGGACATTCCTTCTGTATTCCAGGACACAAAATCTTCTTCATATGAGTCCATGCGGTCATAAGAGGATGCTTGTAGGGAGCATGAGAAGTCATGTGGAGTTGAAAATAGTAGGATGGATTTTTTTCCAATGTGCAGGGTCAATAGTCAGAGGACTCAATGAGAGATATTCAGGATGATGACTCACTTATGATGATTCAACCTGAGCATTATATGGTGGAGCATGGGTCAGCTGAGGAGGAGGCAATGCAGATCATGCATGATATTCTTTTGGGGGAGAGCCATATGGAGGCTCATAGTGATTAAGTGGTGGATATGTGGCTAACCTTGGGGTCAACCATTGAGGAGGGGCACGCGGATGTGTGGACACCTAGCATGGTGGCAGTAGTTGCAGATTCTTATCCTCGGGAGATATTGAAGGTCGATAAGGTAGTTCTATGGGAGGCTATTAGACAAAAAGAGTATGATGTTCCTGATCAAGAGAGGGAGGAGTTGTTGGAGATGATGGTGCATCCATATTTGGGTTGACCCATTGATGAGGTGCTTGTAGATGCACATACATTTAGAAATAATGAAATACATTGAGGTACCATCACTCCCCAAGAGTAAATCAATGGGGATTGCAGCATACCTTACCCACATGGGCCTATTAAAGAGAGGGGGGCCCTCTTTTACAAAAAATTCTCGTTGAAAGGAGGGAAAAAGTAGCATGAGTTGAGTATGATTTTGCGACCACACTCCAGACATGTTTTGTATCTCGATATCACCACATTGGATTCTTTGACTGGGATAGAATAGAGAGAGATAATGAGTTGGTATATTTTTGATGGTATGATATTATTAGTTAGGAGAATAACAGAGAAGGGACACGTAGACATGATAGATACTACATTCTACAGTTGGCAGTGGGGCACTTGTAGACAGTCCTTCAACATTCCATCCCAACTTCGGGAGAGTAGGATCAACATCTGATTGAGTCAGGGGTTGGATTGGAGAGAGGTGATAAGATGGTACGTAATTGGTTGGGCATCTTATAAAGTCATAAATATGGCACGGTAGGAGCCATGGAGCATTGATGCATGTTGGTGTTTTTCACCTCATGGGGTAATGGATATAGCCAAAAGCAGTGCGTAGTCCAAGCTAGGGGACATGGGCGATAATTGGCCATGGGGGCGTTGGGATCTCAAAGGATTGATTGATGATAGGTATGTTGAGAGATCAGTTCGAGTTCCTGGAATTGAGGGGCATCCTTCAGGTAGCATGACAAAAAGGCATATTCATACTTAGAGGTTTGTATGGGATCCAGGAATTGGGTCTCAGTGTACCAGGCCAACAGTGTGTCCCACATCTTTGCATTTCCTTAAGGACAATCAACGTTTTGGCGGGGAGGACTGTAATATTCCTAATTTATATTTTAGATAATTATAATATTAAATTTTTTCTTCCTTAATTAATACATGAATAAGATGGTAGAGGGACCCATAAATCCATTTATTATAATAAAACCACTTCACCTGTGTGAAAATGGAATAACATATTAGTGGGGGGGGCAAGAGATTATATGAACAACGTAGTGAGGGCGGAGGATATGGACCAAGAGTCCAATGAATTTATGATGTGGGCCCAGGGGTGTGAGGGTTCCACGAGTATAATAAAGGGGTGAGGGCAGCCATAGAGAGAATTCTAGATTATTATTATTTTCTTATCATTTACGACTTGAGCATGCTTGAGTTGTTTAGTCGAATCTGCAATGTTGTTTATCACATGGGTGTCTCTGAGCGAAGATACCAACCTCGTCCTCCAGGGATTTAGAGTGCCTGCTCAGGAGAGGAGTCCTTGTATCTTATGAGCATATTTCAGTATTCCATCATTTGGCCATTTTGGAGCCCTCTTGAGCAGTATATTCACGTAGTGAATTACGCAGTGTAGTAGTTAATAAATCGAGAGGGCGGTCAAATTCCATTGCAGTGTTGCTTGGAATCTAGTGAGGGGATCAACCGTTCATCAGTTGAGCTACAGGGGAGTTGTTGCAACATTTTTCTTAGTTTAGCTCATATCACTACATACCCAACAACTGTGCATTTTCTTGCCCTAGGAAGGTGATTTTACTGGGTCTAACAATCTAGAAATCCTTTCTGGGTTTTTTCTGGGTTTTGTGAGTAGAAGGCAGTGTCCAAATCCTGACATTTTTCGAGCACCAGAAAAACCTCATCTACGCACCCCTTCTCAGCTAGCAGTTGCATTTCTAGCATTTCCAACAAAGGTAGCGTAGTGAGGTCTCGAGTAGAGCAGCAGTTACACAGTGTTTTCAGTGGGGGAATTTGAGGGTCATTCTAGCCATCTATTACGGCCTGAGTGCTACTATTCTTGAGCATTTTTGTACTTACTATTAATATATAATATTTTAATAAAAAAAAATATTTGTTCCATCTATTTTTATGGTGTTTGTAGTTTATTTCCATGCTTTTGTAGTTTCCAATTTATTGTGTTTTGTATTACTGTATTTTCCTATTTGGAATACTACAGGATCACACTAGGCCTTTTCATTAGCCTCTAGAGATCATGCTGGTGATAAACCATCAACTAGTGATAGCAAAGTCCATGGGAAAAAGTGTAAATTTAAATTTCCCTATAATATATGTTAAGTGAATCATCCTATTCACCCTTGTCCTTATATGGATGAAGGATCCAAATTGTTGGAGAAGCTTACAACTTCTCAGCCTCGAATTATGGACGGTTAAAAAAATATTTCTCCCAATCCTCCACTAGTTGATGAAGTGATTGATCTGAATCCAGCCAATCCCACTCTCTTTGAAATTAAATCCCATGATTTTTTTCCCAGCCAAACATCGGTTGAGAAAATGGTTGACTCGATTCCACTTTCAGTTGATCATACTCTTACCTTAGAGAGTGAAGTTCATACCATTCATGTTCTTATTTTTTCTTTAGATCCTAATGAACAAGGGGTTATTTATCCTATTGTCATGGAACCCCCTCCATGTAATGACTCACTTGATCAAACTATTCAAAAGGTACATGTAATTCATCTGATTTATCGCATGCTATAGGTGAAAATTAGTTACCATGTTCCAGGGAATGACACAAATTTTGTGAGGACAACTGTTACAAGGAATACCCTAATCTTCTATTGGTCAGACAATAACCATGCAATAGCTTTAATCATGCTAATATTTCCAAGGTCAAAATTTTCAATAATATGAGGGCTATCTGGGAACTGTACAACTTAGTATGGGTTATCTTATTATCAAAAAAATTTGTATGAAGGTGGGATGCAAATTTTAATATCCCAACCCATCTCATCTTGTCTTGGATATCCCTCACTAGCAGTTAACCTTACCCCATAAGGTTAGTAAGCTACCTAAGGGCTGGAGCATAGTTTGTTTTCTTGTGTAAAGCTCGTTAAAAAATGAAACAAGGTCCTAGAGAACAATTCCTTTTCTTGTGTCAAGAGTTTTAAAAAATGGAGAAAATTCCCTTGAGCATAGTTCTTTTATTATGTGAATCTTGTTAAAAAATGAAACATATTTCGCTCCAATTCGAGTCTTTGATTAGATCCCGAAAATTTCAAGTCAATTATTTCACTTGATCTCATAAATTAACCTTCATTTAATCTTCCTATTGGTAACTAGTAGTCTACTTAGGTGAATGAAGCGAAGCTCGAGGGGCATGTACCTCGAATCCTGTTATTATGTTGGGGGAATGAACACTTATCTCAAGCATAGTTTTTTATTTGTTTCACAATTGTGTAAAAATGAAACCAATTCCAAGCATAGTTTCCACAACTTTCAAGCTTGTCTAAAAATAAAACCATTTTCAAAAATTCTCAAGATTGTTTTTCCTCGTTTCAAGCTTGTGTAAAAATGAAGCTACTTTGAAGTATTCTACGGCATAGTTTTCTTTTTTTCAAGCTTGTATAAATATGAAACCTATAAATTACTTTACCTATCATGATTTCCTTTTTTATCATCTTATTTCTGGCAGATGAGCCTTGGTTTTCTCATTCCATATCCACCATATGCTTTTCTGATCATAGGCTTTCACTTGGCTTTTTTACCCTTTCATAGGGAACCACTATGACGAGTGGTCTTATTAGCGAACCTATTGAGTTGTACATGTTTTGAAAAATTCCATCATGACCAGAACTAGTTGCTACCGTTTATACTAGTCCTTCCTCCAGGAGGATTCCTCTTTCAACTCTTTTCTGAGTCCCAAAACATGAAAAGATGACCAAGCACTTGTCTTTCCAAAAATTTTAAAGTAAATAAAAATAAATCTACCTAGTATAATTTTAACCCTTTTTTTGAGTAGGATAAACTATTTACGAGAAATGAATACTTTATGCCTTTTCAGACTAAAGAGGCTAAATTATGAAAAGTAACTTTTTTATTTTTCTTTTTTGCCTCTTCTTCAAGCTCCCTAAATATGTAAAATAAATAGATTTACACCTTTGGTGGGTTTGTAAAATAATAAAACAAAATTGGACTCATAAAAAATGACGATACCAAACCACTCCTTCTTAGGGTTCGTTAAAAATACTAAGAAGGATCACGCGCTATTCCAACAGTTGCTGCAACTGTTTATTAACCTCACTTTATTCTATAATAGATTACTTGTACATCCCAATTATTGGCAATGGGTGAGTCTTGCAATAGCTAGATCTCATTTTCCACTTCTTTTTTTGGTGGTAAAATTTGGGTTCTTGGAACACATCCATGTATTACTATAATAACTCCTCAAATTGTTGTTTTTGTTTCTTAGTACACCCCTCTAGGGATGTCGTTCCTCTTATTGGCTCCTCTTTAGACTAAATTTCTCTTAAAAAAAATAAAACGTACTTCTTTCTAGAATGGATCAATTTATTGGCTTGGTTGGCACTTACTAATGAAATTTTCGACTTGCCTTTATGCGCATTGATGATAAAAAAATTTCCATCCTTTATGAGACAATATTGACTGAATCTCCTTATGAATATTTCATCTCAAATGTACGTATATGGACTCCCAAACATGAATCTGCATACATCAAGGGGAACCACATATAGATCTACTTCATTAATAAAATCAACACTAATAGAAAACCTAATTTTACACTTTGTTGTTACCTTGAGATTTGCATCCTTATTTACCCATCCTAGTGGACATGGGTTTGGATGATCACACACTTCCAACCCCAAATTATTCACCACCTCTGCTGGAATGAGATTCGAATATGATCCTGAGTCAAACATACCATCAATCTTTGTCTTCTTGACTTGTATATTTATATGGAATTGTTTGGTCATTTATTTATCTTCCTATTGTTGAAGGCTACTCACATTCACCTCCTTCTACACTGACATAAAGATGATCTTCTCATCCACCTCCAAGCCACTTTCAACCTGGTTGCTTGAATAAATGGCCATTAGATTATTCTCCTTATTATCCTTCTTCTGGTTCTTTGGGTTTATCTATAGATGTAGATTCCAACATTTCTACTATGTGTGGCCATCAATGTTGAAATGGTTTGTTGGATCTTTGCACTAGTGTGTTGTGGCTGTCATCTTTTTATCTTTTCCACATTTTTTACTTCTTCTTCCCCTCCTTAGAAGCTTCAATTTTCTCCTTCTGCTTTAGTCCAGTTGATTTCTCTCTTTTCATGACTATGTTTTCTAGGTATTGTGCCTGTACATAAGCATCATCCACTAATTTTTTCTTGAACAACATCATTTTATCATGTAGGTGGTAGTCCAGACCCTCCAAATACTTGAGGAGTATGTTGTCACTTTGTAATTTCTAAGGCTGAAGAAAAAATCGCAGATGTAACGTCAAAACCTCTTTTAAGTCTAAAATTTAGCCCTTCTAAACTCAGAGAGGGATCTCTCTTTATGATTTAGCTTTTTTTTTGTAAATTTCAGGCTAGTTGTGAAAGTTCAAACTTTGGTTTTTGAATTGTTTTCTTTGCAACAAGAAGGGAAAGCCATTGGGAAATGGAGTCATAAGATATAACTAGATCCACATCAAACTTTAAAGGAGTTTCATAGGGAAAAATAGGTTTCGTTAGTTGGATCTTTTAAAAATTAAATGATATGGAACAAAAGAAAATAGAGGTTCAATAGAAACTAAGGATAAAGTAAGAATTCCTCAATTTTACTTTGGAAGAAAACACAGAAATTACTTACAGCCATAATAGGGTGCATATTTCAACAAATCCTATCATCACTGCTTTTGTAATGTAATTAAGCTTTTTAAGAAATAATAGTGAAAGAAAAAAATGAATTAACACATGAACGAGATAAAAATATCACCAATTTGTACACCATATGAATCCTATGAAGAATGTCTTTGTATTTTTTATGATATCACTTGAACTCAGTGAACAAGTTTACAATGAATGGTAGTATTTCTCCTAACAAATCCCAACATCTATTACTTGAATTGATAAAGTATTTATACAAATTCTTCACTAAATATCTTAAAACTCTATTACACAAATAGAACTAAAATCAAGCACACTAAAAACTAATGAATATAATTGGCACTATCTTTGTGGATTGCTGGTGACAAAGAAGAGAAATTTGAATTTGATACCAACTCTTATTTGATGAGGTGGTCTCCAAGTCAATAACTGTCTTTGACCTTTTCCCTCTAGAATTTCTGAAAATTAGGGTCCAGTTATCCCTTTGAATATCTCAATCCGAGATAGCTATGTAGAAATTGAAAGATATTATTGTATATGAATATTGATGTCTATGGAATATTAGGAAAAAAAAACCCCTCGAGTGTCTCAATATTCAACTCTGATTGGCCACAATATGTTTGGAAAAAAGATGGATAAACATGACATTTTTGGAGAATGGGCCTTCAAAAATTATTTCAAATTTCCCAAATGATAATATATGTGTAAAAACGGAGAGAGATTACTGTACATCTGGATGTTAGCAACACAAATCTCTTTAAATTTTTGAAAATTCATTTCCACTTGCATGTAAACCGTATTTGAAAATACTAACTAAACACAGTGTTAACACTTGAAAATCATACAGAAGAAGATGAAATCAATTAATGTCGAGCCTAAGGATTTACAGGGTAGGAACACATTATGGAATCAAGAAGTATTTAAAATCTCTAAGGTTTTGAGAAAATCATATTTGAACTAGTCATAAATGCTGAATTGTGCGCTTTATCGTTCGATAAGAGTGCCTTTTGCGTGCCTTTTGGCCCAATAAGCGCTCATTCCTGGAAATGGAAAAAATTCTCTTTTCGGGACCACACCAAGCAAAGGATAGTTACTCCTTGTGTGAAAGCCACCTAAGGACAGCCACTAGCGCCTCCTTAGACAACATGTGAGCACACAATGGAATCACACCTCTCCCTTGGGTCACTACTCATCATGTACCAAGGGAGGGAAGGAGGATTTTAAACTCATCTATATAAACCCACCAAGAGATGAAGAAATGGTGATCACATTGTTATGTTGTCCAAATTTTCCCAAGCAACAACAGAATTATGTGTGACCCAGAGCTGGAGCTAAAGAGGACTCAATAGTTGGTCACCCAACCTCTTAGTCCACCACAGCAGAGAGAGAGAGGGAGACTGCATCAGAGGCAAAGATTGGAAGGGAAAATCCTTGCATCGGGACCTAGAGCCATTGCCTAAGGGCCCATTGGTAAGTGGGTAAAATTTCTTCTCCATTCAAACATTTAATAAGAAGAGGCCATTGAGCCATCATTTGCATTATTATCGTTTTGACTCTCTATATAGCTTCTGTATATTTGTGTTTTATTTTTTAGTTAACCAGAGCATACTATTTAAATTAAGTTTTATGCTTTTCAGCTCCCCCAGTTTCTGCCTGATACTAATAGTTTAAAGAGTAGACCACACTCTTTAAGCTGGTGCGACTCCGTACACCCGTGCGACAAATCCACCACAACAAGATTGGCGACTCCACTGACGTGTTCCAAGTTTATGTGATTGTGGCATCTTTTGCAGGAGACCATTTGTCTATGCTGGAGTGGAGTTGACAGTCCTCTGACCCATCTTTTAGTCCCTAGACTTAGTGAAGTGACAGACTGAAGAAGGCAGCTCCTAATATTTTTACTTGTAGGATTTTTTGTGCACAGTTTTTCCTCACAGAGGTGCAGTGCGTACATTTAGGAATGAACCACACATAGGAAAGCGCACCTGTCAGACCCTTTTCCACACAAATTACAGAATAATACTTTTTCTCTCGATTCTGCATTTTTTTTCTTGTAAGTGTGCTAGGCATCCCCTAATGTATCTTCCAACACCTGTGTTGATACCCTACAGCTTCTAAGAACCCACTTTGCTGCTTTCTGTAGCCATTTAGTTAGTTTTCATTTAAGTTGGTCTTTGCAAAATGTGTTCACGTAGTTTAAGTAGGTGGTGAATTAACAATTGCTTTTCGAAAAATTTATGTTTTTGCAAATTCTGGTATGCACACTTTTTTAACTAGTCCAGGTAAGTGGCTCAAGGCCACACATGCATAAGCTAGTGTAGAAATTGTTTAGTTTAAATTCAATTTTTGCATATAGGAAATTGCGGGACTAGGATTGAATCACCAATTAGAGTAAGTAATCTCTGCTATATTTGCACCATTTGGTGACCCTAGACAAGTATATGAATTCTCTACATTTTTTATTCGCCATCTCCCTTTAGTTACTCACATAGACTATCTAGGAAGATTTGGAGGCAGCCCATTATCCGCAAATGTTTTCCATTTGAGCAAGGAACAACGTCACATAGTTTAACTAGGGGACTTTTTTAAAGGATCATTGATATCCATATGTTCAAATTATGATATTTTTCACCATATTCTCACACACTCTCACCCACTAGGCAAAGAAAGCCACCTAAAAATAACTTAAACCAACTCACTAAATTCTCCCCACAGGGGCCACAAGAGAATTTATAGATTAAGTTAGGATCAAGGGGGTAGGCATCCAATAACCCGCCTTGATCACACTTCACATTGAAACATAGAAGTTGTGTATTTAGGGAGCTTTAAAATCCACCTATCAGCCCATGGAAAAGAAAACCCAAGCGTAACAGAGACCTGATTCAGAGGGGGTTAGGCTTAGGTGCAGTGCGTGCGGTATCAGTTGGGGCTACTTGACCTGGTTGATACTCGGTACCATTAGCTGACTACCAAGAAGCCCAAGACTCAAACGCTCACATGGGACGGTGGTTCTTAGTGACCAAAAACTAAGGCATCCTTTACCCTATAGGTGACAGTGCATGCAAGTGCTAGACCCTCTACCCTTACCTTCGTAGATTATCTTCGACAGACTGGGGGCATCGCCGGCTATTATGGGACGTTGTTCCAGCACTCGTAAGAAATATTCTCAAGGCCTAGTTACTTTAGAGTATGTGAGGATGTCATAGGTCTTCTAGGATTTTGAGTATCACACTCAAAACAAACAAAACCATTTTTTTCTTGATTGATCACATAGATTAATTTAAAGGGGAAATTCATTTCATTTTTGCTTTGTTTTATGTATGTGGCCATAGATTTTGCGTGATCATACAATTAATCCCCTAAATTTTTTTCCAAAACCTAACCTGGTTGACACCCAAATGGTTCCAACGGAACCTCGTCAGTCCAGGCATCTTTTGGACCTCCACCCATTATCAGGAGGGGTTCCAGTTCTTTCGTTGTTTCAGCGTAAAAGATGGAACATTGCCACAATTTTTGGTTCATCCTTTCTTGGAGCAACCTTAGTTGGGAAACCTAGTCTGTCTCCCAACACCACACCACACACCACTCCCCCCTTGTCCCCTAGGGTCAGAGGAGCGCATCCCATACAGGAAGCCAGTTGAATTCACAACAGGGTACGTCACAGAATAACCCTTGTTCTAACTAGAAATTTGTGTCTTCACACGTCGCCATGGTGTCAAACTCCTAGTCACCCTTTTTAACGGCGTTGAATCTACCTGATTTAACCAAAATCACCAATGACCCCATGCACACGACCCCAATTGACCTCCCATGCCCACAAAGCTCCCTTCTGACATACCAAAGTTTGAAGGCAAGCAAGCGGAAGACCTAGGTAATCATATAATGACCTCTCACCTATGGTGCTCATCAAATAACATCATTGATGATATTATTCGGTTGAGGCTATTTCAACGCACTCTTATGGGAGTGGCCATGAAATGGTACATGGAGCAACCTCCTGCTTCACATGGAACATTTAGTGCCCACGCTACTGCGTTCCTCACATAATTTCAGTTGCCCATTCGCCACGATTCGAGAATGGAATTACTGCCTCATTTCAGACAATCCCTCTCTATCCATATATTAGAGCATCTCCATGAATGGAGGTGGCGTTGAAGTTTATGCAAAGCTAAAATCGATGACCCAGTCCTTTTAGATTTATTTTTTAAAACTTTGACACCAAATATTTCAAAGGATGTGGCGCAGCCCCACCCCACATCCGAAGAGGACGCAATCAGTAAAGCCCTACAGCTTGAACTGATCTATACGCAGTCAGGATACATCTACAACATCCTGTCGAAAGCCCTACACCTGCAATCTTATCAAGAATTTCCAGGCGCATATAACTCTGCAGATGGACTTATTGGGTCAATGAAGCAAGGGTACCTAGGCAACAACAGTTAGGATCCCGGTTACACACATGGTTCTACCCAGAACATGTCTCAACCTAGATTTCAATGTCATAATATGTCATAGAAACATTTGAATAATAGGGCGTAAACGTATCACCCAGGGGTACCTTATCCTCTGGCTGAAGGGACCCAGTATGCAGGAAGAAATACTGATAGAAGAGCTCCCCCCCAATGGCCAGGTGAAAACATGGGACAACATTATGCGCAGTCCCATGCCCACAACCCACCTACGCAAAATAATGCACAGGTGAACTTTGTGCAGCCGTCCCAAAATCAACCACACTAGTATGATCAGGAGAACTACCCTCCTAACGTGGTTAACAAAAGGAAACAAAACAAGCCAAAAGGGAACCCTGGACAAGGGTGAAGAAATCAACAGTGCCCACCATGATCCCAGGCTGGAAGTAGCTCCAACTGGAATCAGAACTAGGAGCCAAGCAATGCCCAAAGGCAAGGAAAAAGGACACCTCTATGAAAAAATCATTGTTGTTCAATATGTGGTGACTACATGCACTATACTCACCACTTTCCCAAACTCCCTGAGCTTAAAAAGCTAAAGAGTAACTAAGGACAAGGAGGATCTTCCCAGCAAACTGCGGTGATGCAAGAACCCTTCCCCCATCAAGGGACAGTTAGTACTCAGTTTCAAAACCCAGACGATTTCAAAAAAAATAACCATGAAGTCTACATGGCTGGGGAAGAAATTTTTTTCCAGACTCGAGATCGCAACTACGACACCCCACCAAACACCAATATGCCAGGGGTTAGTACAAGTGCACCGACTACACCTTTAACCATTCCAAATATTCCTATGGAACCATTACCAAAAATTGTAAAAGGGCGTAATAGGTGAGTAGGTAACTACTCCAACGTGGCCCAAAATTATAACATCGTAGATGACTTAGCTCAGTCACCTTCTCATATGTCCGTGTTTGCAATATTCCCACTTTAGCACATAGCTAAAGGGGATATTAAATTTTGATGTTTATACATAGGAGGTAATAAAATGGGTAAGGAGGCCCATATATTGTAGAAAAATGAATAAAATCCCTCATAATATGGAAAGGGATATTCATAAGAGCTGGATTTCATACCCTCAAGTATGAAAGAGGACATTTGCATGAGGAGAAGGTAAGTTTGACCAAGTCAACAGCGCTGGGATAAGAGCTGGAGCCCACTTGGAGAGGCAACGCGGTATGAATGGGAGGAATTTTCCTTGGTGGAAAAAACCCTAAGGATTGGGACCCATGGGGACAGAGTTATCACTTTTTTAAAAGGAGGGCAAGGCAACCATTGCTACTCATGTTATGTATTATTGATTTCTTGGTATGCTTAGACTATTTGTAGTCTCCTATTTTTTAGCAGAGTTGCAGTGTTGTTTAGCACAAGGATCTCCTATTTAGGAATCCTTCTCCTTCCAAGAGAGGCATCTTGAAGGATCCTGCACTTCATTCTCCACATTTAGGCTCAAGGCCAAGCCACCTCCTTCCGCTACAACATTATTTCTACTCAAGTATAACGTTGTGTTGTAGGGTGTTGTAGTGGAGGTCCCATAACACCATCTCTAGAGCTGTTTTTCAGAGGAAGGAGCTTCCATTCCTTTGGAAGACCAGTGAAGAGGGTTTCATATTTCATTTCAGATCTTGGAATTGGGCCAACTCATTTCCTTTCCCCTACAACGCAGTTTCCTTCAATGACTGCGTTATTTCTAGTGAGCATTTGCAGTGGGGGTTTTACAGATTGTTCAGAGGGTGAGATCTTTAGTGATAGGATCAGCCTTTCACTTGAGAGATCCATTGGAGGAGGTTTATTCATCTATTTTAGCATCTTCATCCTTCTCCTTCCATTTCCAGTTCTTGAGTTGCAGCTTCTACCCTGCAACTCCGGCATTTTTGCAGATTTTCTATATTTCAGCAAATCCTTACAGGATTGACTTGAGGTAGTCTTTTGGAGATGAGATATTCACTCCCAATGTTGGATGGGCCATAAATTTGTATATATATGTATTTTAAATATGTTAGTATTTATTTGCTCCTATAAAACTACGCAGTCATAGCTTTTGCACACTTGTGTAGCAGTGTTTTGTCATGATTTATGTACTTGTTTCTTGAGGCTGATCATTACCTATCTTGAAGATCTTGTATAAATTTGTTGCTGCCATAACTTAATAAGATGGCTAAGAATTTTTCTCACATTCTATGAGTTGATTTATCACTTCTACTCCATTGTTGTGTTTGCATATTGATGGGTCTCCAATTTGGGAATGTTATAAGATATTTCTAACATTGTAGATTTTCCCTACTTTGGGATATTACAGCGTTGGAAGTACTGCAGTCGTTCCCAAAGAAAAGGAAAGCCATAATTTCTGCATTAGGCACTGTTGACCCTGCCGATATGTGCATGATGGCTTTTGACTTAGAAAAAGCTACCCCTAGGCTTCCCTCCATGATTTCCTTCCAGATACTAGTATCGGTTCAAAATATCACTATTCACCAATGTGTCATAGACAAGGGTGTGTCTACATGCATCATGTAAAAAAATGTGTGGCGGAACTTAGGATCCCCCGAACTCAAACCTTTCATCATCATACTTAGAGCATATGATGGTTGTCCCTTGACTCGCATCGGCCTCTTCCAAAATGTACTGGTCTGCTTAGCTTGTAAGACGGTCCACATAGACATCGAAGTCTTGGACGCTCACTTGGATTACAATATACTCCTTGGGCGGGGTTACATGTATGCCATGTCTGCCATAGCATCCTCCATCTTCCACATCATTATGTTCCCCCACGAGGATCGAATCATTATGGTAGACCAGCTGACACATAGTGAAAAGCGTCCCCTAACCAACACGAACGTAATTCTACCCTACGTAGATACAACCACATATGGTCTTTCACGGTATCAAGAGTATGGTCCTGGTCAATTCAAACCATCATCTGTCCAAGGGTCATTCCTAGGATATCCTCCCATTATCCCTGAGGTGTTGCCCAATGCCATAGGGGCCTTGGTATGCATGACGTCCACATCAAGCACCAAGGCAAGTCAGGACATGGACTCAAGCAGTAATAACACCGAGGCATCGGCCACAACAGCCTCTCTATCCTACGCCGTCTCCTTAACCCCTTTCCTCTACCCACCTCCTGGTTTCGTCTCCCAACAATTTTGGCGACACTGGTGTTACCTAACATATCGTTGGCATTCCCAGTTAGGTACCTCATTCCCCCTCCCAGAACAGGAACCACAAACGTTACTTCCATAGGTTTAAAGCCCCCCAAACCTGAGGAGCCCATACCCACCTAAGAAATGGTCGTAACCGACCCCGAAAGGGAAGTTTCCATTACAAAACCAATTACCATGGCTAAGAAAATTGCCAAGAGAGGAAGGAAAGTAGTGACCCCCACCATACAAAGGGAGTCATCAGCCTGCACTATATGTTTTGTCATAGGTCATTATACCCATGTATGGCCAGAGTTGGATGAGTTAAAACCACTCCTTGGCTCTGAAGCAGGCACCTCAACACCACGTTCCTGTAAAAAGGAACCTGCCACCAAAATTGTAGGAAAAATGTTGCGTACCAATCATGCATGCACTCTCTGTGGCATCTATGGGCACTACACCTATTTTTTCCCAGAGGTCCCGTGATACAGGGATGCGTTACATGTGGTCGAGTGATCCTATCAAGAGGATCCCTCCATCCAGTCCACCTGTGATGAGCCTTGTATCATCCTATACCTACATGAATAGCCACAATCACCCGAAAGGCTCCCCGCCAGACCACCCTCTCCGGTCGAAAGATGCGTACTTTGCAATGAAATTTATCATTTCATCATCGACTTCCTAGCCTTGGAAATGTTCCAACGATGGTACCCAGTCCACATAGTATATCGCCGCAAAATGTTTGTCCCATATTCATGTCAGATATGCATTGAAAACCACCCGGTACGTTGTTGTCACTATGTGCCAAGATTTCGCATAGCCTTAGCCTATATGCGATCGATTATCATCTGCCTCTCCCAAGAAGATGGTGTGGACTAGGATTCCATGGAAAGTTTGACCACCCAAGTGGATGTGACAAATACATCCACCCCGTCCTGGCCATCGGGAGGACCGCCAATTAGGGAGATTCATTCCCCGCCAAACACTAACGACGTAACACACCACATATGATTCATTAAATCATGCATCGGAACTATTAATTGATCTATCTTCTCATCTACCATAGGTGTTGAGGCAGCTGCAGCTACAAGAGTAGCTGTCCCTACGACACTATAGACCCAACCTGTCTACACTCTATTGACCGCGTCTGGTTCCACCACATCCATGATGGAATATTTTTCGTGTTTTTCAACTAGCTCCACTTGGATCACCCCCATTCAGTATAAACCTAAAAAGGATCAATCCCCCTTTGGAGCCTTGTTTCATTCAGATGAGGATGTCCTAGAAACTATGACAGAGCCCGATTTTCCATGGGATGCAATGCATCACCGCTCGATGTTTCTCCCCAAGAAAATAGTTAGTCCTGACAAGACAACCAAACCAGAGATCTATGTGACCAAATCGAAAGACTTCCTGCCATCAGGAAAGGTTGACTGGTTCAAAACCCCATCCTAGCACTCGATTCATTTGAGGAAGGAAATATGTCAAATATTTCACCTACCATCAAGGTGAACATATCTCAAAATCTATCAAAGGCTGAAGAAATCTCGCTGGGGGCAGCATGTTCTCTAGAAGAGGTAACCCCTTATACCAAATTATTATGAGTATCGAGATATATTTTCATGGGACTACTCAGAAATACCTAGGCTTAGTCCTATGATTGTAGAGCACCATATTGACACTTGGCCAGATGTAACGCCAATCTGCCAAAAACAATGTCAACTGCACCCATCAAAGGTAGAAGAAAGAAAAAAATAAATCGACAAGCTTCACAACGTTGGGTTTATCTAACCCATTTCCTATACATCTTGGGTTTCCAACCCTGTTCATGTCATTAAAAAACAAGGCACCATACGCGTTTGCACCGATTTTAGGGATTTGAACAAAGCTTGTCCTAAAGACAATTATCCCACCCCATTCATCAACCAAGTTATCGATGCTTTTTCTGGCCACAAGGATCTCTCCTTTATGGATGGGTTCTCTGGATATAATCAAATCCAAATCTGCCATACAAATCAATACAAAACTGCATTCACCACCCCCTCGGGCACATTCTCATACAAGGTAATGCCATTTGGCCTAGAAAACACCGGAGCCACCTTCCAAAGGGCCATGAATTACATATCTCATGACTTGGCACACCTCATCTTCGCCTACATGGACAAACTTATGGTACGCTCCAAGAAGCACTCCGACCATATTGAGGATCTGCGATTGGTATTCCAAGGATACCATCAATACAACCTGTGCTTGAACCCTGTTAAGTGCATCTTCTGCGTTAACGTAGGGAGACTATTAGGTTTTATTATGTCCCAGCAAGGTATTCGAGTCGGCCCTTTAAAGGTTCAATCCATTAAAGAATTCCCTCCACCTCGAACCCTCAAGCAACTCCAAAGCCTGCAAGGAAAGGCCAATTTTCGGAGACGCTTTGTCGCAATTTATGCCACCAGTGCTCAACGGTTCCTATGCCTCCTCTACTAGGATATCCCATTTAAATGGGATGATCATGCCCAACAAGCATTCAATGCATTGAAGGAAACATTATCCTCAGCACCGCTCATTAGTCCCTGGGACTATAACAAGTATTATATCCTGTATCTATCAATCTCCAACTCCACGTTGGTCGGAATATTTTTCCAGGACGACCCAGATGGGAGGGAGCATGTAATCTATTACGTCAGTAAAACCTTATCGGGCCCAGCACTAATATATGAGCCCAAAGAAAGAACTTCTTTAGCATTAATCCACGCATTCCAGAAATTTCACCACTACATCATCTTAAAAACTATGACGGTCATAGAAAATACTAATCCCATCAAGTACCTACTTACCCGCTGGTTAATGAACCAAAAGTACGCCCGCTGGATAGTGATTCTCCAAGAATATGACTTACAATTTCTCTCTCCCAAAAGAAAAAAGGCACTTGCCCTAGCTGAGTTCATTACCGACCTTTTAGGAGATTCCAAAGGATCACCAGTAAACGATTCGCTACTGGATGAACACCTTTTCTTTGTAGCAACCGACAACCTTTGGTATGGGGATATTCTCCTATTCTTACAAACCCAAAAGTTCAGACCTCACCTAACGCGAGACGACCATCAGTGCATACACCAATAATCCCCTCGATATCTCCTCATGAGATATGTCTTATACAGAAGAGGCATCGATAAAATATTGCGGTGATGTCTCACTCACAAACACGCAGATCAAGCCCTGAACGAATACCATGTAGGTGCTTGCGGCAGCCATCTATCTGGAATGGCTACCGGCTAAAAAGTCCTACAGGCAGGATATTTTTTGCCTTCCCTGTTTCATCACTGTATCACGACAGTCAAAATATGCGAGTTGTGCCAACGCTTCACCCACAAGGCAAGGTCAGTACCCATTCCTCTGCATCCTATCATAGTAGTCGACCCCTTCTATAATTGGGGAATCTAATTCATGAATTGTAACCCAGCCTCATCAGGTAACCATAAATACATCATCGTGGATGTTAATTATTTAACCATAAAAACATCATTGTGGCTGTCGATTATTTCACTAAGTGGACCGAGGCCATGCCCACATATGACAACATAGCAGAAACCGTCACTCGATTTCTGTTCAACCATGTGATCGCCCGATTTGGCATCCCCAAAGAGTTAGTTTCTGATCGTGAAAAGCACTTTGAAAATGAAGTCTTCAAGGAGCTATCTCATCATCTTAGATTCACCCATGAATTCGCTTCACCATATTACCCCCAGTCCAACATACAGGTAGAAGCCATTAACAAAGTACTCAAAACTATGTTATAGCACATGGTGAATAACCACAAAACCAACTAGCACCACATGCTCTTCTCTGCCCTGTGGGCATACCGCATGATAGTTAATAATTCCACTAGTTTTACCCACTTCCACTTAGTATATGAGATTGAAGCCATAATTCCCATATAACATGAGATCCCAAACTCTCACGCTGCCATCGAACTCCTTGATGACACCTAGCCTCTAGAACAACGCCTAGTCCAACTAGAGCTAGTTGACAAAAGTCGGCGACAATCGGTGCAACACAATGAGGCCCATAAGAAAAGGGTGAAAGCATCATTCAACCGCCATATCACCCCTCGCTCATTTTCTGAGGGTGAGTTAGTTCTTTTCTACGATGTCGCAAAAGAGGCCTTAGGGCCAGGAAAGTTCGAAACCTTGTGGAAAGGACCCTATATCATCAAACATTGTCTCTAATAGGGGCAATACATCTTGGTAGAACCGGACAAGATCTACCTCACTAACCCCATCAAAGGCCTATACCTCAAGAAATTCTACCCATAAGGGCCCCAAGAACCCTTATCCCTAGGGTTAGTGTACACAAAAATCTTAAAACCAAAATATTTTTGACCCAAAGACCTATGTGCCACCATGGATCACCTACTTGAACCTTATTTAGGATTTGCTGATGGAGCATCGTGATGGTCTCAAAACTTAGCTGCAGCCGCCTGGGTCATCTACAACCCTGACCAATCACCACTGTGTTCAAACGGCATGTGCATCGGATCAGCAACCAACAATCAGGTAGAATATGATGGCATTATCAGACTTATGTGTGAGGCCCTCCATCAGGGCATCCACCATATGCATGTCTACCTCGATTCCCAGTTAATAATATTGTAGTTAAACCAAACATTTGAAACTAGAGACACAAAACTGTTTAGAAAATATTTGCGTGGAAAAAGATTAAGCAGACAGTTTGATTACATTACATTTTCACATGTATCAAGGAATCAAAACCAAGCAGTTGATCACATAGCTAACAATATCCTAGACTGGAATGCATCATGAAGAAACCATCATCCATAAAAAACCAAAAACATAGATATCCATCAGCATAACACAAAATACATAAACCAAAATAGATACCACACCATGTAGAGCCGCAAAAAGACCTATGATATATATATATATATATATATATATATATATATATATATATATATCTGTGTGTGTGTGTGTGTGTGTGTGTCTGAGTACAAAAATAGTATCGCTGGCCCATTGGCCAGCACAAAGATACAAAGGTCATTTAAAATAAGGGAAGCATCCTCATAACGAGTGCTTTCCCTGTGTACAAAACTACTCTAGGGGGGTGCCCCCTGAGGAGGAGCACCTGGACCCACCACTGCTCCTGGTGCCACCACCAGAGCTGTTGTCACCACTGCAATAGCTACCCGTCGTAGAGTGGGCCGATAATCCCTCTCACGGTCCATCACTGTCTCTATCCAAGCCTCCTCGAGTCGTCCATGAAACCATGAGCAGGCATCCCCTGGGTCAAGTGGTCCACTCGACCCCGGATATCCTCTACAGTAGCCACCTGAGCCGTAAGTACCGCAATGCATGCCTTAGCCACATCTGCATGATTTCGCTCGGCCACAACCTTAGCTGCATCCGAGCCGCTACCCTCACCAGAAGGGCTAGCATCATCCCCACCAGGTCCACCGGCACCACCACCTGGTCCACCTACACCACCTCCCCCCTGACCACCTCGAGGTCGTACCGGAGGATCGTGACCCACCAAACGGGCCACTGGGCGACCTACCTCACCAACATCTGCACGAGTAACAAAAACCATGTCAGTGTCAAAAAATCAAAACACATAAGTACATAAAGACTTGAAAAAATGCATAAGAATATAGCACATACCTGTAGGACCCCAAACATAACCGAAAGGGAGACCGATATTCGGATCACCCTGAATGTCCATCGACGCATACGGGTATGGAAAAAACAGCTACGAGTTGGCCTAAAAATAGGCCTCTGTCATGTCATTCCAATAATGACCCACCATGCCACCACCACCACACAGCATCACTGGAGCCCACCTTCTCATGCGTGGCTCCCGCGGCCCCCCAATAGGCATTGCCACAACGAGCCTTAGCAGCACCACCCTCTCATAGATAATGCTACATAAGATGCTAGCGTACACAAATGACCTAGTTCCACATTGGACCCTATTCAATTGCAACACCATACCATC
Organism: Pinus albicaulis; assembly: GCA_034641835.2. Taxonomy (NCBI): domain Eukaryota; kingdom Viridiplantae; phylum Streptophyta; class Pinopsida; order Pinales; family Pinaceae; genus Pinus; species Pinus albicaulis. The sequence goes on along the minus strand of CM076577.1, from coordinate 1,347,318,968 downwards.
AAAACATAAATTGGCGAAATCAAAAAAATGTCCGTTCCTCAAATGGCGTAACACCCCCACCTGTGGGCCCAATGCCCGATCCGGAGCAAACGACCCCTCCAGATGCACAATAATGGCCAAAGCACACCGCTTGGCCACATCTGTCACTGACTCAATATTGATGGACCCCTCAGTAAGAGGCGCTCCACCATAATGCCTCCTCCGGAACCTATCTAGGTTCACTCTCCCAGTAGGGAGTGGATACCTCAGTGCCTCACCTTGAGGCAGTAACCCGGTCACGAAGTATATATTCGTCTCCAGATGGATAATCAAGTTCTTCCCCCTCAGTACGAACATGTTACACCTCCTACGCCAATGCTACATAATGTAACGGAACAGTTGCTCCTATGACCGAAGGAACTCATTCTCAACAAATTTCAGAAGGCCCCATGCAGCCAACTGAAGACCCGCCCTGGCATCAGCAGCCAGAGCGGTCCAGATCTCAGGCCAATCTCGCTCTCTCCACACTAACCTGCCAAGCAACAGGCACTGATCACTATAGAGAAAAACACCAAAACAGAAAAAAAACCCAGGTTTTTTTGTCATCCCACCCATTTCATGTCTGTCTCTCAGACAGGTGCGCCCTCCCGCGCCTGTTTCCTATGCAAACATATCCTTGTGTAGAAAAAGGAAGGAAAAGCATGCTCTCACATGTCTGTCCCTCAGAAACACGTGCAATGGGGCTGCCTCTTTGCCTATATCACCTGCATAATCTAGGGGGAAAAGTCCCTTTGAGGCCATACAAACCCAATTTGTACACCCCCCAACACCATCAGACTGAAAAAATTGAAATGAAACACATCATGAAAGTTACCTCGGCATAGTATCGCTAATCCCTGGTGCATAGGCTAACTGCAACGAGAATAAAGGCTCTACAATCACCTTTGATCTCCCAAAACTCATCAAGTACAAATGAATAGGATTAGGGCCATAATCCCATATTTATCACCCTTTTCCAGAACTTCGGAGGCCAATAATAGGAGATCAGAAGCTACATTCCACAAACCGTAAGTTGCACCATCATCAGTATGCCATGATGAATGAAAGCGATGCCACACATTCTCTTTCTAGAAAATTAATTTTTTCAGTGCCAGCAGGTATGCACCCTCCCATCTTCCTTTCCAAAGTTGTAATATTCCAAATGACGAATTGCTAGCAATCCATGGATGGAAAATGCATTTTCTAGAAATGGAGGCAATAGGATTTGATACCAAGACCTGGATCCCTTAGACCAATGTGTCTAAGACCAAAATACAAGATTTGGGACCAAAGAAATCCTTCTAGGATAGTGAAACAAGCCTCCCACACCTAGTTCCCTTAAGAAATTGCCCAAGGAATGGGGCTGCAATAATACATGAGCATACCATGGAAAGACAACGTTATTTTATGATTTGTGAGATAAGAATATGTATATATCCAACAAATAATGTTATATCAGCAAAGAGGTACAAGTTCTTGAGGAAACATCCACTCAAGGAAGGAAATGCAAGCCTCAACAAGACAAGTACATGAAATATAAGACCACTGCTATTTCTGCATAAACCCAGGCTAAGAGGACGCAATTTATAAAAGGTAATGCTCCATTTTACATGATAACTGAAAGATATGGTTCAAATACAATATGGAATCAAAGCTCTAACCCTTATAAACAATAATACATCAATCCTCCAAGGGATTGGCTAAAATATGCAAAATGGAAAAAATGTCGGAGTTGCTGGGTAGCTGCAGCAACTCAAATCTAGAACTCAATAGAGAAGGGTAAAGATGATTAGCAATCTGATGTAGACATTCTCCAATTTATCTTCAAAGTGGAAGGTTGATCCTTACACTTGAGATCTCACCCTCCAATCAACACTGCAATCCCTCACTACAAGTGCTCCATGAAAATAACGCAGTCTAAGAGGGTAACTATGTCATAGGTGGAATGGAATGAAGTGTACAAGTGTTAAGATCTGAAAATAAGCTCCAAAGATTGCAAACTAATCCTCCAAATGAAAGGAAGAGTCTCCCTCTGAAAAACAAGCAATGGAAGAGGTGTTGTAACTTCTCACTGCAACACCCTACAACACAGAATTATGCTGCTGCAGCAATAACGTTGTCCTGGAGGAGGATGCTTGGCCTCAAGCCTATATGTCAGAAAAATCAGTACAAATCCTTCAGGAGGCTTCTCAAGAAAGGAGGAGAAATCCTAAACAGAAATTCCCCAACAATTCTTGCTAAACAGCCAAGAATGCATAATGTCTGAATAGACATGAAATGAATATTCATAAGCATGAATAACAATGGTTGCCTTGCCCTCATTTTAAACACATGAGAGCTCTCTTTCCATGGGCCCCACTCTATTAGGGCTTCCTCCTTCAAGGAATCTTCCCTCCTCTATCTCTGCGTTGTCCCACGTAGTGCTTTTCACCTCATACAACCGTTGTTTGACTTGGTAAAACCTAACCAAGCCTCTTTGCAAATGTTCCCTTTCACACATGAGGGTGCGAAATCTAGTTCCAAGGCTGATCCCTTTTCACACTATAGGGATTTTATCTAGGTTTTTATTATTAATGGGCCTTCTCACCCAATTATTCATCTTCTAAGTGAAATTAGAAAAAATTAATATTCCAATTTATTGAAGGAGAAATTTGGAATATTACAGTCCTCCCCTCCCAAATGTTGCTTGTCCTCAAGCAACTACAAGGATAGAACTGGAAAGCATCCACTCAAGGTATGGAGTTAGAAATGTGATGAGGAACATCTTCCCCATGTGGATCCTCCATCCCCAAGCAATCATCTCAACAAAATCAGTTACCTCCCAACAGAGCAACTCCTAAAAATATCCTTCCACCTCAAGCTCCAGAAATGAAGGTGGGCTGAAAATATGAACATGGAAAGCATCATAGCCTACCCCAAGCTATCCTTCTCTCCAATTATGACAAGTTTAGAGTGTGTGTTGATCCTGGGCTGCAAAATTATTGCCATCAAATGGAAAAGTGAAGAACAATCCTCCAAAGAGATCTCGTCCAACAATGAAGAACAAGTTGGCCCAAAACAATCCATCCATGATGAATAGGACAAGATCATCATAGAGTATCCCAATGAGAATTTTTTTTCAAGTTATATAGGATGATACATGATATAAAAAATTTCTCATAAGGGTATAGTGCAGTTTCATCCACTGCAATCTCATAAAGGAACATGGCAAGTGACATACATAGTCCATCACATCTACTAAGAAATAGTAAATGGCTGAATATAGAAACAATACAGGACCAAACACTTGCCCATGGCTATACAATGGATGATTATCAAGTCCGTGATCCACCTCAAAATAGAACACATATGTAGTAGTGGTGGCCATATCTCCTCCCATGCCCCCATTAGAACATGTAGTGAAAAAAATGTGAGAATCCTTCCCACTCAAGGATACATCCAACTCACGTGCCTCTCTCATAATCATGATTATTATACAAATATGATCCATATCATCAAATTAATTCATGATCAGAAATAAAATGAGGAAAATGATGAAGTTTTCATGTGTTTCAAGAATGTACCAACAGTTTTCCCAATAGCGACAGCACAGTTTTCCAAACTGTTGCTTTAGAAAATCACATGGCAAGTTGTTTTTTGTTACATGAATAGTTTTGTATGTCATGATAGATACTAATGAATAGCAAAATGGCTGAGAATATAAACTAATCATACATGAAAGAAAACACTTGCCCAAGGCCATACAAAGTATGGTTGTCTCCATCATACAAATTGGCCCAATTTTGTCCATGGAGCAATGTGACAAGCTTGCCCTCTTGTGAAGCAATGCACTGCATAGTAATGGTAAGAGTATGCAAATCAATGAATGTATAAAAAAACTTCTTACCATATGCCAAAATTAATATGGTACATGGATCCATGAATGAGTCCTCCATAGTGTTTTGGCATGCCATGAAGAAGAATGAACAATGTGTTATAATAAAATAATCCTCCTCATGCTCGGAAATCCAAGTCAAGAAGAATATGTCATAGTGATAGATGCCTCTATCCACTACTCTATCATCATCATATCTCCCTTGTTCAGCAAGTGCATATAATGTGAAGTGATCCCGAGGACACTCCATCCATAAACCTCTGCTGCAAAGTGACAGCACTGGGAGCTCATGCAAATAAGCTCATGTCAATACAAAGCTATGTTCTTTGACATGCTCCTTGTCAAAGACTCCTCTAATAATGCTGCAACAAATATGGAATACTTCCCAAGATGGAAGTCCTTCCAAATCATTATCAAATATCAAGGAGATAATTCTATCTCCTCATCCTGCAACATCATGCAAAGTGTGAGAGAAAATCTGCTCTTCCTCTCCTAAGGAAAAGCAAAGCAACAAAATATTTTGTTCTATCCCCATACTTCCATCATACAACTCATGTGATTAAGTCATAATAAATGATATGAGTATCACATCAACACCATGCATCCATACTCTATGTTTATCAATGATGCAAGTATCCTGCCATCTCTTTTCCATCCTCCTACTCTTAGGAAGAGTGTTTTCCAAGTGATGGCCAAACTCTTTCAAGAGTAACTAGCGTAGCCAAGCCTGCTGCTACCCGGTATCATAAATTTGTAGGTAGCCTCCCAGCTCCTTGCTTATCAACCACATCCACTCAATCACCTATGGATGCTTTCTCCTTCTCTTAATTTTGGTACTCCTCCCATGAGGGCTACCATCCTTCCAAACAAAATCTCTTTCATTTCATTTCATGGAAAATTGAAATGCAGCTCCTTGGAGACCTCCTAGAGAATATCTCTCACCCATGACTATGTTTATCCGTAAGGATCCAAATGTGATGAAGGTAGCATCTCTTCTCCATCGTAGTTTGACAGTGTTGTTAATCCCCCAAAAGATGCAATGGTTGTCTTATACTCCAGCTTAAGGATAGTTTCATGAGTTTTCAAAGGAGTGTCATGGTTTTTTTTATCCTCCCAAATCTGATTCTTGTCTCTGCACTTCATGGGATTTTGAAATGAAATCTTCTCAAGTATCAATGAGAACCTATCAAGACCCAAATAGGTGGTAGGAAAAAACCTCCCATCATGATGTGTGTGGCCCAAGTAATGTCCAACACAAGCATGAGAGATGTTATCCACCCTAATATGTCCTCCATCTTCTATCTTTTCTTGTGAGAAAGGAAGAAAACATTTTCACTCCAGGGTGTGTTGAATTGCACCTCTAATGAGATCTCCCCTCAAGACCTCCTTCTCAACAATAGTCTTCCAAAAATAATGAGTTCTTGGATCTGCTGAAAGTAGAAGTTCCTCTTTGAGCTAAGAGGAGCTCATTGAGAAAGTGTCATCTTGAAAGAGGGTTTCTCACTCCAAGATGTCTACTATCATCCTTCAAGGCTTCAAACCCCAACCTCCAATGTGTTATGCAATTTGAAAAAGGCTCATGAATATGATGGTTTATTTCCTCCTTGAATGTTTTCATATTGCAAAACACAGTGCAACCAGGCTGCTCTATGGTAGCAATGGGATTTGACCCTTGGTCATGCAAAAGTACATCTCCACACTGATCAAAATAATTTCTATAACAATAGAATGTGGAAATCCTTTCATACCTTGATGTGGATTTGGAACTTCTTGTAGGGCTACAAGAGTTCCCTCCTCCAAAGTGTTGGTTTCTCCAACTGTTGATGCATGTGGTTGCTCCTCTATGAGTGTGACAACGTTATCACAAGTCTCCTCAGGTGGTGGTGTGATATTCTCTTCATCTTCCCTTTCACCATCAAAGGTTTTTATTAACCCTTGGATGAACTTTTCAAAAATTTTCTCCCTTGCATGGCTCAAGTGGCCGCTCCACCAATCATAGACTTCACCCTCCAAGTGCATTGCTAAGATTTCAATAGCTTCTTTATCTACTACGAGATTTAGTAGGAAAAATGCCTCCAACTCTCTCACCCAAGTTCTTTCTGTAGATGACCCATCAAAGGTAGACAACAAAAATCTATTCCCTCTGATTATTCTTTTGCTACGGGGTCTCTTCTCTTCCTTTAGCTGGATGAAATGAGGAAAATATAGAGTCTCCTTGAAGGCTCTAGGTTGAAATATATACTCAACAAGGTAATCACTTAGAATCTGATAATCCAAGTGTCTTCCATGCTCAATGTCTTCTTCTTCATGAGAATAGGAAGTGCATGGTTCTTCCTCTTCTATTTCTTCAATCTTCTTGACCTCCTTGGATAGTTCTTCTTTGGATCTGAATACTTATGAGAGTAATCCCATATTCTTCAACATTCTGATCTTCTTGGGCTTCGACTCACAGGCTGAGCCAAGAAATTTTCTCTGATACAACTGTAATATTCCAAATGAGGAACTACTAGCAATCCATGGTTGGAAAACACATTTTCCAGAAATGGAGGCAGCAGGATTTGATACCAAGACCTGGATCCCTTAGACCAAAGTGTCTAAGACCAAAATCCAAGATTTGGGACCAAATAAATCCTTCTAGGATAGCGAGACAAGCTTCCCACACCTAGTTCCCTTCAGATATTGCGCAAGGAATGAGGCTGCAATAATACATGAGCATACCATGGAAATACATCATTATTTTATGATTTGTGAGAAAATAATATGTAGATAGCCAACAAATAATGTTATAGCAGAAAATAGGTATAATTTCTTGAGGAAACATCCACTCAAGGAAGGAAATGCAAGTGTCAACAACAAAAGTACATGAAATATAAAACCACTACTATTTCTGCATAAAACCAGGCTAAAAGGACGCAGTTTATAAAAGGTATATGGAAATATATGGCTCAAATAAAATAGGGGAGCAAAGCTCTAACCCTTAGAAACAATAATACATCAATCCTCCAAGGGATTGGCTGAAATATGAAAAATGGAAAAAATTCCAGAGTTGTTGGGTAGCTGCAGCAACTAAAATATGGAACTCAATAGAGAAGGCTAAAGATGATGAGAAATCTGAGGTAGACCTTCTCCAATGGATCTCCAAAGCGGAAGGCTGATCCTTACAGTTGAGATCTCACCCTCCAATCAACACTGCAATCCCTCACTACAAGTTCTCCATGAAAATAACGCAGTCTAAGAGGGTAACTGCATTGTAGGTGGAATGGAATGAAGTGGCCAACTGCCAAGATCTGAAAATAAGCTCCAAAGCTTCCAAAATAATCCTCCAAAGGAAAGGAAGAGTCTCCCTCTGAAAAAAAAGCAATGGAAGAGGTGTTGTAACTTCTCACGACAACACCCTACAACACAGAATTATGTTGCTACAGCAATAACGCTGTCCTGGAGGAGGATGCTTGGCCTCAAGCCTACATGTGAAACAAATCAATAAAACTCCTTCAAGAGGCTTCTCAAGAAAGGAGGAGGAATCCTAAACAATAATTCCCTAGCAATTCTTGCTAAACAACCAAGAATGCACAATGTCTGAATAGACATTAAATGAATAATCATAAGCATGAATAACAATGGCTGCATTGCCCTCCTTTTAAACACATGAGAGCTCTCTCTCCATAGGCCCCACTATATTAGGGTTTCCTCCTTCAAGGAATATTCCCTCCTCTATCTCTGCGTTGTCCCATGTAGTGTTTTCCACCTCATGCCAACGCTGTTTGACTTGGTCAAACCTAACCAAGCCTCTTTTCAAAATGTCCCCTTTCACACATGAGGGTGTGGAATCTAGTTCCAAGGCTGATCCCTTTTCACACTAGAGGGATTTTATCCATGTTTTTATTATGAATGGGCCTTCTCACCCAATTATTCATATTCTAAGTGAAATTACGCAAAATCAATATTCCAATTTATTGAAGGAAAAAATTGGAATATTACAAAAGTTTATGTATTTCAATAATATATGATGAAAAGAAGATGCTTTCACTTGAAGTAGTTGTTTTTGGAAGTAGAAACCACAAACCGTTCGCAACACCATTCACTGAAAGTTCCATACCAGGTATCATTCTACCTCAACATGATAGAGTCCCAGAAAACTTTGCATATCCTGACATCATTTCTCCATAAAAAATAAACCATAGGGTCCTCATACTCGACCACGTTTATCATCACCTCACCCTGCATATGATAAATGCTCGAGTTGGTCGGTAGAGCCTCTCCTCCAGGGCGATCATCACCCAAAGTAGACCGTATATCATAGCACAAGTGATGCCATGGCCATACCATTTCAGTCCCGGAAGCACCTCATGCCCATCCATCTATCATGCATAAGGTCTAGTTTACCATTCAAACTCAAACCCCCCCTTCCTGGATGACTGGGTTGTACAAGTAGATTGAAAGCACACCTTCGTGCATCACATTTGGCCCACCATACCTCCATCAGCATAATCCCATCTGTGACATCCTCCACTTCATCAACCCCATACATGAGACCAACTAATGGGACCCCTACCCCTAGAAAAACACCATCCTCACATCTTCAGTGAGTGACCCTCTTTCATGTTTTTGGGTACCCGTCTCTGTGTTTTGTACGAACCAAACCCCATTATTTTATTCTTTTAGTAAGTGTACAAAGACCACAAACGATTCCCTTCACCACTTCGCCCTCATATTTCATATTTTCCCCCATGGCAGCAGTCCCCCATTTCCCTTGGTTGAAGTATTTTACCCCCATGCACACACCATCATGACATTCATAGCCAGTTCACACCAACCCTGGAAGTCCTACCAACTCCAGGGATTTTCCCTTCAGAAATAAATATGACTGCCGCGAAGCTGCTAAAGTATACTTCGACCTTGGGCCAGTGAATCCCCATCATCCATTTTAAGTCACCTCTCACCAACATGCCTAGATTGAACTTAGCACATCAAGGTCCCCGGCCCCTCAGGTTGGTGACCCATGGTTCGGTTAAGGCTTCCCTTTTGTCGACCTCAACACCTCTTTTCCAAGAAGGAAGCGGTACCTTGGATGACTCCTCCCCATGTAAAGGGGTATCCTCAGGTGGCACTGTGGGAAACATCATTATCCACAAATTTCATCGATTTTCTTGACATTTGACCACAGCAAAAGCTTTCATGTCACGATGGTATCGTACCTTACATTCATTGCACTTTGATCAGATTCGTCGAAGACCCGTGCCTCCATAAGCATCTCTGACAACAATGCTGACACAGGAAGGTCCCAACCAGTACATATGCATCCATAGCACAATGATATGTCATACCAAGATTACGTGGACGGGTACCACATTCCACCTATCTTCAAAGAAAAAATTCCCCTCATGTCATCAGCAGTCGTCTCAACAACCACCAGCACCAATACCATAGTAGTGGCACAGACAACACATGTATCTGTTAATTTTGTTTAACTAGCCATAGCATCACGAGCATGGGACATGCCTGCCTCATTGAAATTCTGTAAATATTTTGTATATTTTTATCTACTTGTAGGGGGGGCCTTAGGCCATGGTTATCTCAGAAACGATGCAAGGTATTGTCAATTCCAAAAAATGCGTAGACATCCCTCTCTCTCTCTCTCTGCGTACGATACAGAAAAGAAACTATAATGTATTTAGGCTGTCTGATTCTTCCTAGACCTCTCATACATTAGAAGTGACATTAACAACAGGAAAATATTCTGAAGATGGCATCAATAAATATCGAGCCTAGGGATTTACATGACAAGAACACATTATGGAATCAATAAGTATTTAAAATATCTAAGGTTCTAAGAAAATCATATTTGAACTAGTCATAAATGTTGAATTGTGCACTTTATCGTTCAATAATAACACCTTTTGCGTGCCTTTTGGCCCGATAAGCATGCATTCTTAGAAATGGCAAAAATTTGATTTTTGGGACAACACCAAACAAGGGCAGTTCTCAACACGTAAAGTACGCCTATGGACGTACAGCACCTCCTTAGACAACATTGAGCACACAAAAGAATATTTGAGCACACAATGGAATCACACCTCTCCCTTGGGTCACCATCCATCATGTACCAAGGGAGGGAAGGATGATTTGAATCTCACCTATATAAACACACCAAGAGATGAACAAATGGTGATGACAAGGTTATGCTAGCCAAAGTTGCCCCAAGCAACATTAGCATTGTGTGTGACCTAGAGCTACAGCTAAAGAGGACTCAATAGTTGGCCACCCAACATCTTAGTCCACCACAGCAGAGAAAGAGAGGGAGACTACATTAGAGGTAGAGCATGGAAGGAAACATCCTTGCATCGGGACATAGAGCCATTGCCTAGGGGCCCTTTGGCAAGTGGGTAAAATTTCTTCTCCGTTCAAACTTTAATAAGAAGAGGCCATCGAGCCATCATTTGCATTATTATCGTTTTGACTCTATATATAGCTTTTGTATATTTTTTATTTTATTTTTTAGTTAACCAGAGCATACTTTAGAATACTATTTACATTAAGTTTTATGCTTTTGAGCTCCCCCACTTTCTCCCTATTACCAAGAGTTTAAAGAGTAGACCACACTCTTTAAGCTGGTGCGATTTCGTACACCCATGCGACAAATCCACCACAACGCACAAGAAAATTTGGGAAAATATGCCTGCAAATATTAATCTAAATCTACCAAAGCATAACATTTGTTAGAAACTAATTTAGGTTTTCTTATATGCGGATTTTACCAAGGAAAGCCTCTTTCAGTTTTTGAAAATATTTCCTAGTTGTTTGTAAACCATGTTTACAATTACTATGTTGTAAAGGGAAAAAACATAGTTTTAACTAACCATGAAACTAAAATATGGCATGGAGGGGGGAGGTGACGTGGAGGTGGGGAATGATGCGGAGGCACATGGTTAGTATAGATAGTTTACATCTGAGTGTGAAAGGAAGGTGTTGGAATGGAACACTAAGTGGGGGTGGGATCAGGTGGGAGGAGATACGTTGGAGTAGGGGAGTAAACATGGAGTAGAAGTGGAGGGTGACATAACTAGGAGTGCATATTATGGTGGGAGGGACGAAAATAGTTTTTTATAGGGGTATAGGAGTGGTACATGGTATTGAGAAGGGGGGGTGCATAATAAAGCACGGTAGGCACGTTGAGTGGGACCGAGGTGAGTGAAACCACCTTTTCAGACCCCTGCTCCCCCCAGAAAAATGTTGGATGGAAAGGGGGGTCAAAAAATACTATCATCAGTTCAATATGATGAGGCGATGATCGGAAAATGGATAGGAGTGTGCCACTTAACCAAATACGATAAAAGCCTTTTTTCGATTTCAATTTTATAGTAAAATCAACCTATAGTACCAAAGCCTTATTACAATTTATCTAATCACATTTAAATGATGTGATTAATTTAATCTAAACATAATTGGTTACCCTCTAATGTTGCATTTCAACTTGCAAGCATATTTTTTCTATTTTTCTTAATTTTTTGACCTTTTTTGGAAATAATTAACAACATGGAATATTATTTTACAACCTCTGGAATATAATAATGATCAGCTATTGCTACACAACATTTTTTCATTGTCCCTGTAATCCCCATCTCGCCCATTGGAGGGTTGTTTTTGTGATCAATAAGCAGTGTCATGCCTGGAAAAAACCATCACTGCATTCCTTTACATGAGAGTAACATTCCTCTTGTTGACAACTCCCTGAGAAGGACTGTAAAAACCTTTGTTTTTGCCTTGGCGCAAGTAGCCAGTCACACTCTCATGTTGAGTTTGAAAATTAACACTGAGCCTGCACTAGTTGGTGCTCTGTCCCAATTAAGCGCCCGCACTAAGATTTTTATGGAATTTTTTTTGAAAATAGAGGTGGAGGTTCTATTCCAACCACCTCGAGGATGAGTCATTGGGAGTGGTTGAACTGAAACAACCATGGACTCCCTCCTTTATTTAGTACTTTCCACCTCCCTTGGAACTCTCCTAAAGGATAGGACTCCCTCCCACCTTTGTAGGGATCCAAACGTCCTCCTTTTCCTCTATAAAAGAAGCTATCTCTCTTAGTACAAACTAGTTGAATGGCTGAATAGCTGAACTTGGAGAGCTGATAGTTGAATGACTAGAGAAGATAGATAGAAGGAATCAGGTTAATGAGAGCTTGAATCCATGTCCTCATTCTGTTTGAATCCCTCGACAGGTACTGAGATGCACTTCTACTGAACCCCATGTTAGAGTCAGTCCTTACAGCCCTCCGTCAGAGATCATTTCACTTTTTGCATATTCATTCTTAGGTGTCTCGCTTGTTCCACTTCGTTGCATTTCGCTAGGATCATGCCACTGACTGACGAGGGGGTCTGGTTGTCGCGGCTTCTGCGTTAAATCTGTATTTTAAAAATCTTCAAAAATTACTAAAGTTCATCATCATTTCATTCATGGTCATTGAATATCAGTTTTAAAAAAGAGTCTTTAGTCCCAGAGTCAGGGTTTTCGAGTCTTTAAAAGCTACAGACATGTCATAAAGCCCGTAGGCCATGAGTTTGGTTTCACAAGTTCTGATGTCACATTTATCATCAAAGTATTTGAAGACATTTCAGTCCAAAACTCGTTTGAACTAGAAATTGTCTAATTTCATTTTTGTAATAATTGTATTTATTTCATTATCAGAAAGCTTCAGTGCAAGCCTCTGATCTTTTCCAAAGCTACAGTGCCGCATCCCTGTAAAAGACAACAAGCATTTTCAGTCCAAAATTCAGAAAAGCCAAAGCAAAGCATTGTATTAATAGACCAAATGACAAAATGCCAGAAACATTATAGAGTGGGTTATCAAACAAATTTGAAAAATAAATCTGATTTGGTGAGATATTTATTTCATATATAAACATGGCAAACAATCCCATTTGCAAGAGATCCGCAAGGCAGAGGTCGAAGTCGAGTTCTTGAAGGCCGAAGACAAGTTTTCATAACCGTGGACAGCGTTTGGAGGTGTGCACTACTCACTTGAGGTGCGCGCTACCCAGTTGGTGCGCGCTACCCACTTGAACGCCACAGCCAGTGCAAAATTGAACGGGCGCTACCCACTTGGTGCGCGCTACCCATTGGGCAGGGGCGCTACCCACTTAGCAACAGAGCCCAGAAATTTGTGTTTTGCACCCAGTTTTGATTCAAATCGACTCCAACAAATTGCAAATAGGTTTTTATCATTGCTTAGTATATTTTTATCATGCTTTTGATGATTTTGATGTTGGGAAAGAGGCCATGTTTGGAGAAGAATATATAAACCCTACATTCACATGCAAAATAATTCCTTAAGGGTTTTTGGAAATATATGGACAGTTTTGTGAAAAGTTTGAAAACTCTTGAATGGTAAATGTGCTCATGCCTTGGTACGTTATGTACATGATCCTCACGCCCTCTCGCTATCATTTTATCATTGCTATCATGCCCTTTCATGTTTTTGCAATGTAGCCACGTTGATTAAACATATATCATCATATCACTCATTTCGCCATCACCATAATATTGCCACTGTCATGGTCATTTGGGTCACTATGGTTATTCTCATGTTGTCCCTATTCTCCAGTCCATAAAACACAGTCCCATACTTGTTGCCCCTTTGACAAAATGTAATATCATTATGTGCAAATTATACCATACATCCGCATTTGGTTTTTCTCTCCCAAACTCACTATGACCAAAATGATCTTAGTTTTTATGCCATTAAAACAGAGTCATCCTCATTATGATTTTGTTTTCCTGTGATACTTGGGTACATGGGTGATATCTATTGGTTTTGAACATACATTAAAACTTTGCTTTCACTGCACTTATATCAGCATCCATATTACAAATATCTTGTTCAAAGCCATGTCATAGACAGAGTCAGTTTATGAGTAGGAGTCAGATAATGATTCCACAACATAGGGTAATGTGCCACGGAGGCCTCACAGAGGTGGCAAAGGTGGTAAACATCTCAGGGAGGAGCCTACTTCTTTGGCTCAATTGCAGGCATGTCCGCTTGTAATGGATTGTTTTCGGGTTCAGTCATGTTTTCAATTTTGTGAAATGATTTCACAAACCCAGCTTCATCGTGAACTAGCTCGCCTGTTTGTTCTACATTTACGTAATGGCCGTGTAAATCTCGCTGGAGTAGATTTCATTCTGTCACCAATGACTATTGCTCAGACCACTGGCATACCAAATTTAGGAGAGGAATGGAACAAACGTCAGCAGTTAGAGAAATTTCACTATGAGCCATACATCAAACCTGGGTATATGAGGAACTTGGGCAGAGTTTTTCCTTTCAGATTCCTGAGGGATGAGTTTGCACCACTGATGAAACTCATCATTTGGTATTTTAGTTGTGAGGGCAGATTCTCGCGTCTCTTTGCGTACCATGTTCGTTTGTTGATGCACTTCACGAGGGTACGTATGATGAACATTCCGTACTTCATGTATCGCAACATAGAGAGGATGATGATTTTTGTACAGAAGAAGAGCCCTGAAGACAAAGAAAGATAGAAATATATATCATTACGCTGATCAAAATCATAGTGTGTTACACCGCTTGGTACAAGCAGTGGCAACAAACGGAGGATTTCATCTCTCGTGACTTTTTCACAGTGCCACAACCGCCTCCCGAGGTAGTTCATGATGTGGGAGAGCCTTCACACCAGCCTGGCATTCCTGAGATTGAGCATATCAGCGCTCCATTTTTTGTGACATATCAGCGAGGCCACAGGGCCTTATTTGCAGCTACACGGCGAGTATTATCTCCACCCAGGGTGGAAGGGGTCTTGCCGACTTCATCAACAGAGCGAGTATTATCTCCACATGATGTGGAAGGGGTCTCACCTTCTTCTTCAGCACAGGTATAGATCCAGGACAGGGGCAAGAATCCCATGCATGATGAGGGCCCATCAGGAGGCCAGGACACGGATTTCACGATCATTGATGTTGATGTGAGCTCTCCTAGCTCGAAGCTGAAAGAGATCATCCAGGAGAAAAAGGCCAAGAATGACATGCTGAAATAGAAATTGTAGAGGGCTCAGTGGGTGATAAAATACCTCGAGCAGCGTAACAAACAGCTAGAAGATGAGCACACACTTTATGAGCTACGACGAATCCGTGAGGATCGACAATTGGCCCGGAAGAGACCTGGTGATATGACACCGACTGATCGAGATTCTTGCCTCACGCATGTTAAGATTCATCTGGAGAAATTGTTGGCAAAGGCCACTAGAGAGAAAGACATGCTTCGTCACATGAAAGGCTATTATTGGGCTCGCATGTGCATGTTCCAGGCGAGAATGAAGACTCCAAGAGGAGGTTGAGCGGCTACTAAAACTGCCCCGAAAAAGGCCCGATCCACTCCGGATTTTGGCCGAGGTCGCCATCGGGCATGATACATGATGGAGGGTCTTTGCTCCGAATTTGAGCAAATTCGGAAAAAAATTTGTCATTTTGAAATATTTTGGTCTAAAAACATGTTTTCCGGTTAAGCGGGTAGCGCGCCCATATGCTCACTTCTTTTCGGGACACTTGCTGAAGGAAATATTTGCATTTTTGGATTTTTCATGATAATTTATGCTTCCTCAGGCATTTCCGAAGCATTTCATCAGATTCTTCATGGTCAAAAAGCTCAAAACCACCATGAAAACCACCTTGCTGCCACCTTTTGCACCAGCAGGAAGTACTTCTGGGAGAATCAACTTTTGGAGGGCCGAATGAGCTCCAAATTGATAAATTGTACTTGGGTTGGATAGCCAACATCTAGGGCTTTCCAACGAGCTATCATGAGCTCAATTTGGATACCGGAAAGTGCCTCAAAATCAGGTTGAAAGGCGCGCTATCCACTCAATTCAGGCGCGCTACCCACTTAAATTTTTGGCTGAATTTTCAACTTCCAACTCAGAATTTCGGCCAGTTGGGACCAGTTTTGCTTGTGGATGAAATTTTTGGGTTTTCATGATGTAAATTGATGGTTGACATGTAAATTTGGCTTATTTTTACCTATTCTAGAAGATTCACTCTCAAAAAAGTGAAAATCATGTAAATGAATCAGTTTCCACTCTTTTAGAGGCAAGTTGTTAGCTGCCTAGATTTTAGCTCCTTGATTAGAATTTGGTTGAAACTGATCCCTGAAGAAGGAATTCGAACCCTAGAGGCATGGGAGGGGGTTAGAGTGATCTATATATTGTAATTTCTGAGACATTCTACAGGTTGGACTCTTGGGAAACTTTTGGCACACTATTGTACATATTTTTCATATTTTGGCTAAGGAAAGATCAGAGGTTTTGCAGCACCTGTTGGGATTCTTGTGGCTTTCAGTTCTTGATGGTGTTTTCTCTCAGTTTATTGTAAGTTCTTTCATGTTTGATGTATGCCATTCCCTTCTTATGCTTCTGAAACTAAATGAATGAGTAAATGAGGTTGAATCCATTTTTCCAGTGCTCTGCCTTTAAATTTGTTTAGTTTTACATGTTTTCGCCTGTTTGGAGAGGATCCATGTTCTCCCTTGCCCTCTTCAGCTCCTTGTCGTTCTAGTCCATCCATATACCCGATCAAAAGCATCAATACTACTGCCTACCTCGCCCCAACTCGAATTCTGCAAAGATCTGGCCTTATCCCCGGACCCAAAATTGTTTTTCCCATTTTTTCAACAAAAACCCAAAAAATCAAAATCAAACTTACCTATCTCTTTACTAGCCTAAAATCAGTATTCATTTTTCATTATAAGTCATCTCAGCCCCTCTGAAAACCTTTTGCCGAGATAGACCCGGAGAGAGCCCTCTCCTGTCCTCGTAGGGCTAGCTACGAGGCTGAGCGTGGTTTGATGTAGCCTTGAGTTTTACCTTATTTCAGCCTAAGGTAGATTTGAGCGCTAACATAGTGGCGACCATACTGGGGAATACAAAATCTCAATGGTTTTCTTGTTGATGTGTTTGTTTCATAAGTCTTAGACGGAGTCTGAAGTCACGCCAGGTAGCTTTCGAAACGCTTTTGCTATGCATAAGCGGTAGTAGATAAACGCTGCTTCAGTCGATCTCCGGTAAGCTTGTGAATGCAACACTTGATTTGCAAATTACCCCAGTATACTTGTTCGTTCTAGACCTTTGGATGATTGATTCTAGAAGTCGAAAGGCTGAAGATAATTGATTGTGTTCCTTGAAATTTATCCCGAGAAGATTAATACACTGGCTTCAAGAAGGAATACTAGGTCAAATCCTGACCCTAATCCACCAACGGTATTTGAAAATCCAAATCTGATTCCTAGGATCCTTAGAAGACAAGGAAGTCAAGAAAGTTCTGAAAGAGAAAGTCAAGAGAGTTCTGGAAGTTCTAGATCGCTTTCTAGATCTGCATCCTGTCCTGTGAAAATTATATATGTTGATGAAATTCCTTTTGATGAACGGCTTGAAACATCCTTGTTCGTAAATTTTTCTGAAACTGAATTATCAAGATTAGTTCTGGATCCTTTGTTTTTTGAAGATTTGAAATTTAGATTTGTTTCATATCACTTGGACAGACAATTGCAAGATTCCATTGTGGCTACCAACACTCCCGAATTCACTGAATCTGCTTCACAAACTTTTGGACCATCTGAATTTGCATCTAGTTCACGGATTCCCACTGAACCTTCCTCTATTCCTACCATTCCTGTTCAGCCTGAGATTTCTGATCAGCAATCAACTGTAGTCTCTCCTTCGTCTCCACCGCATACACCTCGTTCACCTACTGCTCCCAGTCCTCCTGTATCTCCGAGACAGCAGATTATAAATCCACCAAGAGTCATGGCAGCCAGATTTGCACCTCTTGCTTTGCCGGCCAATTTAGATCCTATGCCTGCTGATTACCAGAGCAAGATTCCCATATTTGATGGTACACCACAGAGTATATCAGCTCAGCAGCATATTTTCCGGATGACAGACTTTTTGGACTTGCATGAAATTGATGCAGAAAATGTTTCGATGAGATTGTTTGCCCAGAATTTTGGAGGAGAGGTTCGTAAATGGTTCAGAGCTTTACCAGCCAGAAGTATCAATACATTGCAAGACCTTCAGACACAGTTTTTAGATCAGTGGGAGATGAAAAAAGATCCGCTGCAGATTACTTCAGAGTACACAAACATCAAGTGTAATCCTGGTGAGTCCGTTTAGGATTATATCATCAGATTCAATACAGTGTATAATGCAATTCCAGATGACTTAAGACCGTCTAAAAAGTCAGCTCTTCTTAAATTCCCGGATGGCTTTGATCCGGAGATGGCTTATTTGCTACGTGAAAGAGATCCGCCTACCTTAGAAGATATGCAGAAGATTGCCGTTAGTGTTGAGGCGAATCTGAACGATAAGAGAGCACGGTTGAAAGCAGAGAAAAGAGTGAATATAAAAGAAGAGCCTTCCACATCTACATCCGAACAGCACTTGCTTCGTGAGATGGAAAAAATGTTCAAGAGGATGAAACTTGAAAAACCAGAAATGCAGATTCGGAATCCAAACTATCGTGGCCAGCAGCAGCCACAGTTTAGAATAAAGCAGCGTGAACAAAGACCACAAGAGCCAGCAGCCCAACAGCAGATCAAGACACCTCTTTTGCAGAATTTTGTGAGTCAAGATTCAGACGATGATGATGACGTAGCAGGTGAGAAAAATCATTTCTTCACTCCCGATGATTTGCCTATTTATATTAGTGAGGATGAAGAATATGGAGAAAGTTCAGCTGCACAGAAAGATGAAGACTTCATTTTAGCAAATGATGCGGAGTTAGAGGAAGAGTCAGATGATTACCAAAGAGGATATTTGAATGCTTTGTCCGCTCAACAGAAGCAATACTCATTGAGAAACCGTGATGTGCCCATAATTCCAATTCAGAAATGGAAAGAAGCTTCAGCACCAAAGGCAGATTCACCGATACCACAGAAGAAAGGAAAAGAGACAATTGATCCCGCAGCTAGTAAAGTATCATCAGCAGAAAAGGTAAATTAGCCAAACATAGTGAAAGACAAGGCTGAAAAGAAGGAAGTTCTGGTCAAAGAGGTTGAGAAAGTTTAAGCAATTATTTTGGAAAATGAAATTTCCAAATTAAAATAATCTATTCCCTTGACAGAGATCATGAAGAACAGCAGCTACCGCGGTCAAGTCTCCAAAATTATGAACTTTGATCCAATGTTCGATACGGTAAATGTTGAGGATGATCAGCCAGAATTTATTTTCGGGCCTGAATTAGATGGTGAGTCCCCTGACAGTGATGTTCCTCCCTTTTATATCAATTTGAGGCTGCATGAATATGTTTTGAACAATGCCATGTTCGATTCGGGTGCTTCGCACAATTTGATGCCGAAGGCGATCATGGAAAAGTTGGGACTAGACATTACATGAAAATATCATGATTTGTATTCATTTGATTCCATCCGTGTGAGGTGTATAGGACTCATCAAAGATTTGGTTGTAAGATTAGATCAAATTCCAGCAAAGAATGTCTTAATGGACGTGGTGGTGGCCGACATTCCTCCGCAATTTGGTATGCT
The DNA here is from genome assembly GCA_034641835.2 of Pinus albicaulis. NCBI lineage: Eukaryota > Viridiplantae > Streptophyta > Pinopsida > Pinales > Pinaceae > Pinus > Pinus albicaulis. Next base: position 1,347,299,532 of record CM076577.1, on the reverse strand, counting down.
CCTTTCAAGATCTTGGGGGGCAAAGTTGAAAGGTACACTTCAGTTAGATTTCTCTTATGCTACAATCCCAGTCTTCGGTCAAATGAGAAAGTTATATCGAGAGCAGAAGATGAAATACATGATAACTAGCAAAGAGAAGCCAATCAATCATCCTGTAAATTATGTACATACTGACTTAGAGTCGTTTGTGTTGCTTGCTGATAGTTTTAATGATATAGATAGTCAATTAGTTCAGGCGGAAGATATACCAGAAATCACTGAGAATTTTAGAGAAGTTCTGCAAAAAGAAAGAAGAGAAAAACAAGCTACTGTGGAGCAATCAGCTAAAGACAATGGGCAGCAAACAGAAAAAACAGAGCTGACGCAATTTCAGCATTTAGAGGACGATGAAGATGGTCTTTGGACCATGGATTTTCATGGCGCAGTGGGCAGTGACGGTGCTGGAATTGGTGTTTGGATTCGTAGTCCATTTTCCACTCCGGATAAGGTTCCAAGCAATGTTAGAGTGTGTTCCTACAAGCTTTCATTTGACTGTTCTAATAATGAAGCGGAATATGAGGCTCTAATTGCTGGCCTTAATATTCTTAAGAAGCTGAAAGCAAAAAATATTGCAGTGTATGGTGATTCGGAATTGGTGATAAAGCAGGTTAAAGGTGAGTTTCAGGCCAAGCATCCTCGCATGAGGGCTTACCGTAATGCAGTTTTAGACATTCTGAAATTATTTTCTGATCATACCTTGACATGTGTGCCTCGCATACAAAATGGTGTTGCTGATGGTCTTGCTAAGGCAGCAAGCAATCTTAAAATTCCAATGAATTCCAGCAACAAGTTCGAGATTCATGTGAAACACCGCCCCACCGTTCCAGACAATCAGCGATGTTGGCAAGTCTTTCAGGATGATGAGGAGATTAGTGAATTTCTACAGAATAAGGGTAAGTTTAAAGACACCTCCATAGATACAGAACATGATGATGGTAATGATGACATATAGATAAATCAAATGGATTTGCTGCAACTCAAAGATAACATCATTCCTAAGGGATTGATTCCTTTGGAAGAACTGTTTGACCAAGAGGATGTAGCCCGCAAACCGACATTGAGGCCAACCGAGAAAGGGGTAGAAGAGGTAAATATTGGGACAGCTGAGAATCCCAAGATGGTCAAGTTATCAAAGTCATTGTCACCAAAGGTAAAGGCAGAGTATGTGAAATTGTTGTCTTCATTTTCTGATGCTTTTGCGTGGGATTACTCAGATCTAAAAACATATGACACTAACATCATTCAGCATACTATCCCCATTAAACCAAATCAGAAGCCTTTTCATCAAAAGTTGAGGAGAATCAATCCAAAGCTGCTACCATCGATTGAAAAAGAGGTAAACAGGTTGTATAAGTCAGGAATCATTGTGCCTATCCGATTTTCAGATTGGATATCAAATTTGGTGCCCGTGAGAAAGAAAACAAGTGAGATCCGTTTATGTATCGATTTCAGAAATTTGAACAAGGTATCATTAAAAGACAATTATCCGCTGCCAAAAATGGACCATATATTGCAGCGAGTAGTTGGAGCATCAAGGATGTCACTACTCGACGGATACTCAGGTTATAATCAGATTTTAGTGCATGAAGATGATCGTGATAAGACTGCGTTCACCACTCCTTGGGGAATGTTTCATTATGCAAAAATGTCGTTTGGTTTGAAGAATGCAGGCGCCACCTTTCAGCGTGCAATGGACATGGCTTTTGCCAACGAGAAAGATGTATTTTTGGTTGTTTACCTTGATGATTTAACTGTGTTTTCAAATTCTGATGAAGAACATTTATATCATTTGAAAATTGTTTTCCAGAAGTGCAGAAAATATGGCATTTCGCTGAATCCGAAAAAGAGTCTTTTTTCCATGGATGAAGGCAAGCTCCTTGGCCACATCATATCGAAAGATTGCATTCGAGTTGACCCTGCACATGTTGAAGCCATACAGCAGATTGAACAGCCCCGGAACAAGAAATAAATACAGTCATTTAATGGTAAAATGAATTTTCTGCGTCGTTTCATTCCAAATCTTGCAGAGCATCTTAGAGAAATCACGAACATGCTGAAAAAGGACAGTCAGGTAAAGTGGACAGAAGAAGCGGTGAAATCATTTAATTTGGTAAAGTTAGCTCTTTCCTCAGCCCCTATTTTAATCAGCCCGGACTACACTCAGGACTTCATTTTTTTTTCATTTGCTTCTGAGCACACATTGGCAGTTGTTTTAATGCAAAAAAGGGATGGAGTTGAGAAGCCCATTGCTTTTTTCAGTCGGATTATAAGGGACGGAGCATTGAAATACAACATTATTGAGAAACAAGCACTTGTGCTTGTAAATGCCTTGAAATATTTCCGCGTGTATATACTGCATTCCCACATTATAGCTTACGTTCCTAACGCAGCGGTTAAAGATGTTTTGGTACAGGCAGATCCAGAGGGAAGACGGGGTAAGTGGATCGCTGCGTTGTTAGAATACGATGTGGAGATTAAACCGACCAAGCTGATTAAAGGACAAGGACTCGCCAAGCTCATGGCTGAAACAAATCTGCATGCTCTAGATATAAATTTGATTGCTGCCATGTCCGATGAAGATGAGGAAAGTACGTCAGTTCAGGTATCTGATATTTTTGTTTCTTCCCCTTGGTATGCTGACATTTTATACGTGCTTCAGAATTTGTCTCCACCTCCCGGGATGCCTAGAAATAAGAGTAGAACATTGAAGTTGAGAGCTGAAAAATTTTGTATATTGAATTCTGCATTGTATTGGAAAGACCCTGGGGGAGTGTTGTTGAATTGTTTGGTAGAGGAGGAAGCTCAAAGAGTTTTGGAGGATTTTCACAAAGGTGACTGCGGAGGCCATTTGTTTTGGAAGACCACAGCGAATAAGATTCTAAGGGCAGGGTATTATTGGCCTTCTTTGTTTTCTGATGTATTTAAGGCTATTAAGAATTGTCATGAGTGTCAAATTTTCGAAGGGAAGCAGAAACTACAGCCTTTGCCTCTCAAACCAATCGAAGTTAGTGCACCATTCCAGCAGGGGGATTGGATTTTATCGGGGAAATCCACCCAGCATCTTCCGGACAGCATAGATGGATATTGACAGCTACGGACTACTTCAAAAAATGGATCGAGGCGATTCCCACTCGACAGGCCACGGATGCGATAATTATCTCTTTTCTTGAAAACAATATTCTGTCACGTTTTGGGTGTCCTAGTAAAATAATCACAGATAATGCAGCAGCCTTCAAGTCTAAAAGGATGGTTGAATTTTGCTATAAGTATAATATCAGTTTGGGACATTCGACCGCCTATCATCCACAAGGGAATGGCTTGGCGAAATCTTCAAATAAATCCTTGGTGAATATCATTAAGAAATTGCTGGAAATCAACAAAAAGGGCTGGCACAAGAAGTTAGTGAATGCACTATGGGCTGATAGGGTAAGTCAGAAAAAGTCTATTGGCATGTCTCCTTTCCAGCTGGTGTACGGAACAGACACGGTTTTTCCTACTTCACTTGCTGTCCCGGTGGTCAAATTGATTCAGGAAGCTGGTAGTGAGGAAGATCCCATGCAACGGAGGATTAATAAAATGATTCATTTACAGCAGACACGGGAGGAGGTATTTCAAAATACTTTCAAATTGCAGGAGCGCATAAAGAAGATCTACGATAGAAAGGCAAAAGAAGATAAGTTTCAGTTGGATGAGGTGGTTTTGAAATGGGATGCTTGGAATGAGGATAAGGGAAAGCACGGTAAATTTGAAAACATATGGAAGGGTCCTTTTAAGATTGCAGCGTATCGTGGTCAAAATGCCTTTCTTCTCAAGGAAATGAATGGAGATGATTATCCTGGAGGACCGATCAATGGTCGGTTGCTGAAGTGATACCACTTCTGAGTATTTTCTGTTGATTTCATCATCATTGTATATATCATTTTACTTCTGTTTTATTGCAAGTGTGTACTGATCTCTCATCTTCAGTCTGGGGCCCGAAGCGAAGGCTATAATTTTGGAGATGGAGGTTGGTTCGTTTGAATTTTTTCAAGTCAGTCTTTTCAGTTTTAGAATCGAGTCAGTTTTGGTCAAGTTTCAGTCGCTTTTCAGTCAAGTTTACAGTCAATAAATATATCAAGAGTTTTGAGTTCTTTGCTGAAATAATGACTCCATCGCCCAATGGATGGAGGCACTGTCTGACTCCCCAAGAGATCTACTGTTCTTGGCATCTCCATGGAGCCACCATCCCCATTGGAGCAAATGTTAGAGTCGGTCCTTACAGCCCTCCGTCAGAGATCATTTCGCTTTTTGCATATTCATTCTTAGGTGTCTCGCTTGTTCCACTTCGTTGCATTTCGCTAGGAGCATGCCACTCACTGACGAGGGGGTCTGGTTGTCATGTGTTTCCTCATGCTTGTACCTGCAGGGCTATTTAAAAATTCCTCAAAAATTACTAAAGTTCATCGTCATTTCATTCATGGTCATTAAATGTCAGTTTCGTTAAAAAGAGTCTTTAGTCCTAGAGTCTAGGGTTTTCGAGTCTTTTGCATACATGTCATAAAGCCCGCAGGCCATGAGGTTGGTTTCGCAAGTTTTTATTTCACATTTTTATCATCAAAAGCATTTGAAGACATTTCTAGTCCAAAACTCTTTTTTGGAACTAGAAACTGTCTAATTTCATTTTTGTAATAATTGTATTTATTTCATTATCAGAAAGCTTCAGTGCAAGCCTCTGATCTTTTCCAAAGCCACAGTGCCACATCCCTGCAAAAGACAACAAGCATTTTCAGTCCAAAATTTAGAAAATCCAAAGCAAAGCATTGTATTAATAGACCAAATGTCAAAATGCCAAAAACATTATAAAGTGGGTTATCAAACAAATTTGAAAAACAATCTGATTTGATGAGATATTTACTTCATATATAAACATGGCAAACAATCTCATTTGCAAGAGATTCGCAAGGCAGAGGTCGAAGTCGAGTTCTTGAAGGCCGAAGACAAGTTTTCATAACCGTGGACAGCGTTTGGAGGTGGGCGCTACCCACTTGAGGTGCGCGCTACCCACTTGGTGCGCGCTACCCACTTGAGCGCCACGGCCAGTGTTAAATTGAACGAGTGCTACCCACTTGGTGCACGCTACCCATTGGGCAGGGGCGCTACCCACTTAGCAACAGAGCCCAAAAATTTGTGTTTTGCGCCCAGTTTTGATTCAAATCGACTCCAGCAAATTGCAAACAGGTTTTTATCATTGCTCAGTAGATTTTTATCATGCTTGTGATGAATTTGATGTTGGGAAAGAGGCCATGTTTGGAGAAGAATATATAAACCCTACATTCACATGCAAAATAATTCCTCAAGGGTTTTTGGAAATATATGGATAGTTTTGTGAAAAGTTTGAAAACTCTTGAATGGTAAATGTGCTCATGCCTTGGCACGTTATGTACATGATCCTCACGCCCTCAGTTATCATTTTATCATTGCTATCATGCCCTTTCATGTTTTTTCACAGTTTCATGTTGACTAGTATATAGCCTCCATCACCATATCACTGCTGCCATCACCATAATATTGCCATTATCATGGTCATTTGTATCACTATGGTTATTGTCAAGATGTCCCTATTCTCCAGTTCATAAAACACAGTCCCATACTTGTTGCCCCTTTGACAAATTTGGGCCATCATTATAAAATTATACCATACATCTGCATTTGGTTTTCATTTGTCAAACTCACTTATGATCGAAACAGTGATAGTTTTTATGCCATTAAAACAGAGTCATCCTCATTATGATTTTGTTTTCCTGTGATACTTGGGTACATGGGTGATATCTATTGGTTTTGAACATACATTAAGACTTTGCTTTCACTGCACCTATATCAGCATCCATATTACAAATATCTGGTTCAAAGCCATGTCAGAGACAGAGTCAGTTTATGAGCAGGAGTCGGATAGTGATTCCACAATAGAGGGTAATGTGCCATGGAGGCCTCACAGAGGTGGAAAAGGTGGTAAACATCTCAGGGAGGAGCCTACTTCTTTGGCTCAATTGCAGGCATGTCTGCTTGCAATGGATTGTTTTCGGGTTCAGTCATGTTTTCGATTCTGTGAAATGATTTCACAAACCGAGCTTCATCGTGAACTAGCTCGTCTGTTTGTTCTACATTTACGTAATGGTCGTGTAAATCTCGCTGGAGTAGATTTCATTCTGTCACCAATGACTATTGCTCAGGCCATTGGTATACCAAATCTAGGAGAGGAATGGAACAAACATCAGCAGTTAGAGAAATTCCACTATGAGCCATACATCAAACCTGGGTATATGAGGCACTTGGGCAGAGTTTTTCCTTTCAGATTCCTGAGGGATGAGTTTGCACCGCTGATGAAAATCATCATTCGGTATTTCAGTTGCGAGGGCAGATTCGCGCGTCTCTTTGCGTACCATGTTCGTTTGTTGATGCACTTCACAAGGGTACGTATGATGAACATTCCATATTTCATGTATCGCAACATAGAGAGGATGATGATTTTTGTATAGAAGAAGAGCCCAGCACAGCAGCATAGAAGTATATATCATTACGCTTTGATCAAGATCATAGTGTTACATCAGTTGGCACAACAGGGCATCGCTTGGGAGGATTTCATCTCCCGCGACTTTTTCACAGCGTCACAGCCACCTCCCGAGGTAGTTCATGATGCGGGAGAGCCTTCACACCAGCTGGGCATTCCTGAGATTGAGCATATCAGCACTCCATTTTTTGTGACATATCAATGAGGCCACAGGGCCTTATTTGCAGCTACACGACGAGTATTATCTCCACCCAGGGTGGAAGGGGTCTTGCCGACTTCATCAGCAGAGCGAGTATTATCTCCACATGATGTGGAAGGGGTCTCGCCTTCTTCTTCAGCACAGGTACAGATCCAGGATAGGGGCAAGAAGCCCACGCATGCTGAGGGCCCATCAGGAGGCTGGGACACAGGTTTCACAATCATTGATGTTGATGCGCGCTCTCCTATCTCGAAACTGAGGGAGATCATCCAGGAGCAAAGGGCCGAGAATGACACGCTGAAAGATCAATTGCAGAAGGCTCAGTGGGTGATAAACTATCTGGAGCAGCGGAAAAAATAGCTATAGGATGAGCACACACTTTATGAGCTGCGTCGAATCCGTAAGGATCGACAATTGGCCCGGAAGAGACCAGGTGATATGACACCAGTTGAGCGAGAGACTGAACTCATGCATGTTAACATTCATCTGGAGAAGTTGCTGGCAAAGGCCAACAGAGAGAAAGACATGCTTCGTCACATGAAAGGCCATTATTGGGCTCGCATGCATGTCTGCAAAGCGAGAATGAAGATTCTGAAGAGGAGGTTGAGCAAAGAACTAAAACGGCAGAAAAGGCCTGATCCACTCCGGATTTTGGCCGAGGCTTCGTTGGCTGGGAATGATACATGATGGAGGGTCTTCACTCCGAATTTGAGAAAATTCAGAAAAAATTTTGTCATTTTGAAATATTTTGGTCTAAGAACAGGTTTTTCAGTTAAGCGGGTAGCGCGCCCATATGCTCACTTTTTTTCGGGACACTTGCTGAAGGAAATCTTTGCATTTTTGGATTTTTCATGGTAATTTATGGATCCTCAGGCATTTCCGTAGCATTTCATCAGATTCTGGATGGTCAAAAAGCTCAAAAACACCATGAAAACCACCTTGCTGCCACCTTTTGCACCAGCAGGAAGTACTTATGGGAGAATGAAGTTTTGGAGGGGAAAATGAGCTCCAAATTGAGAAATTCCACTTGGGCTGGATAGCCAACATCCTGGGCTTTCGAACGAGCTATCATGAGCTCAATTTGGATACTGAGAAGTGCCTAAAAATCAGGTTTAAAAGCACGCTACCCACTCAGCTCAGGGGCGCTACCCACTTAAATTTTTGGCTGAATTTTCAACTTCCAGCTCAGAATTTCGGCCAGTTGGGACCAGTTTTGCTTGTGGATGAAATTTTTGGGTTTTCATGATGTAAATTGATGGTTGACATGTAACTTTGGCTCATTTTTACCTATTATAGAAGATTCACTCTCAAAAAGTGAAAATCATGTAAATGAATCAGTTTCCACTCTTTTAGAGGCAAGTTGTTAGCTGCCTAGATTTTAGCTCCTTGATTAGAATTTGTTGGAACTGCTCCTAGAAGGAGGATTTCGACCCCTAGAGGTGTGGGGAGGGGTTAGAGTGATATATATATTGTAATTTCTGAGACATTCTACAGGTTGGACTCTTGGGAAACTTTGGCACACATTGTACATTTTTTTCATATTTTGGCTAAGGAAAGATCAGAGGTTTTGCAGCACCTATTGGGATTCTTGTGCCTTTCCGTTCTTAATGGTGTTTTCTCTCAGTTTATTGTAAGTTCCTTCATGTTTGATGTATTCCATTTTTCACTTATGCTTCTTAAATTAAATGAATGAGTAGATGAGGTTGAATCCATTGTTCACAGTGCTCTGCCTTTGAATTCATTTAATTTTACATGTTTTTGCCTGTTTGAAAAGGATCCATGTTCATCCTTGCCCTTTTCAGCTCCCTTTCATTCTGATCTATCTATATATCCAATCAAAAGCATTAATACTATTGCCTACCTCGCCCCAACTCGAAATCTGCAAAGATCTGACCTTATCCCCGGACCCAAAATTGTTTTTTCCCATTTCTCCAACGAAAACCCAAAAATCAAAATCAAACATTCCTATCTCTTTACTAGCCTAAAATCAGTATTCATTGTTCATTATAAGTCATCTCAGCCCCTCTGAAAACCTTTTGCCGAGATAGACCCGGAGAGAGCCCTCTCCTATCCTCGTAGGGCTAGCTACGAGGCTGAGCGTGGTTTGATGTAGCCTTGAGTTTTACCTTATTTCAGCCTAAGGTAGATTTGAGCGCTAACACCCCACTGGAGGAGACTGCAACATCAAAACATCGATTTTACCTCTTCCTTCTACTTATATATACATGACTACTATTCGCTCCCACTATTGTGTTATAATGTTTGTGTAATGTGATAGCTTTAGCCCTCTTTGATTAGTTAATAGTTGTGAGTGAAAATATGATTTCATATGTTGTTCTTGCTTCTTGTTACATGTGCAGGTATCCGAGCAAAACAGGGAACATATTGTGATTTTCCAAGACAGGAGCGAGAGGCTACTACTCTTTTTGCAACGACGATAGAATTGGATTCTAGGTAGGCTATCTACCATTTTTTTCATTCATTAATTAACTAGGAAGCAACACTTTAGCGTGTCCTTTTATTTCTAGACCCACGCTAGGGCTAGAGGGATCGTCTCTGTCTGCGGAGAGGATTTACTTACGTAACAAATTGGCAACTCCACTAGGGACTAGTGCGAGTTTTTCATTCCTTCCTATTGGGTTATTTTCAATTATCGATTTCATTTTCTCTCTTTTTCTAAATTTTTTACTTAATTTATATCCTCTGTTCAGCTCTAGAGTGTCAAGGTTGGCCTATTCTCGTTAAGTTTTGGTTTTTCCTCTTTTTCCCATAGGTATCTAGCTTGTCGCGGTTTTTTTCTAAATAGTCTCGCTGATTGGCACAGGTTTCTCTATTTGCACTCATGCCAACCCCTGTAAGCTGCGGATTACAGCCTTACAGTTGCGCCAACCCCTGTAGGTTCTGGTTTGACCTCCTTAATGAGTCTTTTGGTCAATTTTGCTTGCTTCTGGGTTATTTTTTGGGTGTGATCTAGCATTTGGAACTGTGTTGACTACTGTAGACTTCTTGCTTTCATTTATTTGTCCATTTTCCTGCCAGTGTCATTAAAAATCCTTAGGGCTTCTGAGTGTTCTTATACACTGAGCATTCTATTTGAAATGCAACTCTCTTTGATTGTTGTCAACCTTGTTTCATTTTTCACTATTACACTGAGTTTTCCTTGATCCTTTTGAGTGTTTTGGTTGAATGGTATTTTCGTTTCATCGATCGATATTTCCGCTTAGTGCTCCAGGCATCGATTACATTGCTTGTGTTGGGTCAATTTGGGAAATTCTCTCTATTTGATCGAAAGTTTGCTGCATTAGCTTGAATGTTTTTTATTTTTTTCACTTCAGTTGAATCATTCAATTTTAAATCCCTACATTTGCAAAACTAAAACTAGTGTTTATTTTGTTTTCCATTCGAATTAGTGCATTGTGTGCTTTTTTTATTGAAAAATAAAAAATATATATATACATATCTTGCATTCTTTCGTTGCATCAAAATTGAAACATTCCTTTTCATAACTAGCCTTTGTCATCTAGGAAGGAATTTCGTTTTCAATTTGTTGCATTAGAAGCATTAGAAGTTTCTTCATGTACTTTATTTGTTTGTTGTTGTTTGAAATATTTCTATCCTTCTTATAACTAGCATTCATCGAACTGAAATGATGTTCATTTGCATATAGTTTGCATTTAGGAAGTTTAGCTCCAAATTCGTTAGGGCCTGGAAATTGAAACATAATTCAAGATTAACTTTGAAATTTATTGAATTAACCTAAGGAAGCATTGAAACCTAACGAAACATTTTAGTGGTCTAGGCTAAAGACGTGTTCCGGCGTCTTAGAACCTAGTAGTTGTCGTTCGCCTTCTGGCTTTAGATAGTACTAGTATGGACTTGTGCTCCCCGTACCATCGAGTATATAAAGGGAGACCCCTATAGGTTTCAATCCTTTATCCATAGGAAGCCAAGTACTGCCTTGTAACTGTGATACACTGAACACAACATTCGGGGAGACTACCTGCACGTACGGAAATTCCTTGGTCATTTCTCTTCCATTTGATCACCAAGGTCTATATGGAATTTCATGAAAACTTGGTATACCCTCTTTCTTAGATTTTGATAGTAGTCATTTTTATCTTTTCATGACTCTTTAAAAAGAGAAGAGATCCTCGAGCGCTTGTCCTTTCATGCTTGTTTCAACCTAAAAGTGATAGAGTCACCTTTTTCCCATTTCTCGACTCTTAAAATATGAAACAGTAGATTTTTGTTTCAATGTCTTAAAATATTACTTGCCCACGAAATATTCCTGGTTGAATTCATCTTCATTAGTATTTTGTTTTAAGGTTGTTTCCAATGGCGATGCTTCCAGATTTCACTAACCAAGGAATCCCCTCCAAAGGGAATCTTGTTCCTTTTCCTGCTTTTGGAAATGTTGGTGGTCCTTATATGGGAACATTGTCCCTTCCTGGGTTAACTGTTGGGTTGCCTATTTGGTTATTCTTGACCTCTGTGGTCTCGAGTATTCCATCCTCTGTACAACCATCTCCTCTACCTAAACAACACCATGTTGATTCTAAGGTGAACCTCTCCCCTTCTTCACCTGTTTCTTTGTCCTCCTCTTCTACTTTGCCTGGTGAAATTCTTGATTCTAGTAACCGGGTGGCTAAGAAGAAGAAGAAGAAGAAGACAAAAAATACGAAGTTAGATAAGAGAGAGGATAACTTTGTGGCTATTGAGCCTAAGAAATTTTCTATTGATAAACCATCCAACCTTCCATAGAAATTCAAATTCCCTTGCATGTTGTGAAAAGGTGACCACCTTATTTGAGGCTGCCCTGGCATTCCCAAGGTGCCTGAAGCATGGTCTGATGACCATCCGTCGTTTCCCTTGGCTTCTGGAAGTCATATTGGTGGCACATATTCAACTAGTACTAATAAGAGTCGTAAGAAATAGGGTAAGATCACGAATCCCTGTAAGTTGTGTGAAGGGAATCATCCCATTCACCTTTGTCCATACATGGATGAAGCCAAGACAGTGTTGGACAACCCTACTGTTTTTGCACCCTGCCTTCTGCCTGGTTACCAGAAGCTTTCTTCGAGTACTCTGCTAGTTGATTCAACGATTGGTCAAGTGTTATCCTTGATCGATCATGTTCCTTCAAAAATTCATATTCACAAATCCATTCCTGACCAACCATTGGTCATGGAATCGGTTGATCTAACCCCGCTAGTGGTTCATTAAGTATTTTCCATCGAGATTGGATGTCATCCCCCTCACGTTCTTCTTGTTTCTTCAGATTCATTAGAATTGGAGAAATATTCTCTCATCCATGTAGTTCAACAAGTTGCTCCTCTTGCTCTGGTAACACCAGGGGATGACCATCTCAGTTCAATGGTACCCCCTCCAAGTATTTTGGTTGCTTCCTTCAATTGGAGTCAATTTGCAGGATACCGCTTTCCTTCTTATGTGCCTTTTGATATCACGGTACAAGTCTTTGATATGGTCGTACCCAGCACCATTTTAGATGAATGCGTATCTGTTAGCATTCTGTCCTCCACTACTTGGCAAGCTTTTTGGTCTCCACTGCTTATGCCTATTACACAGAATCTGTTGGCATTTAACAGAAGAACTAGTCAACCCTTAGGGATCCTTCTGAAGTTGCCTATTACTTGGGGAGGGAAAACCGTCTATATAGACATGATGGTTGTTCCAGGCCCCTTGGATTTTAATTTACTCCTGGGGCATGACTATACTTATGTCATGGGAGCGCTAGTCTCTTCCCTCTTTCGTGTGATATGTTTTCCACACAAAGGTCAGATCGTGACCATTGATCAACTTTCATTCTTTGGTCCTGACGTGAAATCTGGTCCATCATCATCCCTTTTGGGTCTTTATCTGCCGGTTGTATCTTCCCCACCGTAGGTTAATTATGTGGCTACCTGTCCCATACCAGCATTCAGTAATAGTGTCATTATGCATCATGTGTTGGGGGCATTGGGTCTTGATTTCCGAGATGTTGTTCTCCCATCCGGTGCAGAACTCTTGGATGCCATGACTTATTATTCGACATGATGAGGTCTTCAAAGAAGAGTTCGTTTTCTTGTGTCAAGCTCCTTAAAAAATGAAACAAGCTCTTTGGAGCACGACTTATTTTCTTGTGTCAAGCTCAATAAAAAATGAAACATGGTGTCACGAGGATGGTTCATCTTCTATGTCAACCTCGTTAAAAAATGAATTAGCTTATGAGGATAGTTCTTTTAATGTGTCAACCTCGTTAAAACAATGAAACACATTCCTATTCAAGTTGATTCTTTCTCTTGATCTCATAATTTGAACCTTCACTCCATATACCTTTCATATTGACTGAAGCTTGGGGGGCATGTATCTTGAATTGAGTCACCATGCTGGGGGCATGCCCATTTTTCCCTAGTTTCAAGCATATTTTATCTTTGTTTCAAGCTTGTGTAAAAATGAAACCAATTTTCAAGCATAGTTTGTTTCCATTTCAAGCTTGTGTAAAAATGAAACTGGTTTCAAGCATAGTTTGTTTCAGTTTCAAGCTTCTGTAAAAATGAAACCAATCCCAAGCATAGTTTACTTTTGTTTTCAATCTTGTGTAAAAATGAAACCATCCCCTTTTTACCTCTCGTGATTTCCATTTTATCAGCCTATTTTGCTAGATGAGCCTTGGTTTTTTCACTCCATCATTCCCATCTACTTGGCTGATCATACACCTTCACTTGATTGTTTTACCCATTCCTGAGGATCCGCTATAATGAGTGGTCTTGTTAGCCAACCTCTTGATCTTTACTTGTTCTGATTAGTTCCACCATCACTGGAACCAGTTGCTACTCGTAATACCACTTGTTCCTCCTAGAGGAGTCATATTTCAGCTCTTTTCTGACTCTCTAAAATTTAAAAGATTGTCGAGACTCTTGTCATTTTGAACTCATTAAATGGTTGTGAAACGATATCTACCTAGTACACATTTACCCCTTTTTCAGGCTGGGATAGATTATTTATGAAAAATGAATACCTTAGCCCATCGCGACTAAGAGGTTCTTTCATATATTTTTTTTTACCTTTTCGTATCTGAGAGACTATTATGAAAAGGGAAATGATGGAGTTTTATTTTTTTCCTTATTTTAAAACTCTCTAAACATGAAAATATGCCATTTTCTCCCTTTTTTAGACTCGTTAAATTCTGATGACATCGGATTTCATCGCTATGACGTTACTCGAGTTCCTCCTTCCTAGGGCTCATAAAATATACTAGGTTAGATTTGTCCGAAGGACAAACTTATAGTACAAGCATATGCTATCCCCTTCAAGCTTGTTTTAAAAAATAATTGGGGTACTCACCAGAAATGGTGGGGGAAAATGGAACCAAGTTTTAGTTATGTTGGCAGTATGTTGCTCTTGAACATGGAACTTATCTGCATTCGTGTTAGGTTGGGGACATCTCATTTCGTAATTTTTTCCTCCATGGGTTTGGATAATCTCTTTTGACCTCTCATCTTCTCTTTGCCACGTCATCATGACCTCGGATCCTTTGATTTCAAATACTGCCAAATCCAGTGTCGTGATGCTGATATGTTCAAGAGAAGTTTGCCTTTGTACTTTTTAAACACCCTCTGATTCTCTGTTGGTCCTGATTCACTATTATCATGTTCTTCTATCTCGTATTGATGATGTGGGAAACGTTATGGCCCACCTTCGATCAGGTCACTTCCTGTCGACTTCAGCACATTATCTAGGAATTTGATCGAGAGACTCTATTCTGGTACCTTGGAGCCTGCATGCCTTAATGACAAGTTTTTCACATTTGACACAAGGTCCACATCATTGGCCTTCAATCGAGTGATTATATGGATTTTCGATTCCATATCACTATTCACATCCCGTAGATTATGCCAGTTGTACCTTGAGAGCCATTTTCATTATTGGTAGTTTCTCTCGTGCCTGTTAACAAATTTCATCATTGGCTAGTAATCAGGTGATTTTCTGGCATCTTCCACTTCATCTCATATATTCGCATGCCTGAAATTGTGCTTGTTCGGGTCAAGATGGAGAAAAAGACCCTTGATTTTCTCTGATATAGTCCAGGCTGTGGATTTTGGTGGATTATTATAACTTATTGCTTGACTCTTTTGATTGGATGGTTGTGACGATACCTAAGTCTATTTGTTGATCCTTACTACTGGATGGCTGTGTCCATACCTTGGATCTCAGTTTTTATATATACTCTATATGGATGGCTGCACCCATGCCACATGTTCATGTATCAAACATATCAATTGTATTTGTAATTGCAGGTTTTCCGACAATGGTGTTTCGTCTGAACGCGTTTTCATAAAGCATTTCGCCCCTCCCTCTCCCTTGGACCTCATGCTTTAGGGGGAATCTATTACACAACATTTTTTCACTATCCCTGCAATCCCCATCTCACTTATTGGAGGGTTGTTTTTGTGATCAAAAAGAAATTTCATGCCTGGAAAAAAACATCATTGCATTCCTTTTCATGAGAGTAACATTCCTCTTGTTGACAATTCCATGAGAAGGACTGTAAAACCCTTGGTTTTTCCTTGGCATCAGTAGCCAACAACACTCCCGCACTGAGCTAGAAAATTAACACTGAGCACATGCTAGTTGGTGCTCTAGCCTAGTTAAGTGCCCATGCCAAGCTATTTATGGAATATTTTCTAAAAATAGAGGTGGAGGTTCTATTCCAACCACCTTGAGGATGAGTCATTAGGAGTGGTTGAACTGAAACAACCATGGACTCCCTCCTTTAGTTAGTAGTTTCCACCTCCCTTGGAACTCTCCTAAAGGATAGGACTCCCTCCCACCTTTGTATGGATCTGAACCTCCTTCTTTTCCTCTATAAAAGAAGTTATCTCTCTTAGTACAAACTAGCTGAATGGATGAATAACTAAACTTGGAGAGCTGATAGTTGAATGAATAGAGAAGATAAATAGAAGGAATTAGGTTAAGGAGAGCTTGAATTCATTTCCTCATTTCATCTGAATCCCTCAACAGGTAGTGAGACATGCTTCGATTGAACCCCGCTGGAGGAGACTGCGACGTCAATGCATCGATTGTACCACTTCCTTCTACTTATATATACATGAATAATATTTGCTTCCACTATTGTTTTATGATGTTTGTGTAATGCGATAGCTTTAGCCCTCTTCGACTAGTTAATAGTTGTGAGTGAAACTATGATGTCATATGTTGTTCTTGTTTCTTGTTACATGTGTAGGTATCTGGGCGTAACAATGAATGGATTGTGATTTTCCAAGACAGGAGCGAGAGGATACTACTCTTTTTGCAACGACGACAACACTGGATTCCAGGTAGGTTGATCTACCATGTTTTTTGTTCATTCATTAACTAGGAAGGAACACTTTAGCGTGTCCTTTTGTTTCTAGACCCACCCTAGGGCTAGAGGGATCGTCTCTATCTGCAGAGAAGATTTACCTACGTAACAGTTATAATAAAGTGACCCTATAAAAATTATAGTACCCTAACATAGGCTCCAGCAAGGGATGGAATTATCCTTGTGAGGTTCCAAGAACACCCTGGACTAGTAGCCTGATTGATTGGGTTGATCACAAGCCTGCAACATGTTTTTCCATAAAATCTTCGTGACTGAAAATATCAAACTAAAATCAGAACTTTTCTGCAAACTAAAATATGAAACACACTGAAATTAAATTGGAAATGTAATATGTAACTGAAACTAGCAAGTATTCTTGGAAAAATGCTCAAATAACTGAGCTTATTTTCACAAGACTACCTACCCTATACTGTTGAAAATCATGTTGAATCAGGTAGTACAAAAATCCAAATGAAACTAGTCAAGTAGCTGCTAAAACAAGTGTACTACTTGACTACTTGTTGTCATAATCAAAATAAAAACTTGATTATTTGTCCACAAAATCAAATTTGTAACATGTAATGGAAACTGCTAATTGATCTGGTCCTTATAGTGAAAGCATGGTTGAACACTTAAGATGAAAATAACCTCCATGTAGTATGCTATAGGATCAATAAAACATGGTTTATTATGTTATATTTCACACCTTCAATGACCAGTCGAGCATCGATGATTTCATGAATTGTATCATCAAGGTTAAACCGTGATTCTAACTCTACAGTTTCAGTCCTGTACTTGAAAACATAATTCTCATCAATCTGCAAATCAAAAGGCAGCAAAATCTCCTCTTATTTTGGAGAAGGAATATTTTCCAAGGATTTTTTAGGATCTTGGAAATTATATATTACAACATATAAAAATCCAAAATTTTAACACCCTTCTAAAATATTTCAACAAATAACTAAACAAAACAAATTTTACCTTGAGGAGAAATTTTGCTCGATTTCAAACAACGAAACACGACCATTAAAACGTATTCATCAATTTGAAACTCTTGCAACTTATTCCTGAATCCTTTTAAAACTTCAAAAGATAGAATATTTGCCACATACCATGTCATCTTGTTCAGCAAAGAATATGATCAACATGTAGTGGAGTCACCATGAATGCTCTAAAATATGGATTCTTTGATAGTGGAGTCCCTGATAGAACTTTGAAGCTCTGGATACTTTGAAACATGGAGTCACCAGGTGAATAATTCAACCTTCTTCTGTGTGATCACTATCCACCATTAGTAATCAGACCTATAACTTGATACACTTTTCTGAGGAACATAAAATGTGATTCCCCAATATGGTTTCCACTATGTTATAACTCTATAATCTGTAAGGCAGAAGAAAAAACCAGCGAGGTGTTGGAAATTTTATCATTGATGGCAAAGGAGATGACAAAGGAGGAGCACCTGAAACATCAGTCAAGGAGCAAAGGAAGAAAAAAGAGAGGTAGCAGAGACAACAAAAAGAGAAGTAAGGAGCAGAGGATAGCAAAGAAGCAGAGAACTATTCATGGTGTAGAGTAGTGAGGACAGAAGGAGGACCATTGGATTTTGAAAAAGGGGCATAGTTAAGAGAAGAAGAAGTTCTGCCAGGACAAGAAGAAGTGTTTGCAGGTGGGTATCTTTAAGTGTTCATCATTGCATGGGTATGATGAGACTCTATAATTGGGAGAATAAATGGCTCCTATGTGAAATTATGTTTAACTCTATACATGGATTTACTGTGGAGTATAATGTGTGAGGTTATATATATACAAGGGAAATTACAGACATAATACAGTGAACCCGAAAAGGAAATTGTGAAATCAAGTGATAGCATAGTAATAATTGTATGAGAAATGCTCTGAATGAATTTCTGTGTAGAGGTTTTGTATATGATAAGGTTGAATCTCATTCGGGCTCAACTGTAGGTTTGAATGACCTAACTTGCATATAAAATTTGAAGTGTGTGTTAACCATGAATTTGAAGGTTTAAATATCTCATTTTCATGGTTGAATCATACGATGGTCAAGCCATTGAACGCTGTGGTCGATACTGGTGAAGTCAAGCCACGGGGTTAACACAGAGGAAGACATTTATTTAAAAGGGCAGCAAGAGACCTATAGAGAGAAATGCATAGACCACTTGGTGCTGTAGATTAGGAGGTCATTTGCATCGAAGATCTGGCCATAACAGAACTTGTAAGGAATTTCAAGAGTATATATGAATAACCCTCTTAGAAACACATGTGTATTGTTTGAATGGATGATGCTTGTATTAACTGGTTGAACCCCATGTAAGGTATTTGTCGAATTTCAATATGACACCGTGATGAACTCTGTGTAATTTAAGTTTAAAACTTCTGGGTTGAAGTATTAAATTTATTTGATATGTTACGAATTTGGGTTAGATTCATATAATCTATTTCATGAAGAAAGTATGTATTTAATGGTGAATGCACATTACTGTGGAAGAGAGTAGATGGAAAAATCCAATGCGCGCATAGCCTTTTGGAATATAACATTGCAGAGATTATGAAATTAGATCGACGGAACAGCACTGGGGAATGGTGCCTCAAAGGCATAGGAGCGGAAACCTTTATGGTGCGACAGCTGGATCGATCGTAAGGCTCTGTCTCACACACTAGAACTTGGAATAGAACGTTACCATGAAGTTCTAGGGTTGAATTTATATACGGCTTTTATTGTAATGGGATTTACATTGAGGTCACAAGAGTATGAAAATCGAAGGTGTGTTTCGTGCAACTAGAGCACGAAACCAAATCGAAAGGTTCGGATTGTAAGAGGGTTGTATAAATGCATTGATCAGATGACTAAGGAATATGAATGCAGTGAGGATGTAAAGGATGGGAACCTCGAAGCTGAATAGTTATATATAATGAAATGAGCAAGGTATTAGAAGCGGAACTCGGAAGACGGAACTTTGACTAGTGAACAGTGACAGTAGGTTTGCGAAACCAACCCCACTCATATCGCACCGCTTTTGTAAAATAAGCTATATTCCCAATTCGAACACGATCAACGCCATCGGTTGACACGTGGCCTTAAGAGGTTTGGAGATACCACTCTCATCGCGAGTTAAATTCCGTGCATCTAACTCATGCGATTTCCATAGGATCGGAGGGTTGAAGCGCAATAAGACAACGACCATTGGATGTGAGAGAAAGTTAACCACTGGGCCCCAGTTCATCGCTTAAGCTCGAAGGACTAAAATTCATGTGATCTAACTGTGCGACCACCATTGATCTGCTAGAGGGGAACGCGATAAGACCACGGCCGTTGATTGAGGAGGCACTGTTATGTGAAGTCGGAAATATACGTGTTATGTGTGAATGGTGGCGGACCCGATGTGTTTATGAAAGGTTGACTTCATACATGTATGCTGAAAATGAGTTGGTATGTGAATATATAAGATGGATGATCAAAAACCTTATGTTAATTCTTGCATATAACCAAAGTTAATATGCAAGTGGAACCCCACATAAAATTCTGAGAATCATTACCTCAGCTGGTGGATACATTAAAGACCAAAGTGGCATAGCATCCATATATACATATATGTGAAGTACTCTATAACTCGAGCCTAATACAATCAAAGACTTATACTGTGGGACTCTCACCAATCGCATCGGAGAAAATTTGACGACGGAACAGGTTAACAAAAATTGCGATTGCGATGAAAGTCCGGACCCGATGGGTTGATAAACCATGAGTGATATGTGTCTGATTTCCTGCATAACACTGAATCGTCGGAATCGGAGCATCGGAGCATTGGAATATCGAAACTTTCAAATGGAAATTGCGATTGCGATCAATCACAATCGGAAGTAGTCGAGGAGTGATACATCGCATCAGAAAGATCGGCGAGTGGGCCCGTAAGGGAATTCTGTGTATTGAAATGATCTCTTAGTATTATATCGCCAGAAGTTACATGAGTTATATAATATGGCAGTCTATTTGTTAAAAACAATTCTTATCATGCCGAGAGTTAAATTGTGATATATGAAAAGTGTAGTTACATATGTATGGTAGTTACACTGCGACAATAAGTAGGAAATCAATCAGAGTCAAAAGGGCGAAACACAGTCACAGAAAATAAAATCACAGTGAACCAAGAGGCTTAATGAGTGAGCTGGAGTTTCCATTGTAATTGAATGTAAATGCTTTTAATTTATTTATATTGTTGTGATGCATTTGCAAGTCTTCGGAAGAGAACAAATATCCCACTGTAATATTAAATTTACTACATACAGTTATATCTTTCTGAGTGAGCTGGAAAAGAAATGAGAAGGTAGAAGACTAAGAGGTTTAGCTATCCATTTCAAATTCTCTGAGGAATACCGACAGTCACAAGAAAATATTTATAAATAATATCATCTTGATATGCTAAGAGAGAGACAGAGGTTGGAGAATGCGGAATTGAGGCAAAAAAGATAAGAAGAAGGAGGAGCAGAACGAGATGCAATGAAAAGTTAGAGAATGCAGAAATGAAGCAGTGAGGCAGAGAAGAAGGAGGAGCTGATAGTGAATCTAAGAAGATGAAGAAATGATATAAGGAAAATATGAAGACTAATCCATAGTAGTGAAGATGGTACAGAACAAAGCTGATATCCAGGGTAAATCAGCAAGTGTTTTTCTTTTGAAAGAGTAAGGAAGTTGGAGCTTCCCTATCAAGTTGTAGCTTGATAGATGTCAGTTGTAGCTGACTGAGGTTGAAGCCTCCTGTCGATTAGTGCCTGTAGAAAATTGATGGGAGTTGGAGCTTCCTTGCAAGTTGTAGCTTGCAGAATTGAGGTAGGAGCCTCCTGTAGGTTGGTGCCTGCAAAAAAATAGTGGTGAGAGGGAGTTGGAGCTTGCCTTTGCATCACAACAATAATAAGATGTGGTTTTCTCCCTTTATGGGTTTCCACTTATATCTGGTGTCTCTGTGCATGATCTCTATGTGCTGATGTGGTTTATCTAACCTGCTTAATACTTGTTTCTCACATATTAAGACTGTTGTTACATTAACAAATCTGCTTGATATTTATAGCTCACAATTTAAGATTGCTCACATATAAATTTGACCTTGAATTGAAGGTGTAAATTACTTTAATGAAAAGTTTTAAAAGTCCATGAATGTGTTAAATTGATTCACCCCCCCCCCCCCCCCCACCCCCCTCTCATTTTAACTAAGGGTTCAACAATTGGTATCAGAGCTGGTTCCTTTGGTGTAAGCCTAATAGCTTGAAGAAGATCTAGTTGAGTCATGGACTATCAAAATGTACCTATGTTAAGTACAACAAACTTTCCTGAATGAGGAGAGAAGGTTAAATTAGGATTATTGGCTTATGAACTTGAGGTATGGAAACTTTTATGTGATGGTGACTGCACAGACTCTCCCTCGGTGCAAGAACAACATAGGAATGCCAAGGGAAAATTTGTAATATTCAACAATCTTCATAACAAGGATCTTGAGTTAATAATTGATTTAACCTCTGAAAAAGAAATTTGGGATAGATTGCATTTCATGCATGAAGCAGACACTAAGGACTGCACTGTCAAGAAAGAGAAGAGAATTAAGAAGAAGAAAAATTCATGTCAACAAGAAAATGTTCAATCAAATGAAGTACGTGCTAGTGTGAATGGAGATAAGAACCATGAAGAAATTACAGCTAAAGAAAAAAACAAACTTGAAACTGCCTTGACTGAAATGGAAATATTGAAGAATGAAAAAAAAATACCTTAAGACAGTGGTGCAAATATGTGATGAGAGAGAATATGAGAATAAGAAAGAAATTTTTGGCCTGAAGAAACACCTTGAAGAAGCAAAGAAAATAGAAGACAATCTGCTACAACAAATGAGAGAGAAACATTTGGAATGTGAAAAATTGGAAGAAGAAGTAATGAGCCTGAGAAAGAAATTAGAAAAGGCCCAAAGAGACTTATTAATGAATACTCCTCAAATGAAAAGCTCTTGACAGTTGGACCAGATTCTAAAGGCTCAAAAATCTCCTCTTGTAAAGGCTGGGATAGGATATGAAGGAGAAACCAGTAAGCCCAAGGTAGAAGATAACAAGAAAATCATCTTTGTAAAAGTTGTAAAGGAAAATGAAGTAGCTCAGAAGATTCCCACAGAAGAAGAAGCCAACAAGAACAAGATTTGTAAAGAAACAAATAAAATCAAGTAGAAACATGAAAGAACAGAGAATGATAAGATGAAACAATCAACTGCTAAAGGCTCATATGCTCCTAAGGATGAATTGAACAAATTCGGAAGATGTCAAAGGAGTTTCCTCCCTCCTATGAAAAATAGCACATGTTTCTCTTTCATAAACTAGGACATAATGCAACACAATGTAAGACAATACCTATCAACTTCATCCAGCAAAAGATGCAGCAAATGAGAAGACTACCTCAAGCAAGCAAATGGAAAAGACAATCTTTCAACAGGTACAAAAATAATTTCCATGGCTATTGTTATGCATGCAATAATTTTGGACATAAACTTGTTGATTGTAAATTATGTTCAAAGAGGGGAACAAAATATTACACTCCAGCTCAAATGTACTTTGAAAAAATAAGAAGTTATGTATGCCTCAAGCTTGGTCACAAAGCAAAAGACTGTAATTTTCCATATACATTCAAGAACTCTAGATAGAGGATGGAATCAAAATAGATCATTCAAAACTATGAATCAAAAAGTAGAGAATACATTATAAAGAACCCCAAAAAAGTATGGAAGGAAAAGAGAAAGGGGGAGCCTATTACCTCAATAACTTAATGAATCCTTCATAGTCTCAGGGGGATCTTCTCTAGGAAGCAAATAAAATATCCAACCAGTGATAAATATGAAGCAACATCCCAGGGGGAGAGAAGTTCATATGTAGTCCCCACAAAAAGTATTCTAAGAAGATCTCCATGAAATGAGAACAACTATGAGATCAGGAAGTGAAAGGAAATTCCTCTAACAGAGAACTATAGAGGAAGAAGATTATCTGTTGTTTTAATTAGCTTACAGATTGATGGAAGAAGAGAAGATAGCAAGAAGCCTGGGTGTTAGAGAGGACATCAGCACATTAAGTGATGATCACATTGTGCATCTTACTGCTAGAATTAACAATGAATCACATTAAGAAGGATGAGTAAGAGGGGTGCCTATCATCAGTTCATCACATCTTTCAAAAGGTCCACTTGGAGGAATGTAGTTAAGTGAGTAATAAATATTTGAGTAATCAGCCCATGAAGATTCATTCCCAAAGATCTTTATATTAGAACTGTTGAATTGATTTTTAAAGAAGCAATGATTCTGGAGCAGTCTTAGAAAGGAAAATGTAGTGACATTCCTTTGACCAGAATGACAGAATAAGAAAATAGTTAATGATGAAAATATTAGATTGAGGATATTAATGACTATTGATGTGAACAGTGGAAATCTCAATAGAAGAATTTATGAAGGATGTCTTAAATTATGGGTAAATGTGCAAGCTAAAGTGAAATATTTGCATATATTTTCAAGGTGATATCATTTGGTACTTGGTGCAGGCAGCATGCCTATCAACAGAATATCAAGGGTTTTCATGGAGCAGCAGTGGTATGATACAGGTCCTCAGGATCAAAGGATTATGGTGAGAGTACATCAAGAAACAATGACCTTTCAGTCTTTAAGTGTATTATCCCTGTCATCAGTCTAGTACAGATTACCAACAACAGGAAGTACAGGTGAACCACAGCAACAAAAGATATATTGGCATCATAACAACTGAATAGATGTTGTCTACAGATGTGTATTGCAGAAGAAGAATTATTCCATCTACAATCTTCCTCAATAGAAATGTATTGGCGCACTACATCAGATATAGACAGAAGTATAGTTGAAGCAAGCCTGATATGTCACTTGGAGCATTCACAATCTTTAAGTCTTGATCCAATAATGCATCTCTTATTATAAAAGTCTGATTATATATGTTTGTCATCATCTACTCTCTATACAAGTGCAAGGAGTCTATGCTTTGGAATGGTATCGACTTAATGTGTATATACAAGTTCAAATATTCTCAAAAAATTTCTCTCAACAACTCTTGAACACCATTTTGGAGTAGCAAGGTACAAATTCAGAAGAAGAAGGCCTAAACACATCTCAGAGAGAAGAAATGCAAAGACAAAATCTACACTGAGAAATGTGCAACCCTTTTCCATTGATGTCAAAGGGGGAGGAAAAGCAGGTAATAGAAGAAAGGGTCTTCTAAAAGAATCTAGGCAGAGGAAGACTTGGAGGAAGCATTGGATTATCGGTGGATGTGTTGCATCAATGCCAAAGGGAGAGACTATTGGAAATTTTGTCATTGATGGAAAAGGAGATGAGAAAGTAGGAGCACCTGAAACATCATTCAAGGAGCAGAGGAAGCAAAAAGAGAGGTAGCAGAGACAACAAAAAGAAAAGTAAGGAGCAGCATTAGTCAAGGAGCAGAGGATAGCAACGAAGTAGAGAACTATTCAAGGTGAAGAGTAGTGAGGATAGAAGGAGGAACATTGGATTTTGAAAAAGGGGCACAGTTAAGAGAAGAAGAAGTTCTGCCAGGACAAGAAGAAGTGTTTGCAGGTGGGTATATTTAAGTGTTCAACATTACATGGGTATGATGAGACTCTATAATTGGGAGTATAAATGGCTCCTATTTACAATTATGTTTAACTATGTACATGGATTTACTGTGGAGTATAGTGTGTGAGGTTATATATATACTAAGGAAATTACAGACATAATACAGTGAACCCGCAAAGGAAATTGTGAAATCAGGTGATGGCACAATAATAATTGTATGAGCAATTCTCTGAATGAATTTATGTGTAGAGGTTTTGTATATGATAAGGTTGAATCTCATTCGGGCTCAACTGTAGGTTTGAACCACCTAACTTGCATATAAAATTGGAAGTGTGCATTAACCGTGAATTTGAAGGTTTAAATATCTCATTTGCATGGCTGAATCATACGATGGTCAAGCCATTGAACACTATGGTCGATACTGGTGAAGTCAAGCCACGGGGTTAACACAAAGGAAGAAAGTTATTTAAAAGGGCGGTAAGAGACCTATAGAGAGAACTACATAGACCGCTTGGTGCTGTAGAGTAGGAGGTAATTTGCATCAAATATCTGGCCATAACAGAACTTGTAATAAATTTCAAGAGTATATATGAAGAATCCGCTTAGAAACACGTGTATTGTTTGAATGGATGATGCTTGTATTGACTGGTTGAACCCCATGTAAGGTATTTTTCAAATTTCAGTATGACACCGTGATGAACTCTGTGTAATTTAAGTTTAAAAATTCTGGGTTGAAGTATTAAATTGATTTGATATGTTACGAATTTGGGCTGGATTCATATAATCTATTTTATGAAGAAAGTATGTATTTCATGGTGAATGCACATTACTGTGGAAGAGAGTAGATGGAAAAATCCAATGCATGCGTAGCCTTTTGGAATATCACATTGCAAAGATTGTGAAATTAGATCGACAGAACAACACTGGGGAATGGTGCCTCAAAGGCACAAGAGCAGAAACCTTTATGGTGCAATGGCTGGATCAATCGTAAGGCTCTGTCTCACACACTAGAACTTGGAATAGAATGTTACCTTGAAGTTCTGGGGTTGAAGTTATACACGGATTTTATTGTAATGGGATTTACATTGAGGTCACAAGAATATGAAAATCGAAGGTGTGTTTTGTGCAACTAGAGCATGAAACCAAATCGAAAGGTTTAGTTTGTAAGAGGGTTGTATAAATGCATTGATAAAATGACTAAGGAATATGAATGTAGTGAGGATGTAAAGGACCAGAACCTCGAAGCGGAATAGTTATATATAATGAAAGGAGCGAAGTATTAGAAGTGGAACTCAGAAGATGGAACTTTGACTAGTGAACAGTGACAGCGGGTTTGCGAAGACAACCCCACTCATATCGCACCGCTTTTGTACGGTAAGCTGTATTCCCAATTCGAATGTGATCAACGCCATCAGCTAACACATGGCCTTAAGCAGTTTGGAGATACCACTCTCATCGCGAGTTAAAGTTCGTGCATCTAACTCGTGCGATTGTCGTAGGATCAGAGGGTTGAAGCGCAATAAGACAGGGACCGTTGGATCTGAGCGAAAGTTAACCACTGGGCCCCAGTTCATCGCTTAAGTTCGGAGAACTAAACTTCGTGTGATCTAACTGCGTGACCACCATTGATCTACTAGAGGGGAACGCGATAAGACCACAGTCGTTGATTGAGGAGGCACTGTTATGTGAATTTAGAATTATATGTGTTATGTGTGAATGGTGGCAGACCCAATGTGTTTATGAAAGGTTGACTTCATACATGTATGCTGAAAATGAGTTGGTATGTGACTATATAAGGTGGATGATCAAAAACCTTATGTTAATGCTTGCATATAACCAAAGTTAATATGCAAGTGGAACCCCACATAAAATTCCAAAAATCATTACCTCAGCTAGTGCATACATTAAATACCAAATCGGCAAAGAATACATATATACATATATGTGAAGTACTCTATAACTCGAGCCTAATACAGGAAAAAAATTATACTGCGGGACTCTCACCAATCGTATCGGAGAAAAGTTGATGACGGAACAAGTTAACAAAAATTTCGATTATGATGAAAGTCTGGACCCGATGGGTTTATAAAGCATGATTGATATGTGTTTTAGTTCTTGCATAACAGTGAATCATCGAAATAGGAGCATCGGAGCATTGGAATATCAGAACATTCAAATGAAAATTGCAATTTCAATCAATCGCAATCGGAAGTAGTCAAGGAGTGATACATCGCATTGGAAATATCGGCGAGTGGGCCCATAAGGGCATTCTGTGTATTGAAATGATCTCTTAGTATTATATCACCAGAAGTTACATGAGTTATATAATACGATAGTCTATTTGTTAAAAACAATTCTTATCATGCTGAGAGTTGAATTGTGATATATGAAAAGCGTAGTTACATATGTATAGCAGTTACACTGCGACAGTAAGCAGGAAATCAATCAGAGCCGAAAGGGCCAAACACAGTCACAGAAAAGACAAGCACAATGAACCAAGAGGATGAATGAGTGAGCTGGAGTTTCCATTTTAATTGAATGTAAATGCTTTTAATTTATTTATATTGTTTTGATGCATTGGCAAGTCTCCGAAAGAGAACAAATATCCCACTGTAATATTAAATTTAGTACATACAGTTATATCTTTCTGAGTGAGCCGAAAAAGAAATGAGAAGGCAGAAGACTAAGAGGTATGGCTATCCATTTCAAATTCTCTAAGGAATAATGACAGTCACAAGAAAATATTTATAAATAATACTATCTTGATATGCTAAGAGAGAGAGAGAGGTTGGAGAATGCGGAATTGAGGCAGAAAAGATAAGAAGAAGGAGGAGCAGAACGAGATGCATTGAAAAGTTAGAGAATGTAGAAATGAATAAGTGAGGCAGAGAAGAAGGAGGACCTGATAGTGAATTTGAGAAGATGAAGAAATGATATAAGGCCGATATGAAGACTGATGCACAGCAGTGAAGATGGTACAGAATAGAGCTGATATCCAAGGTAAATCAGCAAGTGTTTTTCTTTTGAAAGAGTAAGGAAGTTGGAGCTTCCCTATCAAGTTGTAGCTTGATAGATGTCATTTGTAGCTGACTGAGGTTGGAGCCTCCTGTAGGTTGGTGCCAGCAGAAAATTGATAGGAGTTGGTGCTTCCTTGAAATTTGTAGCTTGCAGAATTGAGGTAGGAGCCCCTTGTAGGTTGGTGCCTGCAGAAAATCAGTGGTGAGAGGGAGTTGGAGCTTGCCTTTGCATCACAACAATTATAAGGTGTGGTTTTCTCCTTTTATGGGTTTCCATTTATATCTGGTGTTTCTATGCATGATTTCTATGTGCTGATGTGGTTTATCTAACCTGCTTAATACTTGTTGCTCACATATTAAGACTGCTATTACATTAACAAATCTTCTTGATATTTATTGCTCACAATTTAAGATTGCTCACATATAAATTTGACCTTGAAGTGAAGGTGTAAATTACTTTAATGACAAGTTTGAAAAGTCCATGAATGTGTTAAACTGATTCACCCCCTCCCCCTCTTAGTTTAACTAAGGGTTCAACAGGAGGTAACATCGAAATTGCTTTTAAGTCTAGAAGCTTGCCCTTCTAAAGTCAAAGAGGGGTCTCTCTATAAGATATAGCTTTGTTTTATGTAAATTTTAGGCTATCTATGAAATTTCAGAGTTTGGTTTTTTCATTGTTTTGGTTGGAACAACAAGGGAATTCCATTGGGTAATAGAGCAAGAAGAGATAATTGGACCTGCAACAAACTTTAAATAAGTTTCAAAGGGAAAGATAGGTTGCACTAGTCGGATCTTTTAGAATTTAAATGATATGGAACAGAAGAAAAGAAAGTTTCAATAGAAACTAAGGAGAATTTAAGAATTCCCCAATTTGACTTCAGAAGAAAATATATAAATTACTTACAGCCACAATAGGGTGAATATTTCAATGGATCCTATATGTAAATGTTTCTGTAATGTAATTAAGCTTTTTCAGAAATAACAGTGAAAGAAAACAATGAATTAACACATGAATGAGAGAAAAACATCACCAATTCATACACCACATGAATCTTGTGGAGAATTTCCTTGTATTATTGATGAGGTTATTTCAACTTAGTGAACAACTTTACAATGAATGGTAGTCTTTCACCTTACAAATCTTGACATCTATTACTTCAAATGATGAAGTATTTATACAAATTCTTCATCAAATATATTAAAATTGTGCTACAAAAATAGAACTGAAATATAGGCCATTCAAAACTAATGAATATACTTGAAACTATATTTGTGGATTTCTAGTGACAAAGAAGAGCATTTTGAATTGGATAGCAACTCTTATTTGATGAGGTGGCCTCTAAGTCACTAACCATCCTTGATCTTTTTCCTCCTGAATTTATGAAAAATAGGGTCGGGTTATCCATTTTAATATCTCAATCCGAGATAGATTTGTAAAAAGTGAAAGATTTTATCGCATATGAAGATGTTTCTACATAAAAAACTCTTAGTTTCCCAAAAAAAATCTTTAGTTGTTCCTAATATTCCCTAGAAAAAGATGTGTAAAACACGACTTTGCAGAGTCAAAAAAATAGGTTGTGAAGATGTGAATTTATATCTCATTCTGTAATACAAGTGTAACAAGTGAGATAGGTTTTTTTTATTTTGCCATATTAGGAACACAAAACTCCTCCATTTTCTCAAGATTAATCTCTGATTGGCCACAATTGCTTTGGAAAAAGTATGGCTAAACAAGACATTTCTAGAAAATGTACCTTCAAAGTGTATTTCAAATTTCCCAAACCATAATTTTTTTGTAAAAATGGAGAGAGTTTTTTTCTATATCCAGATGTTAGCAACAAAAACCTCTTTTAGTTTTTTAAAATTCATTTCCACCTGCATGAAAACTGTATTTAGAAATACTGGCTAAAACATGAAACATTGGGAAAATATGCCTGCAAATATTTCCCCAAATCTCCAAAACCATAATAGATGTTAGCAAAAATGAGGGAGGTTTTGGTATATGAGGATTTTATCAATGAAAGTATATTTAAATTTTTGAAAAATAGTTTTCAGTTGTTTATAATCCATGTTTAAAATTACTGTGTTTTATAGGGAAAAAACATAGTTTTAACTGGCCATGAAATGAACATATGACATGGAGGCGGGAGGTGACATGGAGGTGGGGAGTGATGTGCAGGAAAATTGTAGGTAGAAATAGTTGACATGTGAGCAAAAAAGGAAGGTGTGGGAATGGAACGGTAAGCAGGATCGAGATTCGACGGGAGGAGATGCATGGCAATAGGGGAGTAGAGGTGGAGCGAAAGTGGAGGGTGACATAACTGGTAGTGTCAATTATTGAGGGAGTGGAGAAAACCATTTTTAGATGGGGGTAGGAGTGGTATATGGTATTGAGAGGGTGGGGTGCAATCCAGGTCTGTTAGCTACTGGATTTACCCATGATATTTTACTTATGCCATGTGGTTAGAGTTGCACTAAAAAGAGAACTAAAAGAACACATATGCATGCTTTAAGTAAGAGGAAACAAGACAAAAATTAGCAACATAATAACACAAGACGTTGATAATAGAGTTCACCCAGTTTGGGCTACGTCTTCGGGCCCAGTGTCAAAATGGGGTAGGATGCTTCATATAGTGTTGGAAATGGTGATGATGTACATGGAATATGTTTTCTGTCATACAAGGATATATGCCCTCAACATGAGTGGCATGTCTCTCCATAAGACGTTCTGCTACAATAACTCTCACTCACAATCGGCCTCCTATCGACATGACATATTCTCACACAAGGTGATTATGATAATCCCTTCAACAAGGTTACGTAGAGATCATAACAATCTATGGTGAATACATCTCACATGAAGTAGAAACATAGATCTCGCATCATACATCAATCAAGGATCTAAACAACATATCAAAAATCACAACAAATGATAAAAGAGGCACATGACATCAATACTCCATATACCTCAATGCCTAAATTTGGCTAAAGAATTGGATGCTCAGCTGCTAAATCTGGTTATACTGTCGAATTTTTGGCATCGAGAGACATAAAATCGACTATCCACACTTGGGAATCTGACACCGTCACTCCAATATGGAAAATTTCCAAAAATGGAAAGCTTTGCTGCTGAAATAGACATTGTCATTGGATTCTTGTCATCGAGAGGTGAAAAATTGACATAACAATTGTCAAATTCTGACTCTGGAAAGTTATGGAGCTCAAGGAATAATTTTGATTCCCCTCAAGATCCCTGGGCAAGGTTTTTCCCCTCTAGCCGCTCATGGTTTGACACCTGCGATAAAAAATATTATTCATTGAAGAGTGCATCGGTCTACCATAATGTGCTTGGCACTCCCCCTCTGGCCATCGAATGACAATTTAAGGGTTTATAAAATGGTGGGGTGATGGACTTTACAAAGTCACTCCCCATGGCATGGTGGTTCGTCGAAGGAGTCGAAGGCAAGATGTCAGGGGTTCCAACCCCACCGACCCCACCCAAATTGGCGTGTTATTTGTTTTATAGCCCAAAGGTGATGAGGTTTGGTTTTAATGTTGATTTTTTTATATTGGTTGGGCCGCTTGTAGATCATGCCAGCCTACGTCGTCAGGTAGGTTCACTTCCCACCAGCCTATAGTTAATGGCCACGACCATTAGGCCGTTGGCTAGGTCCTGGGTCAGAGCGGTGGGCCCTGATCTCCACAGTCAATTCAATAGATACATATAATATGATTACGGAGGGTCTGGCGTGGTTTGGCCACCCGTCGACCCTATTTTTATATTTTTTTAAAACAATATCTATTTTTAAAATTTCTCGAAACTGGAGGTTATTGGGCATTTTAAGTACCCAACAAATTCACCCACTTCTCGGGTCTTGGGTTCCTTACTGGTTGATGATGAAATTGTAGGAAATTTAAACCTGGCCCACTGTGCAACTTTGAATGCTATTGTTCTCGGGTGTTGGGTTCCCTGCTAGTTGACGATGAAATTGTATGACATTTAAAAGTGGCCCACTACCCAGCTTTGATTGCAAATTTGACTCACTTTAACTCCTTCATAAAAGCTTGGATTGGATATCCGTTCACACCGTTGGAATTAGGGTGATGAGAAATTCAATATGAAGCTATTTTGAGAGCAATCTGACCACTTAGAATTTTGACCATTTCTGAGCCCTCTTGGTCTTCTGAGGGTATTTTGAACCACCTGGATCAAGGTGAGAAATAATGCAGCGTTGACACGTCACATGGGACTGGCGTGAGTGAAACCACCTTTTCGAACCCCCCCCCCCCCCAATAAAGGTAGGATGGAAAGGGGGGCCGAAAAACGTTGTTGATTTTTGATCTAACAAGGCAATCGTAAGACAACAGATAGGAGCACACCACTTAACCAAATACGACAAAAGCCTTTTGTCTCTTTCAAATTTATAATAAAATGAAACCGTAGTACTAAAGCCTTATTACAATTTATTTAATCACATTTCAATGATGTAATTAATTTAATCTAAACATTCTTAGTTACCCTCTAATGCTGCATTTCAACTTGCACTCATATTTTTTATTTTTCTTAGTGTTTTGACCTTTTTTGGAAATAATTTACAACATGGAATATTATTTTACAACTTCTCAAATATAATAATCATCATCTATAATAAAGTGACCCTATAAAATTATAGGACCCTAATAGAGTACATCTAGATTATTTGGAGAGATAACCTTCATTATAGCCATCTTTCTGCATTCTATGGTGTACTCCTGCATGTTTTGGCCTGCGTTTTTCCTACAGTAATGCCATTGGATCCGCTGGCCCTCCATGTACCAAATGGGATAAAACTGTGACTTAATGAGGGTTTTGAAATCATCCCACTTGCTCACTGGAGGTTCTCCCTTCAGTCTCAAGATTTTCTTGTAGCTCTCCCACCAAGTGAGTGCATGTCCCTCTAAGTTTTGTTGTGAGAATGAAATATTTTTCCCTTCATCGATCTGATGGACAGTGAAATGAACTTCTAGTTGTTGCAACCATTGGTTCAACTTCAGAGTATTGATCTCACCATGTTATATATTGATATAAAATGTTACATCTATATTAAAAAGGGATTGATTCACAACAATCGAGCCAAGTCTATCTTTTCCAAGTTCATTATTTGATTTGTTTTTCACTTCTCCTCAATATTTTGATCCCCGTTCAAAATTTTCCTCTGTGTTTAAACCCTCATCTTCTCCAAATATCCCTAGCTTTTTATGTAAGGCTTTCATGAGGAGGCTTACATTGTGGTTGATATTTGTGACTTTTTGTTCCAGACGTGTAATCCTCGCCTCTGCAGCATCATAAGGTTTGTTTAAATATTCAACAACCATGATTAGGGCTTTACAACAATTGGTCTTGCTAACCTAGATCCCTAAAATCTCCACAAAATATCTAAATAAACCTACTATGATACCAAATTATCTGTAAACTACAATAGATATTCCACTTCATAGTTCATCACAACATATATGATAATAAAATATTAAAATGTGGAATTTCTACACTATTACAATTTTATTAACTTCTAGATCTCTAAATTTAACTGTAATTAGTGCATGCGTGCAAATGGAAACTATGCAGAAAAATTAGAGAACGAAAAAATAATCTCACACACACACATAAGATGCAATATATTCTCTGTCAAAAACCCTTTCAGCAGAAAAACCTGCTGGAAGGTGAGGCCAGTTTGATCTCTTTCTCTATTCGAAAAATATGGCTAAAGGTAGAAAGAAGTAATCCCTCTAGCCCGTGGGCTGCTATAGTACACATATTCTCTTTGTTTTCTCTACCTCCTATCTCTCCTAGCTATATTTTATCATCTATGGAACAAAATTTTGTTGAAATAATGTAATGCCTCTTCCTCCTAGTGGGCCAGTTATAACACAACCTGATAGAAAACTAGTGGTTAATTTTGACCATATAAAATCTTAAATAAAGCTATCATATATACTTTTCTAGAGTATTTTACATCAAAAACATGTGGCTAGACCATTTTCCATGAACCAGTTATAACACAACTCGATAGCCTACTAGTGGTTAATTTTTACTACATAAACCCTTAAATAAAGCTATAATATAGACTCTTCTAGATTATTTTACATCAAAAACATGTGGCGGTTGGTCACTTTAATTGTTTATTGAATTAAACAATTCAAGTGCTACGTAAATTTTCAACCCAGGGAAGTCTGTTTATTTCAAAGGCAATCACACACTGTATATGCTCAATCTCAAAAGCAATGAAATGTTGTAGTAAAAATTACACTAGTTACTCCTTGCTCCAAAAAAACTGAAGTTTTCTTGAGTTACAACAAAGACAATCTTTCTATTGCAGACAATAATTAAAAGAATCCTAGATTACATTAAAAATACAACAATCTAGGAAAGGAAATCAATCTGCAAAAGAAAGACCAATTATGCTATAACAGAGAACAGGACCCTTTTCCCCAAGTAGGAATCTTCAGCACCTGTTTCTGATTACCAAACTTTCACAAAATCATTCTGTAAACAAGATTGCCAATTAAAATAATCCACAATTACCTAATAATGAATTGTATGAAATCAATGCAACAAGTAATGGAGATAGAGCTTCAGCAAGAAACAATAGAATTCCAATACTGCATAAATGAATTCAGCAGACAGAGTTTAACAAGGCATAAATGGAAAAGAACAGTTAACAAACTACGGAAATAAATGGGTGAATATTGTGAAGAAGGTGGGCCCTTCCCTTCTCACAAGATTCCCCATAAGAATGAATTAAAATTAAATGCTTAGAACAAAATTTTATTCATCTGTCGAAAGCAACATATTACAAAGGATTCACATTCCTTCTCTGTTCAGAATAAACCTCCCGTAGTCTCTAATTGTCCCTCTCATGCTGATGTCTCCTCTTTTTAAAGAAGATACATCTATTACAATTGATTTACAATACAAAAATCCTATTTTTAACCCAATCTGATCTTTTATACTGAAATAGGACCTTTCTATTCTTCCATAGCAAAATGTTGTTACAATGGTTCCAATGGTACTAGCTTCAGAGTGGCTCATGTAACAGCTTCCTTACTTGTCTTTTCTTGTTGCCGTCATGCTTGAAATACTGCTTCAAAATCACAAATCATGGGTTGTTTCAACAACGGGATTTGCGTACCATGTTGACTATTTCAGCAATGCGATCTTCAGATAGCCATGATAGATTATCTGTGGTCTTCAAACTGTCTCAGCAACTATATATCTTCGGTTAATGATTAAATGTGAAAGTAATGTAAAATTATATGTAAAACAAGTTATACGGATAGTAAAGAGAAGAATGTTATATAACTTTGGAATAATGAATGAAAATGATAGTATAAGCTTTAAATATGGACTTGAAAAGAGTGGAATGATAACAAAATTTATGGTCAAAACGGTACATTATGGGGTCCTAACATCCCCCCAACTGAAAGAGTTGCATGTCCTCAAGCAAATTTAGTCAGAGTCAGAGTCTGGATATTGGATTTTGGCATGCAAATTACTTAGGCAGTAGCTATGGAAGGTGCTATCTGTTAAAGCTTTGAATCCTTGCACACTTTGCAATATTTTCCAAGCTGCTACTTCATCCTTGTTAGCCAACCTATGATAATCATGATATTCTTCTACTAGCATCCATAAAATAGGAAAATGAAAGTGGTACCCTATCCACTTTTCAGCACATTGCTGAACACATCTGATGTAATTAGGTACTCTAGAAAATGCATTTTAAAGATTAGTAGGGCTAAAAGGATTATAATCCTACCTCTCCTTAGAGGATTGTTGCCAAAACATATTGTTTTCTCTTAAAGCAGCAGTTTGTTTGGCCCTGATAAAATGCTGGCAGTCCTGGAGTATTGAAACCTGTAATTGCCGTATATGTCCATTCATCCCTGGCTTCTTCAAAAATTTATGATACTCTGCCACAAAGATGGCAAGGTTCTCTGGTTCTGGCCTTATCCAGAGAAGACGATTGTCTTCATTATGCCTAGTTGCAAGAAAAGCAGTCTACCATGTAATCTGATTAGCAAGAAAAGAGGAAAATGCCTTGATCTGAATGTCACCAACAAGAGGGTTAATATTAACCCTTCTGTTTTCAGGGATGGCTTCATTGTGAAGGTACAACTCACATAATAAGTGCTGATCACTAGTGCAAGCTTCTGTGAATGTTTTCACAAACTGTTTGAATGTAAGCACCTCATGAGTTCTTCCATATTTGACTGCTTTCAACTGAAAGTAAACAAGGAGTTCTGAAAGAAATAAAGAATAATTTAGAGATTATTTCCTAGTAGCCAATAATTTTTGTACTAGTTTAAACATTAGGAGAAGTTTTCCATTTAACTCTTTGTTCTCCTTTTTGTAAACTCTAGATTGCTGGAGTGTCTGCTCCAAGATCTCCCAGTTAGAATATATATGATTCTGCCAGACTAATTTGTGTTGATACAAGGCTTTACCTTACGAAGTGGCATATTGTTTCCTCCACTTGTTCTTTATTTCCATCTCATTCCATGGTTTAGTTTATGTTTCAGCATTGCAAGTGGTAGGCTGAGGTATAGTCTGAGTAGCAGAATCAGTTACAGTAGGGCAGGATACATGTATATCAACATATTTTTCTGAAATTTTTGAAGGCCCTAGTGGTTCTTGTGTAAAAGTAGGACATTCCTCTTTGACTACATAAGATGTAGATGCTCCTGGCATTGGAACCTGAACTATCTTATATCCTTCTTGTTGATAGATGTTTCCACATTGGTTGCACATATATTCTTTATATGGATCATTTTATGTACGTTTGTCTGCCATGGATGCTGTATGGGCCAGGGTATAAAAATTTAGCTCCCTATCATAAGCTTCCCTTTCCATTACCAATTCTCACTTATAAGGTTCTAATTCTAATTTTAAAAACTCATTTTCTTGTAAAAGGGAAGCCATGGTGACTGGGCATTGTGTATCAGTTGCATTCTCTGGAATTGATTTTTGTGTTTCAGCTGTAGTTGTTTCTTGTGTAACAGCTAGAGTTGGTTCCTTTGTGGCAGCTACTGAATAAGTAGTGTCTTGGATGTCTAGTTCTTGTATATCGGCAGTTGGTTCTTGTGTTTCAGTTGCTGACTAAGTAGTTGGTTCTTGTGTGACAGCTACTGACTCAGTAGCTGGTTCTTGTGTGACAGCTACTTGCTCTGTAGAAAATGATGTCATATTTCCCTGGGCATCTCGTTCTTGTGTTTCAGTGCCACAGGGTGAGACATGTAATAATTATGGGGTTTGGAAGGGTGGTGATGTGTGGACTTTTAACAAAATGGCTCCAGGAACAAGGGTAATAGGAAAGGTTTCTACTTCAATAGACGTCCTCATTCATCTCCTAGGTAAGAATGCAGAAAAAGTAGTAGTTTTCTTTTTGCTTTTATGAGAAATTTTTTCCTTGGGAGAAGGGCTATTGGAGGAGGTAGCTACTTTAGTTACGGCTGTTGTTTGTCTTTTTTATGGGGAGGCGGTTTTGATTCGTCTTTTCCTTTTATGAATAGAGGAAGACGGTGGTGTATCGGCCTGAGAGTTATCACTGGGAATATGGATGGTAGGATCAAATGATTCTGCTAAGTGGTGAGATGGACTTGAAGAAAGGTTAATTGGACTAGTTGGTTCTGTGGATGGAATTAGTGGAGGGTTAGGGATATTCTCTGGTTGCTACTCGTGGGGAATTTCAGGAATTTCTTGAGGATTTTCAGTAGCTTTTTGAGGAATTTCAGCAGCTTGTTCAGGGGGTAGGGTAGGTTGTTTAGAGGAGGGTTTTGTTGAGAAAAACCCCTCTGAATCAGTAGTTGAACAAGGCGGTGATGGGTGAGGGAAAGGAGTGGGAATTTTACCCGTCTACAATAATATGACATATTTCTAATGCATCCAAGTAAATAGTAGGGAATTTTCACTAGTATTTCGTGTCGTAAATGACTCATTAAGACAAAATCATGCTAATATACTACCTGATAGCGACCTTCACAAGTGAGATAATTTTTGACGAATTCAACAACTCTCATCCAAGGAGGCAGCAATGAGTGAAGTCCGACACCCAAACCTTTAAGCTTGACGTGTTCTCCTGGCAAACAAAAGTCCTATTGTGCATTAAAAATGATGTGCTTTCGACTAAACCATCGAGTCCCAGTGACCGGAAGACCTGAAACCTGTGCTATGTTGCATTTTGAAACCGAAATTTGGACTCCCTGGACAATAGAATGATCTTCTTGAAGATTTTGTGAAAATTGAAGGACTTGTTGTGGATCAAACTCTTGAAGTGTCTCAAAATATCCTACCTAGCCTTCTTGCTGAAAAATATGATATGTGTCTGGGAATAATTCAAGCAGAGCTATTGAGCCGGGCT
The DNA here is from genome assembly GCA_034641835.2 of Pinus albicaulis. NCBI lineage: Eukaryota > Viridiplantae > Streptophyta > Pinopsida > Pinales > Pinaceae > Pinus > Pinus albicaulis. The sequence goes on along the minus strand of CM076577.1, from coordinate 1,347,261,339 downwards.
CATGTCGAATAGCAGGTCTTCCCATAGTTAACCAGCTTTGGCAAAATGTAGAGTCAAAGAGCGCAGTTACTGGACTTCGAACATAATAAACTTTGAAAATGAGAACATGGAATGACGATGAAGAGGCGAAGTAATGGATAGGAAAAATGACAGTAATTGGCATGCTGTGAAATGATGGCATATAATTTCGATATCCCCCCCCCCCCAACTATGGTGAAATGATGTCTTTAAGTGTGCGGAGATTGTGGTCATAATAAACAAAATCTTCTCTTTAAACCATAGTTTAATTGTATTTTCATATTAAATTTACATACCTCATGTTTACCTTTGATATGTGGTTCGAAAAATATAGTGCCTGTTTATAATGGCTTAAAGGTCATGGAAGAACTTTAGAAGATTTTTTTTGAAACATGAGGGAGATCATATTAGAGGTCTATTTAATCATAGGAAAAGGTAGTGAACGGATAGGATTAATATAGGGAATAAAAGAAGTGAAAATTAAAGAACTAAAGGAGATGATTTCATGACAGAAAATGTTGCATAGTCATGTTTTTGGAGAAAAAAATGGTGTTTCAGCAATGGGAAAATGAATGAGATGCTACTGAAAAGTGGTGTTTCAGCAATGGAAAAATAGGGAAAGTGTTGCTGAGGAGTGATGTTTTAGCAGTGGGAAAATGGGGAAAATATTTGCCGAGGAATGATATTTCACCAATATGAAAAATAGGGAAGATATTTTCTGAAGAATGGTGTTTTAGCAATGGGAAAAATAGGGAAAATGATATGAAAAGGGAAAAAAAGGAATGAAGGGAATGAATGATGAAATGTTACTGGAAGATGGGGAAATGCGTTGAAGTGAGGGAAGCAATGCTTCTCAGAATGAAGCTTGGATCTTCTTGTGGTGAAATTGCCCTTCCTTGGTAAGCCTTTCCTTAATAAAAAATATGCAAAATAATCAATTGTAACATGGCAGCCCTTGACAAGGATTATTAGTTTAAGAAATCTAATCTAATACTAAAAATATACTGCAGAAAAATTAATTGTAATGAGGGGCAGAAGACTCCCCTAAAAAGAGGTAATGTGCATCTGCCATGCAAGTAGCCTTAAAATCTTCTTTGGAAATAGGGCGCTGGTACAGACGAAGCCGATGACCTTTTACTAATAGTGGTGTTTTAGAGTCATCAATTGTTAAGATCCTTACTGTTCCATTGGGAAAAACAACATCTACTTCGTAGGGTCCCAGCCATCTTGTACGTAGCTTCCCTTGAAAGTTTTCAAACTGAGAATCATACAATAAAGCCCAATTACCTTTTTGGAACTACTTGTTCTTAATGATTTTATCATGCCACTTTGTTCTCTATTGTTGGATCATAGTTGTCTGATGAATGGCATCTAATATTTTTTCATCTAGTTCATGAAGCTGTTGCAACCTAGCTGTCTGCGCATCAATCAAATCAAGGTTAACAGCTAAATCAGTCCTTAAGGTTTTAATTTCAAATTCCACAGGAAAAACAACAATTTTACCATAAACCAATTCATAGGGAGAAAATCCTGTAGTATTTCTCTAGGTAGTTCTGTAAGCCCATAGTGCTTCAGGGAGCCTTTGGGACCAATGCTTCTGGTTATCCTTCACTGTTTTGGTTAGAATGAGTTATATTACTTTGTTTGTACTCTCCATCTTCCCATTGGCTTGGGGGTGGTATGGTGTAGTCATTCTATGATGAATGTGATATTTCTGAAGGGTGGCTTTAAAACCATGAGAAGTGAAAGGAGGTCCTCCATCTGTAACTAGATCTCTAGGGACTCCAAATCTAACAAATATTTCTTCAAATAGGAAAGCTAGGATAGCTTCTTCATTAGCTCTAAAGAGTGCTTTGACCTCTACCCATTTAGTCATATAATCTGTGCAGACTAATATATAAAATCTTTAGTTGGATGGGGGATTAATGGGTCCTATAAAGTCTATGGCCCATCTTTCAAATGGTTCAAGTATTACCTGGGGGTTTGATGGAATTTCATCTCTATGATTAGGTTTACCCATTCTATGACTACTATCACAAGCCCGAACATATTTCTTTTCATCTTTAAAGAGTGAAGGCCAATAATAACCCATCCTAAGAATTTTATGTGACGTTCTCTTATCAGCAAAATGCCCTCCACAAGGGATATCATGACAAGCTTTTAATATATCATAAGCCTCATCTTCTCTAATGCATCTTCGGATTTCATGATCAAGTCCTGTGTAGAAAATACACCCACTTATCCAACTATACCTAGCACTCTGTTGAATTATTTTTCTTTTCTCTCGATGTGATAGGTGTGATGGTAACTTCCATGCAACCAGATAATTGGCAATGTTTGCATACCATGGTGAGTGAGTAGATACTACAAATAAATACTCATCGGGAAAGGAATCATCTACTGGAGTATTATCATCATCTTTTAGCCGAGAAAGGAAATCAGCAACAACATTTTCTTTACCTGGTCGATCTACAATTGTACTATCAAACTCTTGTAATAACAATAACCATCTGGTGACTCGAGCATTTATGACATATTTTTTCATTAAATACTTGATAGCCGAGTGGTCAGTATGGAAAAAAGTAGAGTAGCCAGTAATGTAATGTCAAAACTTATTAATAGCATAAATTACTACTAAAAATTCCTTTTCGGTAACTGTGTAATTGAGCTTAGCAGGAGTCATATTCTTACTGATAAAGTAGATAGCATAGGGAAGATGGTTTTCCTCTTGTCCCAAGATAGCTCCAATTGTAGTATCTGAATCATCAGAAGATATATGAAAGGGAAGTGCCCAATCGGGTCCTCTCCAAATAGGAGTTGTGGATAACTGATGCTTGAGTTCTACAAAAGCCTCCTGGCAAAGATTATTCCACTTAAATTCGGCATTTTTCATAAGTAACACAAATAAAGGAGCAGCTATTTTGGAATTTTTTTAATAAGTCTCCTGTAATCTCCAACATGTCCTAGGAAACTTCTCAAATTATTTTTTGTTTTAGGGATAGGAAGGCTTTGAATGAATAGTATTTTGGATGGATCTACTTGAATTCCTTGAGACGAAATAAAATGTCCAAGCACTACTCCTTCACTCATCATCATATGACATTTTTCGGTGCTTAAGGAGAGGTGAGCTTGTATACATTGTTTAAGTACTTTCTCAATATTCTGTAATGCATCTTCAAAAGACACACCATAAGGGGTAAAGTCATCCATAAATATTTCCATAGATTCATTAAGCATATCAGAAAATATTCCTATAATTGATCTTTGAAAGGTCGCTGGTGTATTACATAGTCCAAATGGGAGAACTCTATAGGCAAAAGTTCCCCAAGGGCTAGTAAAAGTGGCATTATCTTGGTCCTGGGGTGCAATTCTGATTTGGTTATAGCCACTAAACCCATCTAAAAAGGAGAATAATTTCTTCCCTGACAAACTATCCAACACCTGATCAATGAACGGTAAAGGAAAGTGATCCTTTTGAGTGGCTTTATTTAAGGCTCTATAATCTACAAACACTCTCCATTTCCCGTTTTTCTTAGGAACTATTACCAATGAGGAGACCCATTCACTGTTAGAAATAGGATATATAAACCCTGCATTAAGCAATTTTTGAAGTTCCTCTTTGAAAATTTCTCTTAAATTAGGGTTCATTTGTCGTTAGAGTTGATAGACTCGTCGAAAACCTTCCTTGATATAGATTCAGTGAGTACATAATTCATGGGAGATTCCCTTCATGTCTGTATAGTCCCATGCGAATGCTTCCTTATTTTCAAGTAGTAGCTTCATTAATTGTTGTCTTTTAGCAACTGTCAGGTCAGGATTTATTTTCAGCGTTTTTCTAGGTTCAATTTCTACTTTTATTATAATTTTAGAAGAGATGGTGGTTGATGTTTGAGGTAGATATTTAGATTTAAGCTTTTCCTGGGTATCTGGTTCCAAAAGTGCAGCCAGTTGATTATGTGTTTCAGAAGTCACAGAAGAGGGGTCATAAATGAAATTATTAATTACCTCATCCTCAGTATCTTTAAGGTTTAGAGCTTGTCTGATAGTGAAAATAGGTTGAATAGCATGATCATCATAGTCCATCCATACATAATTATAATTATTAATCATTGGTGTAGCGTGAGGGTAGAGAGTAAGCTATTTTGTTTCATATCCATTGGAAATTTTCATTGAACCAGATCTGCAACTGATAAAGGCATCGGTTGTAGCTAACCAGGGCCTTCCAAGAATTAAAGGATGTCCCCCCAACTTTGTTTTGGTTTGTAACACCACAAAGTCAGCTGGGTAATTCCAGGACTCAACTGATATAACTAGGTCTTCAATAACTCCTTCTGGTTTGATTGTAGAATGGTCAGCTAACTATAGAATGGTTGGTGTATCTCTGATTGCATTCTTTACCTATAAAAATTGTGAAGTTTCAAGAGTCATAATGTTTATATCGGCACCTAAATCTACCAGAACTTGAAGTATTATTGTTTTACAGATTTGGACTTTCACAATAGGATGGATGGGATCACCATATTTAACTGGGGGAGTTTTACCGAACATTAATGCAAATAAATCACCCATAACATGGACTGTAAGGGGATCTTTAGCTTTCCTACCGGGTTTCTTAACACAAATATCTTTCATCGTTCTGGCATAAATTGGTACATATCTTAGTTCCTGTAAAAGTGGAATTTTAACATACAGATTTTGTAATTCCCCAAGAAGATTAAAATCAGATGGCTCAGGAATTCTAATTAAAACTAAATGCTCAGGGAATGGTGGCTCTATTTTTTCAGCATCCTGATTAGAGGGTGGTTGTACCTATTTATGTGAATCATGTTTTTCAGTTTCTTATTTATCAGAATCAGAAGAAGTAACATCATCGATAATGGGTTCGACTATTTTCCCAGATCGTTACATTGTGCAAGGAAAACAGGAAGTATAGGCTGGTTCTGAATATCAATCACTTGCACAGCTTTATTATTGGGGTTAGGATTTGGTTGTAGAGGTAGCTAGGGTCTCATCATTTGATTATTTATTGGAGCACCTGATGGTATATGAAGTGGTTGCTGAAATTGAGGAAATTGATTTGGGAATGGGAGTTGTTGACCCCTCCAATTCGAATTCCACTGGTTAAAGTAAGATTGTTGTTGTTGAGGCCAAGGAGTCCACATTGCAGGATCTAAAACGGGAGGGTTTTTTTGTTGCATGGGTGGGTAATTCATTTGATTGAAGGGTGGGTATTACATTTGATTAAAGAGAGGGTAATTTTCTTGACTAAAAGAAGGATAATTGTTCCAATGATTAGAAGATGAAAATGGCATATTATAGTTCATACCTTGTCCTCGCGGTTGCCATTATCTCCTCTATGTTAGTAGATAGACTGATTCATCTTCTTCTTCGGTTGGTTGCAATTCTGCTTTTATTCCCAGTAAAGAAGGGCATTGTTGCGTTTCATGATCCTTCTCACAAAGGGTGCAAATTGGCACCTTGTCCAATGTGCATTCCCTTAATGGATGTTTATCTCTGCATTTGGGGCAAAAGACAGCCAAAGCTGCTTCTGCTTTGGCTTGTTTCTTTCTAACCTGCAAGGTGTCAATTTATGAAGAAAAAGAACTTAACATTTCAGTTTTAAATTCTTCAAGTAAATTACCTATTTCGACTCTTGTTTTTCCTCCACTGGCTGACTTTTGAACTCTTGAATATGTGGTATCTCTTATGTTTGACCTGTTCCTTGCAGCTCCTCTTGAACATATTTTACAGAAGTTAACAATTTCATCATATGTTTCTTTAGATATATCCGCTTTACCAAGCATATTTAGCATATCTAGACGGTCATCCCTCACCCCTTTCAGTAATATTGTTTTAAGAATATCTTTACTTACATCGGGATGATTGGATCTCTGTAAATTGTATTGTAGTCTTTCAACAAAATCCTCCAGATTTTCGTCCTCCTTTTGTACCATCTTAAATAGTTCCTCTCTTTTTTCTCTTGTCTGGCAGTAGTCTTGATATTTAAGCAGAAACTTTTGTTTCATTTGTTCCCATGTTGTGATTACATGGCCTCCAAGACTCATGAACCACCTTAGTGCATTTCCTTTTAGTGTTGCTGGAAATAGCTTCAACTTCTGGGCATTAGTAACATAATCACAACTTCTGTATAATATATCAAATTCAAAAAGAAATTCGTCAGGATCCTCAGAAGATAAACCATGGAAGTTAGGTAAGGCTGAAAGTGGGATATTCTTCATGGGAGTTTCTCCTCTAGGGAGATCACCAATAGGAAATCCCAAGGTAGAGAGAGAATTATCATATTTTCCCTCTCCTTTAGGATCTACTTGTCCTCCGCCGAAGAATCCTTCATTGTTCCTTTCCATTGTTTGATCTCCTACTACACCTGCTCGATCCTCAATGTTTTCTACTGGCTCCTCAATGTTTCCGCTGGTTTTTCAATGTTTCCTACTAATTCCTCAATGTTTGCTGCAGGCTCTTCAACGCTTTCTAATGGATATTCAATGCTTTCTACTGGTTCTTCAACGTTTCCTGCTGGTTCTTCAACACTTGCTGCTGGTTCCTCAACGTTCTCAGGGCTCACAACTTATTATGTTTCATAATTCGATTGAGGGGAGTGTTGAGGCTTTGGCCTTCGAGAGCTTAGTCTCTGAGAATATTCAGCTTTTGATACGATCTCGTCAATAAAAGTATTTCTTCATCTCCCTTCCTTTGCCATTGCCTCCTGTAGGGTTAGTTTTCTTATGGGTTCTGCATCCTCTCATGCAATTTTCACATCTAAAAGAAAAACATCATTGCTTTTGAAATCTATAATTGCCTTCCCCGGAAACGGTGCCAAAATGTTGGTCACTTTAATTGTTTATTGAATTAAAAAATTCAAGTGCTACAAAAATTGTCAACCCAGGGAAGTCGGTTTATTTCAAGGGCAATCACACACTGTATATGCTCAATCTCAAAAGTAATGAAATGTTGTAGTAAAAATTACACTAGTTACACCTTGCTCCAAACAAACTGAATTTTTCTTGAGTTACAGCAAAGACAATCTTTCTATTGCAGACAATCATTAAAAGAATCCTGGATTACATTAAAAAGACAACAATCTATGAAAGGAAATCAATATGTAAAAGAAAGACCAATTATGCTATAACAAAGAACAGGACCCTATTCCCCAAGTAGGAATCTTTAGCACCTGTTTCTGATTACCAAGCTTTCACAAACTCATTCTTTAAACAAGATTTCCAATTAAAATAATCCACACTTACCTAAGAATGAATTGTATGAAATAAATGCAACAAGTAATGGAGATAGAGCTTCAGCAAGAAACAACAGAATTCCAATACTGCATAAATCAATTCAGCAAATAGAGTTTAACAAGGCATAAATGGAAAAGAACAGTTTAAAAACTATGGAAATAAATGGGTGAATCTTGTGAAGAAGGTGGGCCCTTCCCTTCTCACAACATTCCCTAGAAGAAGGAATTAAAATGAAATGCTCAGAACAAACTTTTATTCATCTGTCGAAAGCAACATATTACAAATGATTCACGTTCCTTCTCTATTTAGAATAAACCCGCCATAGTATCTAATTGTCCCTCTAATGCTGATGTCTCCTCTTTTTAAAGAGGAGAAATCTATTACAATTGATTTACATTATAGAAATCCTATTTTTAACCCAATCTAATCTTCTATACTGAATAGGACCTTTATGTTCTTCCATAGCAAAATGTTGTTACAATGGTTACAATGGTACTGGCTTCAGAGTGGCTCGTGTAACAGCTTCCTTACTTGTCTTTTCTTGTTGCCGTCATGCTTGAAATACTGCTTCAAAATTGCAAATCATGGGTTGTTTCAGCAACGGGATTTGCATACCATGTTGACTATTTCAGCAACGCGGTCTTTAGACAACCATGATATATTATCTGCGGTCTTCAAATTGTCTCAGCAACTATATATCTTCGATTAATTATTAAATATGAAAGTAATGTAAAATTATATGTAAAACAAGTTAAACATATAGTAAAGAGAATAATGTTATATACCTTTGGAATAATGAATGAAAATGATAGTATAAGCTTTAAATATGGACTGGAAAAGAGTGGAATGATAACAAAATGTATGCTCAAAATGGTACATTATGGGGTCCTAACAGTGGCTAGCTGATTTTCCATGAATAATGGGGGCTAAAATGACATCCTCTTGAACTGTAGGTGTGAAACAACTTTTGAGTGGCATAAATGTTTCATACAGACTCTTGTACTTACTTCTTACACCGTTGGAAATAAATCTGTGTGTAGAACAACATGAAAAGGTGCGAAGCTAAAGAAAAAAATTTGTACTCCCAAGAAACACTCTTTCATTATCCAAAACACTCCTCGAAGGTTTCAGACCTAGATTTACAAATCCGGGTCCTGTAGGTAAAAAAAATCTATTGAGTTGATTCGTCCACTTTTTCCACTCCAAATTCATTGATATGGATGAAAAACAATATAATGATCCAATATGGATCACTACTAGTACCTGCCATCATGTTATCTTTCCTACGAGATCCACTCCTACAAGTCTATCCCATATGACTTCATAGCTCCAATGTGATTTACCAGTACTCTTTGTCTAAGAGGATATGTGTTACACAGCAATTTGTCACCATCCCTGCAATTCCCCATCCCGCACAATTGGAGGGCTCATTCCGTGATCTATGAGCAGTGACATAACTTGAAAACGCTTTCATGGCATTCCCCTAATCATTTAATTTCATTTCCCTTAAGACAAATCCTTGTGAAAAACCCTAAAAATACCCCTTTTTGCATTGGTGCGGGAAGCCAGTTTAGTACCCGCGCCAATGGGGGGAATCCTTCAAATAGGGCGCCAATTGGCACTCTGTCTCAAAGTCGCACTCGTGCCAGCCATTTTAAGGAGTGTTTTTTAAAAATAAATGGCAGAAGTTTCGTCCTAACCAATTCATAAACTGGTATCTAATTTGAGTTGGGAGGTTTGGCTCCGGATATCCATGTAGAGGAAGTGGTTTTCCACCTCTCATGGAAGCTTCCTTGAGGATAGGGCCAATCCCATGATCATAGGGATCCCAACTCCCCTTCCTCCATCTATAAAAGCTTGCTTATCTCCTTTGCAAGCTAGTCTCCAAGATCCCGAAAGCCATCAGAGCCTTATGCTGCAAGAGCCTTGATTCATTCCCTTAAGGTCAAATCCAAGCAAGGATATTATCATCGAGACATCCGAAGAGAGAGGTTTGTCCCATCCTTGACAGGCTTTTTCAAGACGTGTTCCGCTGGCGACCCTCCGAAGGAGAATTCAGCGTCAAAGCCAGGTTGTATCCTCCTTTGATTGATTAATGATAAACGACTATTGGTTATAGTTCCACTCATGTTATTTATTATGATAATGAGTTATGTCTTCTCTGACTAAGATATAGTTGCATATACTGGATTTTACGCTTGCGTTTGTTTTTTTTCTTGCGTGTGAAAGTGTCCGATCACGGAGATCGTGAGGATTGTGATCTGCCGGAGCTAAGGAACGGGAGCACTACTTTCTCTACGAGCTACAGCGTTAGATTCCAGGTAAGCCTTCATCGCTAGTTGGTTTATTTGCAATTAGGAACCTGCACTATAGCATGTGACGATCGTTGCTAGACCCGCTCTAGGCTAGTAGGGATCGCCTCTGTCCATAGAGGGGATTTACCTCCACAACAAATTGGCGACTCTGCTAGGGATTGTTTAGCTTGTTGTTGTTATTCTTTGTAATCTATAGACGGAGCCTGAAGTTAGCCAAATAGCCTTCGAAACACTATTGCTCTGCATTAGCAAAGTAGATCAAAGCTGCTTCAGTCAATCTCTGGTTTAGTTTATGAACTGAACACTTGGAGTATTGTCTTGTCTTTTTGGTTGTTTCTCGATTCTGCTTGCTTTATTGGCTCTTTTGGTTGGCTCTTTTTGTGATTTTGGCTTTTGGTCAGCTTGATCATCATTGGTCTGCTTATTGGATTTTCTATTTTTATTTTTCCATAGAAAACTAGACTGGCGTGCTTTACATCTTGATAGTCGCGCCCATTGGTGCAGGTTGCTAGTGTATTACCCAGGCCAATTCGTTTCCGGTGCTAGTTTTAGCCTCACAATCGCGCCAATCCTGTGAGCTACTAGGGTTTTCTGTTAGGTCCCTATATCACTAGTATAGCCCCTTATTATTGTTAGTTTAAACCCCTTATTGTTATTATTGTACCCTTGTAACCCCCATTTTGTTATCATTGTGCCCTTAAATTATTATTGTTAGGCCTGGGCGAGATTACATTATGGCCCCATGGACTCCTATATATAGAAAGGAGGTTTTGTGGAATTTAATTATCCAAGAATTGGTGCATTTATGTAATTATTTGAGGTTTCCCGAAGTGGCTTATTTCTAAGGCGTTAATATCTCTTTTCTTCTATTTTTGAAGCTGGTTACACAACATTTGGTATCAGAGCTTTGGGATTCTAGGGTTTCGCTGCTCCAAACAGGTCATCGTGGCATTTTCGCTATAACGTTTTTTCTACGAAGCTTCAGAAGCTGAAATTTTTAGGGTGCGAAGCTGAAATCTTGAGGAAGGTTGTCTAAAAATTTCAGATCTTTGTTCGCAATATTTGAGGAGATATCATCTGTGGAAGTTAGGTATTTTTTCAGGCTCATAAACAGGTCATCGTGGAATTTGCGCTATAAAGTTTTTTGTACGAAGGTTCAGAGTCTGAAATTCATATGGTGCGAAGCTGAAATCGTGAGGAAATTCGTCAAAAAATTTCAGAGCTTGGTTCGCAATATTTTTGGAGATATGATCTGTGGAAGGTAGTGCTTTTTCAGGCTCCTGAATTTCATCTCAAAGAGGTGATCGTGGGAAAAGTTAAATAACTCTCTCTCTGAAGATTGGATTGGAGTGCCGTCAAAATTGGTTGCAAGTAAACGGCCTGTAGTTTCTTCTCTATCAATTTCAGAGACAAAGGACAAAACAGTGACACGTGGCAAGCTGTACAAGTTCGCTCTACTGAACCAGTCCAGAATTAGGTCATTGTGGGAGATTGGACACAACTTTGTCTTGGAGAATCAAAATCAGGTCAGACCTGTGGCATTTGAAAGAAGCTTCAGAGATATACTACAGGGCTGAATTTCAGATATCGAAGATTTTCAACTACAGAGATAATTCAATTTCAATATCGAGCTCCTAAAAGCTAGTAAAAGGTGTGTATTTTTTTCCGAATTGCATAAGTCTTGTTTGAAGAATCAAGTTGAATTGATTCCAATGGCATCTTGTAGAATAGATATCAATATTGGATTCTAAAATGGCCCCTAAAAAGAATTCAACACCCATCAAGCTTTCAGAAGGCTCTACCATGACTCATGAAGATGAAGAATTGCAACATGATCTATCAAAATTACAAGAACAAGTGCAACAAATTTCACTCTCGCAAAGAGCAGCAAAAAATGAAATGGAAGTTTTGAAGAAAGGTGTGGAAGTGAAGATGGATGGTTTGAAGAAAGGCATGGAAGCTAAGATTGATGGCATGGAAGTAAAGATGGAAGGTTTGAAGAAAGGCGTGGAAGCTAAAATGGATGGTGTGCAAGCTAAGATGAATGGCATGGAAGCTAAGATGGATGGCATGGAAGTGGGGATGGAAGCTAAGATGGATGACATGAAAGACAACATAGAAAACATGAAGAATGATCTAAAATCATACATGGAAGGCTTGATGACAAGCTTAAAACCAGAAATGATTCCTAATAGCGGAAATATAGGAGAAGAACCTCATGATGAGAACAAAATAAATGTTAATCATGATTTCATAAACTCGAATTTTGGTGGGAAGAACCACCATATTCCAAAAATGGATATGAGGAAGTTTAATGGAAAGGATCCTGTAACATGGATACTACAGATGGAGCAATATTTTGATCTCCATAACGTGCAAAACACACAAAAGGTACGCATTGCAACTTTACATTTAGAACAAAATACATTTGTATGGTATCGATGGCTTTGTTCCCGTAAAAATATTGTCACTTGGTCAATTTTTACGGAGGAAATGATAGCACATTATGAGGATACAAAGAGCAACACCTTCTTTACCCAATTGATAAATCTCAAACAAAAGGGTTTAGTGGGGCAGTACATTGAGGACTTCCAAAAATTGAATATAAGGGTAACTGATATTCCAGAGGAACACAGGATTGATCTCTTCATAGGCACTTTAAAGGATAACATCCAACATGAAGTTCGCGTTTTGGAACCTGATTCATTGGAGAAGGCATTCAAGTTGGCAAGAAAAGTTGAATGTAAAATTATGGCAACAAGGAAGCCTACCACTCAATTCTATAAAGAAGGAAGTGTGGCTATGCCTAGATTTCCACAACCTACAAGGTTGACACCACAACAATTGGAAGAAAAAAGAGCAAAGGGCTTTGCTACAGTTGTGATAGAAAATACACTAAAGGTCATAAGTGTGCTGAGAAGAAATTATTTTACATAGATTGTGAAGAGGAAGGAGAAAATGAACAAGAAGAGGATATACACCAGGAACCAACCCTAGAAGAGGAAGAAATGAATCCGACCATATCGTGTAATGCACTGGCAGGAATTACCACTCCTCAAACTCTCAAGACAAAAGGACAAATCAAGAAGAAAAAGGTAATAGTGTTGATTGATTCAGGTAGCACCCATAATTTTATTCATTGTAAGGTAGCCAAGGAATTAAATTGTTTCCTATACCCAGCACCAGAATGTCAAGTGATGGTTGCAAATGGAGGAACTATAAATTGCTCGGGAAAATGCCATAATATCAAGATAACCATGGGGGAATATGTATTGACTAGTCCAATGCTTTCCATTCCTATGGGAGGTGCTGATGTTGTACTAGGAGTACAATGGTTACAATCTTTGGGGACGGTAGCTTTTAATTCTCAAGAACTTTTCTTGAAATTTTTTTCAGAAGGAAAGGAAGTCGAATTACGAGGTATTGCGGGGAAGCCAGGAAGGATAATAAGCTCTAATGTCATGACAAAGCTTCTAAAGAAAGAACAGCGAGGCGTAATTGCACAATTATGCTCACTAGAAGTTCCAACATCAAAATCATCTATTTCTGCAGATCTCCAACAAGTCTTGGACAATCAGTCCAAGGTGTTTGAAACTCCCAAAGGACTCCCACCTATTCGTGATCATGATCATGCTATTAATTTGATTCTAGGAAGTGTTCCTCCAAACATCAGGCCTTATAGATATCCTTACTTCCAAAAGAGCGAAATTGAACGTATGATTGCAGAAATGTTAGAGGCTGGTATAATTCAACCTAGTCAAAGTTCTTTCTCTGCTCCTATAGTATAGGTACACAAGAAGGATGGATCATGGCGAATGTGTCCTGATTATAGGGAGCTCAATAAGCTCACCATTAAAGACAAATTTACCATTCCTGTGATTGATGAATTATTGGATGAATTACATGGAGCAATTTATTTTACCAAGTTGGATCTTCATTCAGGATATCATCAAATTAGAATGAAGACTAAAGATATTCCAAAAACATCATTTCGAACTCATGAGGGTCATTATGAATTTTTGGTCATGCCTTTTGGCCTTACCAATGCACCTTCTACATTTCAAGGGTTGATGAATTCCATTTTCAAACCCTTCCTTAGAAAATTTGTGCTAGTATTTTTCGATGATATACTAATCTACAGCAGGTCTTGGAAGGATCATGTTGAACATGTTGACAGGGTGCTCAAACTATTGCAGGAGAAACAACTATATGCAAAAAAGTCCAAATGTTTCTTTGGAGTACAAGAGGTGGAATATCTGGGTCATATTGTATCTCACGAGGGGGTTAAAGTGGACCCTAACAAAATTAAAGTCATTAAGGAATGGAAAGTTCCCACAACCATAAAGCAGTTGCGAGGATTTCTCGGGTTAACAGGGTATTATCGCAAGTTTGTTAAGAATTATGGGAGAATAGCAGCACCTCTAACAACATTCTTGAAGAAAGATGCATTTTCATGGACTCCTGAAGCAACTAAGGCCTTTGAACATCTTAAAGAGGCAATGTGCCTAGCACCGGTCTTAGCTACGCCAGACTTCACAAAAACCTTTATCGTGGAATGTGATGCCTCAGGAAATGGAATTGGTGCTGTTTTAATGCAGGAAGGAAGACCCATTGCTTTTGAAAGTCGTCCAATCAAAGGAAAGTATTTACAAAAACCTATTTATGAGAAGGAAATGTTAGCAATACTGCATGCACTAAAGAAATGGCGAACTTACCTAATGGGAAGACACTTCAAGGTAAACACTGATCATGATAGTCTTAAACACTTTTTGGAACAAATACTATCTTCAAAAGAGCAGCAAAAATGGGTCACAAAGATGTTGGGTTATGACTTTGAAATAATCTACAAAAAAGGAAAGCTTAATGTTGTTGCAGATGCACTCTCAAGAAAGAATGAAGAGGTGGAAGCATTGCTTTGTGCTATTTCTATTATCCAACCAGATTGGATAACTGAAGCAAGAGATGAATGGAAGAAGGACAAAGATGTATGGACACTCATTCAAAAGTTGCAGCAAGATCCTAGTACATCTGATACATTTAGTTGGAAAATGATTCCTTATGGTACAAAGATCGCTTATATCTTTGTAAGAATTCCCAACTAAAACAAAAGATTCTTCTGGAATTGCACACTTCTCCTTTAGGAGGACACTCAGGATTTTTAAAAACTTAACACAGGGTGAAGAAAGAATTTTTTTGGGATGGCCTTAAATCTGATATTCAAAAGTTTGTGGCGGAATGTTTGGTTTGCCAGCAGAATAAAGTGGAAACAATTAAGACCCCGTGACTTCTACAACCTTTATCCATTCCAAGTCAACGTTGGGAGGAGATTTCAATGGATTTTATCACAGGTTTACCTAAGTCCGAAGGAAAGAGTGTCATCATGGTGGTAGTTGATAGACTTACCAAGTATGCACACCTTTGTGCTTTATCTCATCCATTTAAAGCAAGTACAGTTGCTACTACATTTATGGACAGAATTCAAAAGCTACATGGAAGCCCAAGGGTTATTGTGAGCGACAGAGATCCCATTTTTACCGGAAATTTTTGGACGGAGTTATTTTCTTGTTTGGGTACTCAATTAGCTCATAGCTCATCTTATCATCCTCAATCTGATGGTCAAACCGAGATAGTAAATAAATGTTTGGAAGGATATCTTCGTTGTTTTGTATCTGATAAACAAACACAATGGGTCAAGTGGTTACCTCTTGCCGAATGGTGGTATAACACTTCCTTCCATACTGCAGCAAAAATGACCCCATTTATGGCACTTTATGGATATCATCCAGCATCCATCACATCATCTTTAAGGGAAAATTCGAAGGTTCAAGTAGTGGAAGATCACATCGAGCATCAGCAAGAAGTTCTCCAACTCTTAAAGGATAACCTGAATTTGGCACAAAATCGAATGAAACAACAGGCAGATCAACACCGTAGCGAGAGAAGTTTTGATGTAGGAGATTGGGTATTTTTACGGCTACAACCATACAAACAAATGTCCCTCAAGCAAGCAAAGAAGGATAATAAATTATCGCCAAAGTACTATGGTCCTTACAAGGTGTTGCAAAAGATTGGTACTATGGTATACAAATTGGAGCTTCCTGCTTCTTCGCGAGTACATCCAATTTTCCATGCTTCATGCTTAAAGAAGGTTATCGGTGAAAATCTTCCAGTTCAAACAATATTACCAGAACTTGATGAGGAAGGAAAAATCATATTGGAACCTGAAGCGGTCACGGAAACAAGAACTCGACAACTACGGAATCGATCAATTTCAGAGTATCTCATCAAGTGGAAGAACTTACCCACTGAAGATTCTATATGGGAGGATGAGAATTTTATACAGAAGCACCCGGAGCTACTCAAGTGTTGAGGACAACACTTTTTTGAAGGAGAGGGGCATGTTAGGTCCCTATATCACTAGTATATCCCCTTATTATTGTTAGTTTAAACCCCTTATTGTTATTATTGTACCCTTGTAACCCCCATTTTGTTATTATTGTGCCCTTAAATTATTATTGTTAGGTCGGCTAGGATTACATTAGGGCCCCATGGAATCCTATATATAGAAAGGAGGTTTTGTGAATTGTATCATCCAAGAATTGTGCATTTATGTAATGTATTGGAGGTTGCCCCCTCGAAGTGGCTTATTTCTAAGGCGTTTATATCTCTTTTCTTCTACTTTTGAAGCTGGTTACACAACATTTTCTCTGTTCTAAGCTTCCTGAGCTTGATCAGTTTGTTTGGTCTTGTTTTTTCGACTGCTTGAGCATTATGGAGCCTTTTTTGACTGGCTGTGACCTTCGTCCTTTGGTTGTTTGCCCGTTTCCATCGATTTCACATTCTAGCCCTAGGGCATTTAGGTGCTCTTGTGTGTCGAGCCTCCCATGGGATTTTTGGGTTTCTATCTGTTTAGTCAACTTTTTGACTACTTCTCTTCACTCGTTTGGTGGTCGTATTGCGTTATTTGAGTGATTGGCTTCTTCTTCATTTGAATTCCGCTTTGTCTCACTTTGAGCCTAGATTACATGGTTCATTTGAGTCTTGGAGATTCTGCTTGAAGTGGTGATTCTGGTCTTGGTTGGGAGAAATTTTTTTTTTTTTTCATTTTCAGGCGTTGGCGCTTGTTGTCAGTTAGCAACCCGTGCCAATTTCCCATTGGCGCTAGTTTCCAGTGAGCAAGTCGCGCCAGTTGGCACTAGTTTTCAATGACAAAGTCGTGCCAATTTCAAGGTGTATGAAAATTGAGACTTTTTCCCTAAATACTTCACTAGTGTGTCTTACCCTTCCGGTCTTTTCACTGTATGAGCATAGATTACATTGCTCATTGTTTGAAATGTCTTCTTGCCATGATTGTTTGATGTAAAAGGTAATGAATGCTTTGTTTTGATCTCATGCTTTGAAAGTCCTCTTTGTGATTGATCTCATATGTCTTGTCGCCTTTTGAGGAATTTCGTTACAAAGTGTTTGAAACAACGACTGCATTCTTAGTGTTTGTTTACATCTCTTTTTCATTCATCCTTCATTAAGGAGATTTGCGTTCTTTTAGTTTTCATCTCATAGTTTTCTTTTCGTTAAAATGCATTAGATCACATTGCATTGAAAAGTATTTTTTTGAGATCCATCATTGAACTTAGATTACATTGTTTAATGATTGAAAACTAGAAATCGCTTTGATTGCATTCTCTTTTATTAAAAGCATGCATTAAGTAGTTTCTCATTTCATCGAAAAATGCATTGAGTGCATTCTTATCATTTGAAAAGGAAAAGGAAATTTTGCATAGATTACAATTGAATAGTTTTCGAAAAAGAGGATTTTTCATAGATTACATTGCATTATTCGCATCGTTGAATGTTTGAAATTACTTTTGGATAGTGAAAGTCATATAGTTTGGAAAAATTTCGTTTACAGTGTTGTTGTTTGTTGCGTCATTGTTTGAAGCTCTTCCCTTAACTAGATAGCATTCATCGAATTGAAAAGTTTTCTTTTCTCATATATTTGCATATAGGAGATTGTCATATGACACTCGTTAGGGCCTGAAAACCGAAACATAATTGAAGACTAACATTAAAATTTATTCAATTTACACTAAGGCAACATTGAAACATTAACGCAACATTTAGTGGTCTAGGCTAGAGACGTGTTCCGGCGTCTTTAAACCTAGTAGTTGTCGTTTGCCTCTTGGCTTTAGACAGCACTAGTATGGACATGTGCTCCCCGTACCATCAAGTATATAAAGGGAGACCCCACTAGGTTTCTATCCTTTATCCATAGGAAGCTGAGTCTTCCGCCCTATACCCGTGATACACCAGACACAACATTCGGGGAGATTGCCTGCACGTACGTCAAGTCCTTGGTTGATTTCTCTTTCATTTTCAAACCAAGGTGTATATTGTAGTTCACGGTTATTTGGTACACCCTTTGCCTAGCATTCCAGAGTAGTCATTTTGAACTTATCTAACTCCTTAAATTTGAAAATATCACCAAGCGCTTGTCCTTTCATGCTTGTTTCAAAACTGAAAGAGATAGAGTCACCTTTGATCTGTTTCTCGACTCTTAAAACATGAAACGGTGTAGTTTCTAAGTTTCAATGTGGTAAAATAAATCACCTGCGATCACACGCCCTGTTAGGATTTGCTTATTGGCCGTTTGATTGTGTGCCTTGGTTTTTAGCCCGTGTGCAGTTTTTGAGTTGTTGATGGCAATTTTTTCAGAGTTCACCAACCAAGGAATCCCCTCTGATGGGAATCCTGGTCATTTTCCTCCTTTTGGGAATGTTGGCGCTGCTTATATGGCAACGTTGTCCCTTCCTGGGTTAACTGTTGGGTTGCCTGTTTGGTTTTTTTCAACCTCTATGGTTCCAAATGTCTCAGCTACTAGTCAATCAGTTCCTCCACCTGAACAACGTCATGTTGATTCCAAGGTGGACCTCTCCCCTTCTTCGCCTGTTTCTGCGTCCTCCTCTTCTACTTCGCCTAGTGAAAGTCTGGATTCGAGTAATCGGGTGGCTAAGAAGAAGAAGAAGAAGACAAAGAAGAATAAGTCTGATAAAAGAGAGGCTAAGGCTGCAGCTACTGCATCCAAAGCACCTCCTCTTGATAAACCTCCCAACCCTCCACGGAAAGTCAAGTTCCCTTGCATGTTGTGCATGGGAGACCATCTTCTTCGAGATTGCCTTGGAATTTCCAAGGTGCTCGAAGTATGGTCCAACGGTCATCCGCCATTGCCTTTGGCTTCCGGGAGTCAGGTTGGGGGCACGTCTTTAGCTGTTGTTTGTAAGGCTCCTAAGAAGCAGGGTAATATTACCAATCCCTGTAAGTTGTGTGAAGGGCACCATGCCATTCACCTTTGTCTGTATATGGATGAAGCCAAGTGAGTTTTGGACAACTCGATTGTTTCTACGTCATGCCTTCCAGCTGGTTACAAACAAATTTCTTTGAGTCCTCCACCAGTTGATCCTACGATTGGTCAAGAGTCATCCTTGGTCGATCCCGCTCCCCCAAAAATTCAAATTTAGGAATCCGTTCTTGAACGACCATTGGTCGTGGGATCGGTTGAGTTGGCTCCGTCTACGGTGCACCAGGTCTTTTCCGTTGAGAGTGGATCTCACACCCCCCATGTCCTTCTAGTTTCTTCAGACTCTTCGGACTTGGAGAAATATTCTCCTATCCCTACACCTCAAGAAGCTACTCCCCCGTCTCCTGTGATGGAGGTCCCGAGAGATACTCCTCCCACCTTCGGGATGGAGGTCATGGATGATGCTCCTTCTTTCGTAACACCAGGGGAAGACCATCTCGGTTTGATGGTAGCCCCTCCAAGTAGTTTGGTCACTTCCTTTGATTGGAATCGATTTGCGGGATACCACCTTCTGTCTTATGTGCCTTTCGAGATAAAAGTAGAGGCTTTTGGTCTAGTCGTACCCAGCACCATTATAGACGAAGGCACATCTGTTAGTGTTCTATCCTCAACTACTTGGCAAGCTTTCGGTTTGCCGCCGCTTGTCCCTATTACGCAAAATCTGTTGGCATTTAACAGAAGAACGAGTCAACCGTTAGGGATCCTTCCAAAGTTACTTTTCACTTTGGGAGGAAAAACCTTCCATATGGACGTGATGGTTGTTCCAGGCCCCTTGGATTTCAATCTACTTTTTGGGCGCGATTACACCTATGCCATGGGAGCACTTGTCTCCTCCCTTTTCCGTGTGATGTGTTTTCCACATGAAGGACAGATCGTGACCATTGATCAGCTTTCGTTCTTTGGTCCTAATGTGGCAGCTGGCCCACCATCATCCCTTCCTATTTTTTATCCACCGGTTGTATCTGATCCACCACAAATCAACTATGTGGCTACCTACCCCGCGCCTGTACTCAGTGATGATGTCATCGTGCATCAAGTGTTGGGGGCATTGGGTCCAGACTTCCGAGATGTTTTCCTTCCATCCAGTGTGGAACTCTTGGAAGCGATGACTTCTTATTCATTATGATGAGGTCATCAGAGCATGGTTCTTTTCTTGTGTCAAGCTCCTTCAAAAATGAAACAAGGTTGCAGAGCATGGTTCTTTTCTTGTGTCAAGCTCCTTAAAAAATGAAACAAGTTTGTCGAAGTAGAGTTCCTTGTCTTGTGCCAAGCTCCTTAAACCATGAAACAAGGTGTCCTAAGGATAGTTCTTTTAATGTGTCAACCTCGTTAAAACAATGAAACACGCTCCCATTCAATTCGAGTCTTTGTTAAGATCTCGTAAAATCCCAGTCGAGTCTTTCTCTTGATCTTGTAAAATGAACCTTCACTCCATCTGCCTTTCATATGGATTGAAGCTTGGGGGGCATGTACCTCGAATTGAGTCACCATGCTGGAGGCATGCTTAATTTTTCAAGCATAGTTTGTTTCCATTTCAAGCTTGTGTAAAAATGAAACCGGTTTCAAGCATATTTTATCTTTGTTTCAAGCTTGTGTAAAAATGATACCAACTTCAAGCAGAGTTTTCTGATTTCAAGCTTGTGTAAAAATGAAACCTTTTCCATTTTACCTCTTGTGATTGCCATTTTGTCATCCTGTTTTTGCCAGATGAGCCTTGGTTTTCTCACTCCATCGTCACTATCTGCTTGGCCGATCATATGCCTTCACTTGATTGTGTTACCCATTCCTGAGGAACCTCTGCGATGAGTGGTCTTGTTAGCCAACCTCTTAACCTTTACTTATTCTGAGCAGTTCCACCATTACCGGAACCAGTTGCTTCCCTTTATACCACTCGTTCCTCCAGGTGGAGTCATATTTCAGCTCTTTTCTGACTCTCTAAATATGAAAATATTGCCAAGGCCCTTGTCGTTTTGATCTCGTTAAAGTGGTTATGAAACGAAATCTACCCAGTATACGTTTACCCATTTTTTGGGCTGGGATAGATTATTTACGAAAAAGGAATACCCTAGCCTATCATGACTAGGAGGTTTTCTCAGATATTTTTTTCTACCTTTTTGGGTCTAAGGAACTATTTACGAAAATGGACCATTGGATTTTACTTTTCTGATGTCTTTTCAAACTCTCTAAACATGAAATGATGTCGAGTTCTTCCTTTGTCAGACTCGTTAAACCCTGATGACATTGGATTCAATCATAATGACAGTATCTGAGTTCCTCCTTCCTAAGGCTTGTTAAATGTACTAGGATGGACTTATATAGCAAGCATATGGTATCCTCTTCAAGCTTGTGTAAAAATAAAGAGGTACTCGCCAGAAATGGTGGGGAAAATGGAACCAATATCATTGTCGTGTCGGCAGTATGTCACTCTTGAACATGGCACTTGTCTGCATTCGTGTCGGGTTGGGGATATCTCATCTCATTTTTCCACTTGCCTCCGTGGGTTTTGGTGATCCTTTTTGACCTCTCATGTACTCTTTGCCTTGTCATCATGACCCTTGATATTTTGATGTCAAATACTGCCAAATCCACTGTCGTGCCGCCGATATGTTCAAGAGAAGTTGACCTCTGCAGATTTCAACTTTCCTCTGATTCTCATCTGATCATGATTCACAAAGACATTATGTTCCTCTGTCTCGTATCGATGACGTGGGAAACACTATGGCCCACCTTCGATCAAGGTCACTTCCTGTCGACTTCAGCTCATTATCCAGGAAGCTGGTCCAGAGACTCTTTTTGGTACCTTGGAGCCTGCATGCCTCAATGGCAGGTTCTTCGCGTTCGACGTGAGGTTTTTACCATTGGCCTCCGATAGAGTGATTATACGAGTGTTCGACGGTAGCTCATTGATTCACACGCCGTAGATTGTACCTATAGTACCTTGAGAGCCATTGTCATCATTGGTGGTACCTCTCGCGTCTGTTAACAGATTTCATCATTGGCTGGTAATCAGGCAATGTTCTTGCATGTTCGATTTCAGCTCACATATTCGCATGATTGAAATTGTACTTTGTTTGGGTCGAGATGGAGCGCAAGACCCTAGATTTTGTCTGTTATAATCCAGGTTGCGATTTTGTGGATTCTTATGATTAGTTACATGACTCCCTAATTGGATGGCTGCAACCATGCCTGAGTCTATTTATCGATGCTCACTGGATGGCTGTGTCCATGCCCTGGATCTGGATTATTGTATGCTCTATTATGGATGGCTGCGCCCATACCACATATATATCATGTATCTAAGATATCAGTTTTATTTCTCTACACAGGTTTTCCGATGACGGTGTTTTCAGTTGGACACGTTCTCGTAAAGAATTTCACCCCTCTCTCTCTTTCGAGCCTCATGCTTTAAGGGGCATCTATTACACAGAAATATGTCACCGTCCCTGCAATTCCCCATCCTGCAAAATTGGAGGGCTCATTCTGTGACCTGTGAGCAGTGACATAACTTGAAAACACTTTCATGGCATTCCCCTAATCATGTACTTTCATTGCCCTGAAGATAACTCCTTGTGAAAAACCCTAAAACCACCCCTTTTTGCATTGGCGTAGGAAGCCAGTTCAGTACCCGCACCAATGGGGGAAATCCTTCAAATAGGGTGTGCCAATTGGCGCTCTGTCTCAGAGTCACACTCGCGCCAGCCATTTTAAGGAGTGTTTTTTAAAAATAAATGGCGGAAGTTTCGTCCTAACCAATTCATAAACTGGTATCTAATTTGAGTTGGGAGGTTTGGCTCTGAATCTCCATGTAGAGGAAGTGGTTTGCCACCTCTCATGGAAGCTTCCTTGAGGATAGGGCCAATCCCATGATTATAGGGATCCCAACTCCCCTTCCTCCATTTATAAAAGCTTGCTCATCTCCTTTGCAAGCTAGTCTCCAAGTTCCCAAGAGCCATCAGAGCCTTATGCTGCAAGAGCCTTGATTCATTCCCTTAAGGCAAAATCCAAGCAAGGAGATTATCGTCGAGACATCCGAAGAGAGAGGTTTGTCCCATCCCCGACAGGCTTTTTGGAGACGTGTTCCATTGGCGACCCTCCGAAGGAGAATTCAGCGTCAAAGCCAGGTTGTATCCTTCTTTGATTGATTAATGATAAATGACTATTGTTTATGGTTCCGATCCTGTTGTTGATTATGATGATGAGTTATGTCTTCTCTGATTGAAATATAGTTGCATATACTGGATTTTACGCTTGCGTTTTTTTTGTTTCTTGCATGTGCAGGTGTCCGATCACAGATCGTGAGGATTGTGATCTACCGGAGCTAAGGAACAGGAGCGCTACTTTCTCTATGAGCAACAGCGTTAGATTCCAGGTAAGCCTCCATCGCTAGTTGGTTTATTTGCAATTAGGAACCTGCACTATAGCATGTGACAATTGTTGCTAGACCCGCTCTGGGCTAGTAGGGATCGCCTCTGTCCGCAGAGGGGATTTACCTCCACAAAAATATGCAACCTTATTCTCTTTACCCTTAATATAATTTCTCTTAAAGTTAAATTCACTAAGCATGGCCAACCACCTAGATTTATTGGCACAAGAAGAACGACAATTAGAGTCTGTATGCAAAAGTTATCCCACTCATAATTTAACCTTCACGTTTTCAAACTTATAGTGTGAGAGGATGTCACATCAGCCCCCCATTATTCATGGAAAGGGCATAGGTAGGTGTTTTTGATGTAAAATATTCTATAAGAGACTATCTTGTGACTCTAGTTAAGAGTTGATGTAGTCAAAATTAAACACTGGTAGGCTATCAGGATGTGTTATAACCGGGCCACTAGGAGGAAGAGGCATTCCATTATTTCAAGAGAATTTGTTCCATAGATAAGAAAAGATAGCCAAGATAGATAGGAGGTAGAGCACACTGAGGGGATTTGTGCACTTTAGCAGCCCATGGGCCATAGGCAGTACTTCTTTGTACTTGCAGCCATATTTCTAGATAGAGAAAGAGAGTGAAGTAACCTCACCTTCCAACTGGGTATTCTATCGAAAGTGTTTCCCAGATAGAATATCTTGTGTCTTATGTGTGTGTGATCTTTTTTTTTCATTATCTACTTTTCTGCATAATTTAAATTTGCATACACAAACTAATTAGAGTAAAATATACATATCTATAATTTTAATAAAAGTGTGTTAATGTAAAAATACAATATTTTAATTTATTATTATCGTATCTATTGTGACGAAATGTCTAGTGGAATATCCACATAAGTTTACATATAATTTAGTACCGTATGATTCTTATTTAGGCATTTTATGGAGTTTACAAGGATCTATATCGGCGGGGCTGAAAATAATAAAACCCTAATAATGGCCAACGAATCTATAAAAGACCCTCATGATCCCATAGAGGTGAGGTTTTCATGGCTGAAATAGCTAACAACATATATAAATCGCAATGTAAAAATCCTCATGGAATCCCTAATAAATAATATTGGGATATTTGGAGAAGACTGAGGTTCGAATGTAGATGGAAAATTAGAAGCGGGATCAGGAGATCAGGAAGACACAGAGAACCAGTCGAAGAAAGAACCTAGAAAATATCAAACCAATTCGAATGCCATGAACCAATCCCTATTTAAATTGGAATAAAAAGTTGATATCAATCCATACCATGGTGATATCGGCACTCTAAATATGAACCACTTGTTTCAATAATTGGGAGTTTATTTCAATGTCCATCAGATCAAGGAAGGACAAAAGTTCTCATTTGCGTGGCTAAATTTGGAGGGCCATGCACTAACTTGGTGGAAGATCCACAGGAAAAATTTGAGATTGTAGGGAGAACCTAGTAACTAAGTGGTAGGATTTCAAAACCCTCATTATTTCACAGTTTTATCCCATTAGGTATAGGGAGGACCAGTGGATCTAGTGGCATTACTTCAGGAAAAATTTGGGCCAATGCATGCAGGGGTACACCACATAATTGATAAAATTGGCTAGAATGTTGGGTACCTCTCCAAAGAACCCAGATGTACTCCTCAAGTATTTGGGGGGTCTGTGCTGCCATTTTTGTGAGAAAGTGATGTTTTTCAAGCTCAAATCAGTGGACGAGGCTTGTGTATAGGCACAATACCTTGGGAACATAGGCCTAAAAAGAGTACAATCAAGTGGATCGATGCATAAGGAGAAAGAGGATGCTTCTAGGGAGGGGAAGAAGAAGAAGAAAGTGGGAAAAGATAAAAATATGGAAGCCACAACACACCACTAATAACATTGTACAAAATATTGACACCTAATCCTAAGGGGTTAGGTGAGATTGTATATTATTGTAATTTAGTAAATAAGGAAGGCCAAGAGTCATTGGGAAGTGAATCCAAATAGCCTAACCTCTATGTATAAATACACACACAATCTCCATCTAATACACATTGATTTTTGCAGAGTTACCTCTTGGTCTGACATGGTATCAGAGCCAGTCCCATTTTTGGAATTCCTCCCTTTGGTGTTGTTCCGCATTTTGTAGACTGTCATTGTGCATTCAATTTTCTGTTTACTGCTCCTACCATTTTGCATTCTGGAAAATTCTGAATTTTCTTTTTACTGCAAATTCTACCAAAAAAAATTCTACACATTCTGCCTATTATTTCTTCACACCACTGTGCAATTTTTTCTCAAATTATGAGCATAGTTAAATTTACTGTACAATTTTTATTTCTCACTCACTCCCATTCGCTGTGAAAATTACAATGCCCTCCCCTCTCAGTTGCTCTCTTCTCACCTCAGCACTTGGCCCACCCGTGCTGTCCATCCCCCACACACTCACCACAGCTCTCAGCTCTCACATCCCACTCCACGCTCACCCCCCCACCCCCCCGCACAAAAATCCCATCCCTCTCACAACATCCACTCAACCCTTGCTACATCTCTCAACTAACACTCCCATCCCCCTCACTCACTCACAACTGCTCAACCTTCCCCACCCTCTCCTCTCCCTTTCTCGCCCCCTCACGACTTCCCTCATCCCCGCTCTACCCCCCCTCTCCCACAGCCTTGCTCTCCTACTCACCCACCTGCCCCATTACTTCTCTTCCCCTTCTCGCCCCATTACTCCTCCTCAACCCCTTCCATACTCTCCCACACCCCTCTTCCGGCTCCCTCACCGCTTCCCTCATCTCCCCTCTCCCACAGCATCGCTCTCTCACTCACCCACCTGCTCTCCCACTTCCCCACCCACTCACAACCCCCACCACCTCACCCCTCACAGCCACTCTCCCCATCCCACTCGCTCGGCCCTCCCTCCCCTCCCATGCATCTCTCCCTCCCCTCCCACACAGATTCTCTTCGTTCCATTTTTTATCCTCTGCCTCTTTTTTTTTAATTTTTTTTTACAGTTTGACCTTCCCCATAAAATATCTTCCCCAGTAATCACTTTCCCAAAAAAATACCTTCCCCAGTAATCACTTTCCCAAAAAAATACCTTCCCCAGTAATCACCTTCCCTAGAAAATACCTTCCCCAGTAATCACCTTCCGTATAAATCACCTTCCCCATAATTCACCTCCCTCAGATAATACCTCTATTTTTTTCCCCAAATTTTTACAACATTTTTTTTTTTTTTTCTAGAATTGAAACCAGAATTGAGATTTTACCCAGCAAAGTATTTTTTGTTTTCTTCAAAAGAATGAATTCTCTCATATCTATTATAGTATTTGTTCTCTCCGGAAAGGAGAAAGATCCTGAATGGTCTCGGAAAATCAAGCACACTCTCATTTTTAATGAGATGTGGAGAGGAATTTGTGAAGGAGAAGATGACCTTCCACCAACAAAGCCCACTTTAGTCAAGGAGATCGCCATTTGGGAAAACAAGAACTGCAAGGACTCTGTCTTGATTTCAGCTTCCGTAAATGAAGAGGTGAGTCACCATATTACACCATTTTCAATTTCCTATCAAGCCTTGTGCAAGCTAAAAGAACACTATGACTCACATTCAGAACTTGAAATTGTTCAATTAATGATTAAGATGTTTAGTCTAGAATTGAAAAATGGTGATCCTCTTGCTTTAGCTTCAGAAGTAAGATCTATCATGCATGACATTAAGAGCACTGGTGTAGATGTCGACATATATCTCATATCATATTTTAAGGCTTTGTATCCCACTTACTCAAATTATCTTGAGTCATTGCAAGCAAGTGGAAACCTCGTGAAAATCACTTTTGAGTCCCTTGAGAAAAATTTTGTAGAAAGAGAGAAAGCTTTTGGAAAGATGACCACCCCTCTAAATTTTGAAAAGGTTGTATGCTTTTCACATAGAGAGAAGATTTGTGCTCAAGGTTATTCCAGAGGAAGAGGTGGTCGAATAGGAAGAGGAAGAATAAATCTCAGATGAAGGGGGGGGCAGACAAACTCAAACTGAAAACGTTGATCTTCATTGCATACGCTGCAATAAAAAATGGCATGATGCATATACATGCAGGATACCTTGGGATAAAATTGAGCAGCAAAGGAATAAATAAAAATGTAAAAATAATGACAAAGACAAAGGTAAAGCACCTGAATCCGCTCATTATGTTGTAGCACATTGTAACAATGAAGTAACTGAAGACTTGTTTGATGCTTAATTTACTCCTTAGAGAAATTATTGGTTGCTAGATTCAGGAGAAACATGTCACATGACATTTAGAAAATATTTTTTTGAAGAATTTATTGACAAAGTTGATGGAGTAGTATACTTCACAAATAAATCCAAACTCAAGCAATCATGGCTTGGCATAATCAGGCTTAAGTTGCCTAGTCTTCTAGACCATCTTCTACATGAGGTTCTATAACTCCCTGAGTTGAGGAGAAATTTTTTTTACATGGTCCACATCCGCCAGCAAGGAAAATCCATTCACATGTTTGATTGCAAGGCTAAGGTCAGAAAAGCATCAGATCGCTCACTTGTCATGGATGGAATAGAAGAAGGAAGACTCTTGAAGCTACAAGGTTCCTCTGCTCATGCACAAAACTTTGCATTCAGTTCACATCATGATGAAGGTACATTTCCATCAAGTATTTTATGGCATGATATATTTGGGCACTTAAACTATGAAAAACTTTGATTTTTCAAGAAAAATGGTGTTAATGGACTGCCTACAATTCCTAGGAAACTTAAGCAATGTGATTCTTGTATTCTAGAAAAGAATAGAAAACAACCATTTCATGATTCACATTCCAGAGTGCATAGAAAACTTGAGCTTATTAATTCAGATTTATGTGACCCTATGCCTGTTTCTTCTGTAAATGGAAATAAATATATGATGCCATTTATTGATGATTACACTAGAATGTGTTGGGTTTACTTATTGAAGAACAAATCTGATGCTTTTCAAACATTCAATAATTTTCATGCATGGATTGAAAATGATGCACAAACTCATATTGGCTCTTTACGTACTGATAATGGAAAATAATACACTTCAAAAGAATTTCAAAATTATCTTCATCAACATGGGATCAAACATCAAAGAACTGTGCCCTATAATCCCCAACAGAACAGTGTAGCTGAAACAATGAACAAGACAATTTTAAATAT
Source organism: Pinus albicaulis (assembly GCA_034641835.2). Lineage (NCBI taxonomy): Eukaryota > Viridiplantae > Streptophyta > Pinopsida > Pinales > Pinaceae > Pinus > Pinus albicaulis. The sequence continues at coordinate 1,347,232,831 of CM076577.1, read as the reverse complement.
GGTTCGCTCCATGATGTTTTTTAAGAATGTAAAATTGATGATTTGGGTTGATGCATTTCTATGTGTTGTATACATAAAGAATAGGTGTCCTTCAAATTCAATCAGAAACAAAACTCCTTATGAAATTTTCCATGGCCACATTCCTTCGGTAAAACATTTTAGGGTCTTTGGTTCCACCCGTTATGCTTTGATACCCGAGGTACAAAGGAATAAACTTGGTGCTAGAGGTCGAAAATGTATCTTCTTAGGGTATTACAATACCTCCAAAGGATATCGTTTCTATGATGAAGTCAATAAGAAGTTTGTAATAGCAAGAGATGTCATATTCATTGAATCTTCCAAGACTGACAATGTTGTTGAGCAGCAACTTGATCACCTGGATAGATTCACACATGCAAAGTATTTTCAAGAATTTGATAATCATATTCCACATCTTGAAGGGGGGATTCCTATACTGAATCAATCTGTGGAATCATTTCCCGAAACACTCTCTCCCCCACCTGAAGAACCAACCGTGGATGACACCTTGAACGATGTGATTGACAGAATTGAGAGATTGAATCTTGATTCAATTCCAACTCAATCAAATGAGCAGCCTAGGCCATCTTGGAAAGGTCCCCCCAAATGGCTGACAAAGACACTAGAAAACATTCGTCCTGATGAGGTTGGAAAGAGAGGAACAAGAAGTTCCACTGGACAAAACGAAGGTGATGTAGATAATTCTAATTCGCCTATTGATATGGATATTTCTTATAATCGTGAGTTTAGTTTTTCTACAGATCATGAACCAACTTCCTTCAAAGAAGTTGATTCTCATGATGAATGGAATGAAGCGATGCAAAAGGAGTATGATGCCTTGATAAAGAATGGCACTTGGAAGCTGATTGATCCTCCTTTGGGAACAAAACCAATTGGCTGTAAGTGGGTCTACAAGAACAGGTACAAAGAAGATGGCTCACTTGACAAGCAAAAAGCCAGGCTTGTGGCAAAAGTTTTTGCAGAGAAAGAAGGGGTCAATTATGAAGAAATTTTTTCTCCCACAACAAAATGGGCCACCATCCAGACACTCTTTTCCCTATCAGCTCAGAAGGGATGGAAAATCCATCAGATGGATGTAAAAACCACCTTTTTGAATGGAGATCTAAATGAGAAATTTTTTATGTCCCAGCCAGAAGGATTTGTTGTGAAGGGCCAAGAACAAAAAGTATGCAAGCTTATAAAATCCTTGTATGGCCTCAAGCAATGATCAGGAGATCAAGTCCCTTGTAGAAAAATGCTAAAAAATGAAGTTGCTCAGAATTGGTTTGAACTAGATTGATAGGAAAGAGCTCACCAAAACGATCATGTAGCCACGAACGACACTCAAATCCGTTACCGTATGGAGGAGATATTGCATTTTGAAATTGCCCAATAACCTTCAATTTTGAAAGGGAATTTTTTTTAATTTTATGTGTTGGAAATTTTTTTATTTTTATTAAGGTTTAATTAATTAATTAAATTATATATTATTAATATTTTATATGGTTTTCATTAATCATATATTATATTGTTTAATATATGTTTTAATTAATTTATTTAAAAAAAATAAAAATAAAAATTAAACCTTATTAAAATTAAATTATTAAACCACACATATAATTATTTAAAATTTGAAAATCAATGTTACACACCCACATTTCTAATGTTTAAAGGTGTAATATATGATACGTGGTAAAGGCTTCAAACGTTTACAATCAAAAGTCAAAGATTAGTGGGCTTCGGTATACGTGTTAGAAAACACATGGTTCAATACAGGTTTAACCCACGAGCGGATAAGGAAATGGTCACATTTAAATGTTATGATGTGGGTCACAGGTGTGGCGAATATAACGGTTTCCAATTAATGTTTATTGTTATGATTTAATGCCACCGTTAGAACCAATACATGCCGATGGTTATGCAAACTAACATGTGACCAGGTGCCAGCTTTTAATGTAACCTTATCTTTAGCACCCTGACTTGGCGGGAGAGATGGCGGAATCCGATTATTTAGGCGCCTGTCTCTAGATTTTTTGGCACTATCTGGCAGTTAGCCAGACTTAGCTGGAGTGATTCTAGGCAAAAGTGGCAGTTGGAGTAAAAGAGCCATAACTTTGGCTAGGAAAGGCCTTTTGATACGAAATATTTTTGGTTTTTGGGGTATTCGATCATTCTGGAGCTGTTGGGAGTGTTTTTAGAGCCATCAGGGTGCTCTATCAGAGAATTTACCAGCGTTTTTGGTCGTGGAGCCACCAGGGCCTAAGGAAAGAAGAGTTGTTTTGGACTATCCTCCTCCAATGGAGGTGATTGATTAGTCATTTTATATTGATTTCAGCCTTCTAAATCTTAATTTACAGCTTATTTTTCCCTTTGAGGCTTCTATACAGTTGTATTCACATTTTGAGAATTTAATCAAAAAGGGAAAAGCCTAATTAGAGGCTTTTGGACCCAGCAGAGGTAGCCCAAGAGAGGGGTGAACTGCTTAAACAATTATTTGTTGTCATACTATATATTTTTGCTGCATTATTTTAGATTCTGCTCCTTTAAACAGTAAATTTTTATAAGTAAACTTTTCCCAAGTAGGTTTAAACAGAGAACAAAACTTATTAGTTCATCTTCAAACCACTATACTTCATTTGCAGAATACATAATCTTGCCTATTCACACATTAAAGTTGGATTAATGAATACTTTGCACATAACAAATACTTTCATTGATCGGATCTCAGTGATTACATTTTATTTCTTTAGTCAGAGTCTGTAAGAGGGCTAGGTAGCCTCTGGATTCATCCTTTCTTTGAAAGGTGAAATATCCGGTAAATTACCCTACAGTCAATCTCTGTATGAGAAAAACTTTGTTCTCACAATTTCAGATCAAGCAAGCATCGTGAGCCTGGTATGAGAAATTAACTAAGCATCTTCTGAAACTTGACTTCAAACATTTTGATCTTGAAGATGCAACTTTGTTTGTTAAGAAAGTTGGAAAAACAGTTGTATATCTTGTGGTGTATGTAGATGATCCTTTGATGACAGAGAAAAATGAGAGTTATATTTCATCCATAAAGAAAGAATTGAAGAAAGGTTTTGAAATGACTGATTTGGGTTATGTTCATTACTATCTGGGTATTGAAGTAACTCAACATCCTAAATTTATATTTCTTTATCAAAAGAAGTACATTGGAGATCTTTTGAACATGTTTGGCATGGATGAATACAATCCCTTAACCACTCCAATGGAACAAAACTTGAAGCTCACATCCATTAAAGGGAAGGAATTCAAGGATGCAATGAAGTATAGACAGCTTATAGGAATTCTTATCTACTTGACTACTACCAGACTAGACATCTCATTTGTTGTTGGAATCCTCTCTAGGTTTATCAAAAAACCTTGTGAAGGACATTGGTCTACTGCAAAAAGAGTTCTAAAGTACTTGAAGGGGACTCAAGACTTTGGAATCAAATATACACAGGTAGGATATTTCATCTTGATTGGATACTTTGATTCAGACTTTGATGGGAACAAAGAAACTGGGGTATCTACTTCATGTTATACCATGAATCTTGGATTAGGAGCCATCTCATGAAGATTACGCAAACAATCAGTTCCAACAAATTCCACAACCGAGGTAGTATATGTGGCAGCAGCTGAAGCAACAAAGGAAAATGTGTTGTTCAGGAAAATCCTAGAATATTTGCAGATGAAACAAATGCATTCAACACCACTCATGATCAACAACACTTCTGCAATAAATTTGGCCAAGAACCCAAAGTTTCATGATCGAACAAAGCACATAAATACAAAATACCATCTGATTCAACATCATGTTCAGGCCAAAACCATCCATCTACATCATTGTTCCACAAATGAGTAGACCACAGACATCTTCTCCAAAGCACTTGGAAGAGAAAAGTTTGAAAAGTTCAGAACGTTTCTTGGACTCACCAACATCCCTTCAGATTAAAGGGGGGAATGTTGACACCTAATCCTAAGGGGTTGGGTGAGATTGTATATTATTGTAATTTAGTAAATAAGGAAGGTAAAGAGTCATTGGGAAGTGAATCCCAATAGCCTCACCTCCATGTATAAATACACACACAATCTCCATCTAATACACATTGAGTTTTGTGGAGTTACCTCTTGGTCTGACAGAAACCATTGCAGCCACTACAACATTGATGGACATATAGAGGAGAAGTGCTAGAAGTTGCATCCAGAGCTAAACCCGAAGAACTCGTAGAAACACCTCATATAGAGTAAATCAAATATATGGTAAATCAATTATAGGAATTGTACTTTAATTTATAGGATCATGATGAATAAAACATGAAAATATCCCTTATTGTTGTCTATACAATCCTTCACCATGCAACAATTAACCCATAATTGAAAATACATTCTTGTCAAAATTGGATGAGTTAATAGTCAATTTTACGCTTGCTAGTATGAATCTTAATCACAAGTGTACAAAAGGGTCTCACTTTAGCCGCACATAACAAACAACCCTAACAACAAATATGGCTACCAATATCTTTAGATCTGCAATTAGGTGACCAAGAAAATGTTACAAAAATCTAGATCTATGCATTAAAAGACATTAAGCAATAAATAAAAACAAGAGTTGCTCCATGCATCCAATAGACAAGACAAGAATATGTTTAAATAATTTTGTATTAATGGCACCTGGGAGGAGAACATAGAAGGATGTTACGAGTCCTCCTCAATGGGATGGGTTCTTGTAAGTCCTCAGCACTTCAGATCTAAAATCCCTCTCTCTTGATGGTGCATAAAACCCAGACAAAAAATGGAACTCAAATGGAGCTGACAAGAAAAATGGTAGCAAAATATGACAATGATGATGGATCAAAGTCAAACCAAGAATTTAGATCTAGAGTGATATTTAGGCAACAAAAGGTAATGAATGAATGGAAAAACCCTTCTATTTATAACAAAATATTGATTTAGTCTAGATATTGGTACATAATTAAAATATTAGTAACCAAATCAAGATCCAACTTTTATGGAATATTTTATTATTTTTGTTGGAGGGAAAAATAATTTGACTTGGCTCAAATCCCCTTATTTATAAATAATAAATAAATAAATAATTTATTTATTATTTTAAGGATGTGTTTGAGTAATAATCAAATAAATAATGATTTATTTAATTATTAATGAATGATCTAGTCAAATTTAACGAGGAATATTATTTAAATAAGTTTTAAATAATTATTCCTAGAAAATAATGAGGTAAATAATAATTTATCGAATTAATTTTCCTGTTTTGGGTTAAATATGACCAGGAATATTAACTAAATTGTTTTTTAACTAATTATTCCTTGAGGAAAATTAAACAAATGTAGATTTATTTAATATTTCCTCATGGGGTTTCCTATTTAGACCATAAACAACTTAATAAAGGTGGTTTACTAAGTTATTTTTCATAGTGAAAGCAATTTTAATTTGGGTGAAATTGGTCTTACATGGTGTACTTAGGTCCATCTAATAATAACAGGTTAGATGTCCAAAAAATGGTGTAACTAATTGCCCCCCAGCGTAAGAGCGTTAGGAGCTAATCTTATGCCCGAAGTACGTTGTAAGAACTCAATCACTAGACATCGAAGGGGAAGTCAGAGAGAGAGAAATATAAGGTATACCAAAGCGATAGAGGACTAGACCCTGAGGAGGTGAGAATTACAGGTGCGACAAGTCTCTTTTATTAGCGAGTACCTATGCTACAGGTGGCGTGGGAGGCATACATATGCCCGCCGAGACAAAGTACAAATAATAATGCGTCCAGTAAACAAGGGACTGAACCATATAGTACATGTTGGCATAAACATGAGCCATATAAAAACATGATAGTGAATCCCACATACACACTGTTCCTGGGATAACATCCAAGACTTATACAACAATATATGAGTACATGAGATATAAATACAACTAATGTGCCCCTGTAAATAGGAAAGGGCTTTGAAAAATATGACTGATACATGCAAAATAAAAGGCACTGTAAGTGGCTGAGGCCGACATCATCAAATCTATGGAGCTTCATCCAAGGCTATGATGAAGAGGTCATCCGGGCATGTGGGGGGCTACCTAAAGGGCCACCCCCTCATGAGGTCTGAAAACATCTCACACATACCCGAGAATCACTGGTATCATCTGTTGCATCACTAAACCATCAAGTACATGGATCTCATTCATGATGAAAGGGGCTAGAGCTGAGAAAAATTCAATTCAAAGGGAAATAAGGAGTCCCTTTGCTTGATTTGAGGCACCGAACAAGAGTGGAAGCTGGAACCAAGGTACATCGCCCTCTAAACCTGTCTTCTGGAATGAATGATCTGATGTCGACAGAAGGAGGTCCGCCACAGGTGAGGCAATAAGGGATCCTCAACTAAGCCACGAGATAAAATAGTAGATCGATTGACATACTGACACTAGGGAAAATGATGGAATGGTGGAAACTGGGTAGTGGAAGAACGAATTCCCTTGTTAGAGCATAAAGGGAATGGATGGCCTGGTAGTGACTGACACAATATCATGAGGGATAGGGGATAGTAGGACTAAAGGCCATAATGTGCAAAACAAGAGAGGAACCAAGCAATGAAGGATGGAGGAATATAGTGGGATACAAATGGACTCGTGATAGACTCCTTGGATGTGATGATGACTCGACTCTGATGCTCTAAACAAGGGCGACTCGATGATGCTGCCACACAGAAAAGGTCCACTAGGGACCATAAAAACATGAGGAAATGATGGTTACTCACGACGAAAATCAACACGAGCATGGACAAGTATGAAGGAAAAGTGGTGCCCCAAGTACAAGTGTTGCAAGTGAAGAAATTCAATTTTGAGGAGTCGTGAAGTGACCCTTCTTGGAAAAAATGTGTCCTGGTGAAGTATCAAATCATGAAAAACTAATAGATACCCATTTGAGATCTCGGTGAGAGATTTCCAATGGTATATATGGTTTGTCAAATTGAGCTATGGTTTCACCATAGTATGAAAAAGAAAAAAAGGGGTTTCTCTATTAATAAGGCATTTTCCCTCCAAATTCACTCATTTGCAAGTGTAGCTGTGGTGAATGTAGAGAGAAGAGAAGGCCCTAAATCTTGTGGTGATCATAATGGAAAAACAGACCATTGGAATCGAGATACGTTGGCTGTAGGTAAGAGGCATAACCATACTCTTTCAATTAAGGGGATCAAAATTTTAGTTTAGGCACCCAGAGCTTCATGAACAGACCAGGTTGCATTTTTTGGGGTTTGTTCTGTGACCTGGGTAGCAGGTACTGGGTAACAAACTGTGACCTATCTTAGGAAATGACATGAAAAGTGCGACCTATAAGAGAAAGGGGGTTTCAGTGTTGTTTTTGGCTAAGAGCTGGGATTTTTATGGTTGAGGGGCATATGTGCCCTCAAGCATGTTATGGTCATGCCAAAATGTATTTAGAAAGGGGGAATCTAAACACATTTTTTATGATGTGGTGCGCCATTTGTTTTCATTATGGTTATGCAGTTCAAGAAATGGAATGGAGGATTACCAATCTCTTTTGGTACTGCATATATGAAGCAAATGGACTAAGTTTTTGGGTTGGGATACATGGTGTCACTATCCCAAAGAGAGGATTTGGAGATAATGAACTGGTGCTCTCCTAGAAAAGCCATAGGTTGGTCAACAACAATGTCTAGGTGACTGGGTTGTTGATGTAAGATGAAGGAATGATGAGGGGTATCATCCCTAAAGTGATCTGAAGTGATATGGGACTCTAGAGGTTCTTCTAAATGGGGAATAATAATGGTACTAGAGTTGACACGACCAGATACACTAGGAGATTTGTGAAGAATTGCTTCTCCTGGACTCTCAAATATGGGTGCCCCCTTACCCAAACATTGGGTGTCAAAGTAATGGCCACAAGGTGTATGTGGTTCAAATGCATGGGTTTGATGTAAGGGGGGAAAGATAAAGTCAGGGGTGGTGAATACTTCCATAATATCGTCATCGTAATAGAAGATGGGGTGACTAGTGGAAGAAAGACCACCTGATGCGGCGAAGCTACCTGACTCATCATCATGAGAAGAGAGGTTCACATGTGCATCATCACAAGGGGCGATAGAAAAATAAGTAGATGAAGATCCACCGATGTTGAACCCAAGGTGATCGCTGAAGGAGGTTAGACGAAACAGAAGGGGAAGGCCTAGGGTGGCCTTCCATCGAGGATCTCATAGATGATGATAGGTAGTGGACAGTGGCTGAATACTCTGTCATTTCAACATCTGGAAATGGAATTTCAATAGGAGTGAATGTGTCGTTTGGTTATGCTAAAAAAAACATGCAAATAAGGGAGCAGTGGACTCATTACCCTTGGCCTTGAATTGGAGAACTGCAACTAGAGAGGTTTAGAAGTCCTCAAGGAGAGGAAAAAGGTGGGTATAATGGCCGTGGACATCACACAAAGCATAGAGGTGGTTGCTGTGAATAGTATTGGGTTTCATGGCTATAGTTGAGGAAGCAATAGAGGTTTCCGAGACCGTAGACTTAGGGAACGCGACATTAACCATGGGCTTGAGATGAGTCAATTCAGGACAATTATGGGTGGCATGACTGACAAAATCACACAAAGCACATGGAGGTGTACACTTTGGAGGTTGAGGATAAGCATGGTTTGTCAAGATAGCCTTATCATTTGATGCCCTCTTGTGAGCTTTGCCCTTTTTACCCGAAGTTGTCGCAACAGGAAAGGGTTCTTGTTGAGGTAGCTGAGGCATTGTAGCAGTAGGAGAAGTCATAGGGACCGGTTGAAGCGGGGTTAAAGCAAGACAAGGTTTGGGTTGAGTAGGTGGGGTAGTAGCTGGGGGATCGAGGTACCAGACGGGAATCACAAGGGCCAGATTAGGAAGAGATAGGGTGGCCATGAAAAGTACCGAGTACACTCTAGGGGGGGAGCTAAGAATGATATATGACTGGAGGGGTAATGGCCAGGTAGGACAACTCCCAGATGGTTAAGGCCTGGAGGGACCATTCCAAGAGGGTAGAGAGGCTCATGGATACTAGTTGTAGGTGAAGGGCTAAGAGGAGGGGGTCCAAAAGGCTGAATCGAAGGGCTAGGAGTAGGCTGCGGAGGGCGAGGCTACTCAATAGCCAAAGCGGGCCGCTTGAGGGAAGTCTGATACGATTGCATCATGAAAACACTCGATGAGATGGGATGAAAGAGAGGAGGAGGAAGACCAAGGAATGTACCAAGAAAAGAGTAGTGAAAAAAGGGCGCAAGTTATTCAGGAAGCTCACTCTTCTCGGATAGCAGGACATTTTGGCGTAAGCAAAACTATGGTGCAAATTCAAAGGTATTTTTATTGGCCTCATATGTATGAAACAATTTCAAAGTAAGTTAAAGGATGTGTAATGTGTTCTACAAGAAAGCCAAGCAATCGAAATATTGGTTTGTACATGCCACTTCCATTTCCTTTGCGACCATGGGACAACATTTCCATGGATTTTGTTGGGGGACTGCCTATGTCCAGAAAAGGACATGATTTTATGTATGTCATGGTTGACCGATTCAGCAAAATGTGCATTCTTGTTCCGTGAAAAAAACAAGTAACTGCAAAACAAATGACACATATGTTCTTTCAACAGGTTTGGGTTCACTTTGGGTTACCTACTTCTATTATTTTTGACCGAGATACTCGCTTTGTAGGAGAATTTTGGTCCACTTTGTGCGGAATCATGGACAAAAAGCTGAAGAAGAGCACAAATTTTCATCCACAGAACGACAGACAGGAAGAGGTGGTGAACAGGACCATGATACATATTCTTCGAGGTTACTGCAATAAAAATCTTAAGTTGTGGGATGAATATTTACCTTATGTGCAACATGCTTACAATTGAGCCTTACACTCTTCGACTCATTGATCACCATTTGAAACATGTTTGGGGTATCTACCAAAGTCACTGATGGACTTTATGTTCAGTCAAGAAGACAAAGTGGATGGACGCGACGATTCAAACAAAGAAGTTAAGTTCATTCAATGGATACAACAGACACATGAGGTAGTATGGGATCAGTTGGAGAAGAGTCAGGCCAAGTATAAATTTCACCATGAGAAGGATTGAGTTGATCATCATTTTCAGGTCGATGATTAGGTATGGTTGTGTATCAGTAAGGACAAGTTGAAAGGAGAAGGTAAGAAACTTAAATCTGTCAGGTATGTTCCCTTCAAGATTGTTGAGAAGATTGGAAATAATGCATTCTGATTATATTTACCGCCTTACATGCATATTTATTCAGTTGTGAATGTAGAAAATATGAAGTTGTATGAACCTTCCATAATAATTGATCCTAAGGAAGATACACAGATTCCTACTATTGATGATTTAGCTCCTGAGTATATGAATGAGTTGCAGGAAGATACCATCTTAGACAAGCGAGTTCATAGTTCCAGACAAGGATATGTGGAATATATTCGAGTGAGACTCAAGGGAATGAATCCGAGCAAGGAGAGATACATAGGGATTCGAAAAGTGAGGGAGTTGTACCCTCACCTGATATTTATTTAAAATCCAAATTTTATGGTCGAAAAGCTTTCAAGTGCAGAGGATTGATCCAGGAGGATATTGTTCAGTGCAAATCGACAGAGAGGTCCAATCGGCTCCATAAGTCTTATGTCTGATTCAATCTTCAATATCGTTATTTTCGCCAGAATAAGTCCTCAATATGTCATGTGGTTTGAATTTATTGATGTAATAGTGTAATTTGGTGAAAAGGGGTTCATGGTATTTATGGTCCCAGTCCTAAGGTCTCCTATGGTGAAATACCTTACAAAATGTAAAGACCTGACACCTAAGCCATATTCCTAAAGACCTAAACCCTAACACTAAACATATGTCATACACCAAAACATTAAACATATGGTGTTAAAACCATAGCGCAAAGAAAACTATGTCAAAAAAAACACTTTTGGGCTTTATAATAAAAAAATAAACAAAAAATAGTCTAATTGCCAATACTTAGACCATGTCAGAGTTTGGTTAGCCATGTGAGAATATGTAATTAACTACAAGCAGTTGGAGTTTAAATTGCATCAGAACCGTTCATTTAAATCATAACCGAAAAGGTTGACAATCCATGTGAATGCTGCGAGCGTTAAGGGATAAGCCGCGGGGTTAAGCCACAATAGTCAGAACAGACGACAAAGATAGCCATCAACATCCTATTCACGTGCCAACCATTTGTAAACTCCATGCAGTTAGGCTGACCATCGGGGTTAGAGCCTATCCTAAGTTCAATTTTGGGTTTTTGAATTAATTTTTCGCTAAGGTTCTAATTAATACACCTTATTCCTATGTTAGGTATCACAATGTGAAAATACTGAGAAGCATAAAACTGATTTTACTTGACCAAATGCCTGATTTGGCATAAAGGAGTTCGAGTTCAACTTTATAAAGCCATGAAATTTTTTCTGGAGAGGGAATTGAGAGTTTGGAGTTCAAATTCAAAGGGTTATATGTAGTTTTTGTTTCAGAATTACTCGACCATCTGGAGGCGAAAGTTCGCGCAAAGACAGGCATTGGAAAGATGAGAAGGAGAGCTTCCTATTGGCAGTGACCAGAAGTGCCTGCGAGCATGATCAGTCTTGTATATTTTCCGTGTAAATGATTCATCGGATCAATCCTAATAAAGCGAACGGCCATCTTGAAAGCAAAACCAGAGACATAGTCCACCAGCGACGAGCTTCGTAATTAATGTTTGATGTTTCTTCTCTATCTTATTTGCTAAATTTTCATTCTTAATTTGATGCTGGTTTAAGTTGTAAATAATTCCCTTCAATCTTCCACATTAAATAATTCATCAGTTAACGATCAATTCACTTAATGGAAAACTATTGAAACTATCTCAGCACATAATCGATCACATTCAGATCATGAGCGAATCAAACAAAGATCGTATGCCAAAGTTACATCGTGGGAAAGTTGATGTACCAATTTACCCAAATGGGGCCCATAGTTTTGGCGCTTCATCTCCTAGCGTTAGGTTTTTGGATTTTCCATTATTTCTCAATAATAAATAGCCCCTCGAGACTCATTGTAACACAGTTCAGAGGCCTTTAGCCACCACATCGCTTCTCAGAGAAGAGCTACGAGCACCCTAGTTAGTTTATTTCCATTTTGTCTGTAAAAAAGTTTCAATTCTTTGATATTAATGAAATGAAGTGTTATTCCTGCTCCATGTTTGTATTTATGTTTATATTTTTATTCTGTTGCATTCCTGCATAAATCTAGATTAAAAAGATAGATATGATGAAACTTTTTTCTGAGTTATAGTTCAAAAGTTTCTTCATATATTCAAAAAGGATAAAATTCCTAGCCTAGATAGCTATCCTATATAATTTTACTCGTTTTTCTTTGATATTTTGGGTGGACACCTCCTTCATGTTATTAAGAACGCTCGCTTATCAGGGCCCAATGATCTCTTTTTGTAATTATATCTATAATATCATTTCCAATATTATTGCAAACACATTGAATATGGTTTTTTCAAACCATATATCCTCAAACCAATTTTCTTTTCTAGAAGATAGGAACATTCAAGAAGCAATTGGGGTGGACCACGATGTTCTCCACTCACTAAAAACATGGATGAGAAAAAGGAAGCTGGTCAAGATATACTTACATAAACCTTATCATCAAGCGAGTTGGTGTTACAACAGAGTCTCTCACTCACCTAATTCTCGAAGTGCCTTTCATTAACTAGGTAATGAAATGTTTATCTCATGTTTCTTTTGTTGTTTTAATAAAAGATTCTACATATTTTTTTTCTCAATATCAATGGGGGCTCAGATAGGGTTGTTTTTTATCTCCTCTCCTTTTATTATCAGTGGTTGAAGGTTTGAGCATGATTTTAAAAGGGGAAAAAAGAAGAGGGAACTTCCTTGGAGAATAGGTAGATAAATATTTCACTATTACTCATCCATTTTTCATTTATTATCTTTTGATTTTCTGTGATGGGTCTCGAAGGGAATTTTTTTCTATCAAAGTTATGCTAAGTCTCTTTCAAAATGCCACTAGAATTTTAGTGAAAATCAAGAAATATTCTTTATCCCCTAATTGGTATGACTAAGAATGAAGTCTCTTATGCACACAACCTCTTCCTCTTCACATATTTATGTTTTGAGGATGACCTAAAATAGTTTGGGTGCCACTTGAAACCAAATGATTACAACAAAACTGATTGGTTGGGGTTGATTACTAAGATTGAAGAAAGAATCAAATTTTGGTGATTTAGATGGTTCTCGTGAGTAGGTAGTCTCATTCTTATAAAGCCAGTGTTGGAGGATATCCACATTTTTTGGATTTCCCTATCTTGGATTCTAATTGGGGTACTAATTTTTATCCCAAAATTAAGATATAGGTACTTGTGGATGGGGAAAAAATATGGAAGGTTCTTCCCATGGTTTAAATGTGATATAATTTCTCTACCACAGGGATGGGGAGGATAGGGGTTGAAAAAATTTAATTCTTTTACAAAGGCTCTGGTTGCTAAGTAAGGTTGGAGGTTACTCTCTACTGAAAGATTATGGAATATAGTAGCCCATAGGAAATGTATATCTGCTAGTTCAACTGAAGAATGATTATGATCTATAAAAATAAAAGGCCTGAGTTATCCAATTTCTAGAAATAATTTTTATCATTGTTTCATGTAGTGGAAGATGAATTGGCTTGGAAAATGGGAAATGGAAAAAATCTTAGGATAGGTCGTGATCCATGGCTCGGAAGTAGGGATGGATTTCACCTTCCTATAGAAATGATACTTTTGCTAAATAATCGAGGTAGTGTCACTCTAAACCAGGGCTTTCATCCTCTTAGTATGACCATTTATGCATATAACTGGGTCAACACATAGTGATTGGACCATCCTCATAAATTTAATGGGCTTTATAATGACTATACAATGGCTTTAAATATTGGAAATTTACTTGTAAGAGAGGACACAATCTCCGTTCGATGGGTTCATTCTCTATGGTGGGAATATACTACTAAGGTTGGATATTTGGTTAGCAGTAGTAACAAACAATTAGAGGTTATTGTTTGGTAGTGAAAAAATATATGAAAACTAAAGAAAAAACCCCTATTCCAGATAGGGTGCCAAGAAAAGTGATCGTTAGTTAAAACATGATTCCATATGAGGAAGTTTCTCATGCTCCATGGAATACTATCATTGAAGGGGTGGAAAATGCTCATTTGTGGGCTTATTTTGATATAGAACCTTCTACAAATGGTGATTTTGCAGGGGGGGTGGCAGAGAGGCAGTTCTATACATTCATGAGAAACATTTTTGTAAACTTCAAAGGAGCCTTGAGAGGGGTTCTAACAATTATGTATAACTTCTCAACCTCAAAGTTCTTCTCCTCTTTTAAATTGAAAAAATATGCCATTATCTTAAAATCTATAGTGATTTTATGTTCATTATTAATTGGTTTAATAATATTTAATGTTGTCACATTCACACACTCAATCATATTCTTGAGGAGGTACTAGAACTCAAATTTTCTGTTAATATTTTTATTTTCTCCACTTTTATAGGGAGTGGAAATATGGCGCATATGCACTCTCTAAGGAAACTCTATGAATATGGAAATTTTCCAAACATCAGAATGGAGTATCCCTCATAGAACCTTCATCCAAGGGCTTCACATTGACACACCAAAGTTATGATTTCTATATAAATGTTTTTGAGTATCTTATGCTTTTTGATGTAGAGTTATTACTCTCTGTCGATATGTTAAGTCCCTATATTACTAGTGTAGTCCATTATTACGTTAGTGTATCGAGCATTATTTTTATTGTTGTACCCCTGTAACTCCCATGTTGATATTTTTGTGCCCTTACATTATTATTGTTAGGTCGGCTAGGATTATATTGTGACCCCATGGACTCCTATATATAGAAGGAGGTTTTTGTCATTTGTATCATCGAAGAATTCTTCATTTATGTAATGTAAAGGAGGTTTCCCCTTCGAAGTGGCTTATTTCTAAGGCGTTGATCTCTCTTTTCTTCTATTTTTGGAGCTAGTTTCATAACATTTGGTGTCAGAGTTTTGGATTCTAGGGTTTCTCTGCTCCGAACAGGTCATCGTGGAATTTTCGCTATAATGTTTTTTCTACGCAGATTCATAAGTTGAAAATTTTAGCATGCGAAGCCTAAATCCCAAGGAACATCGTGTAAACATTTGAGATCTTTTTTCACAATATGTTCGGAGATATGACCTATGGAAGTTAGGGTTGTTTCAAGCTCCCAAATTTCATCTCAAAGAGGTCATTGTGGAATTTTCACTATAATTTTTTTTCTACGAAGGTGAAGAAGCTAAAAAAATTATCACATGAAGATGAACTCTTGAGGAAATTTCTATAAAATTTTGATATCTTTTTTTATATATTCGGAGATATGATCTTTGGAAGTTAGGACTTTTCCAGGCTTTCAAATTTCATCAAAAAGAGGTGACCTAGGGAAAAGTGTCATAACTCTCTCTTTGAGCATCAGATTGGATTTCTATTAAAGTGGATGAAATTACACATACTGCAGATTCCTGTATATCAATTTCAAAGCCGAAGGAGGAACCGGTGACACGTGGCACACCGTAAAAGTTCATTCTATTGAACCAGTCCATAATTAGGTCATTGTGGGAGATTGGGCATAACTTTCTCTTGAAGCATCCAAATCAAGTCATACCTATGGCATACAAAATAAGCTTGAGATGGCTAGTATGACATCAAATTTTAAATATTGAAGATCCTAAAGCACTCAGATAATTCGGTCTCAATATCGATATCTTGAAAGGCAATAAAAAGATATTAGTATTGGGTTCTAAAATTCCATCTAAAAATAATTCGACACCCATTAAGTCCTCATAATACTCTACTATGTATCACGAATATGAATAATTCACCATGATATATCAAAAATACAAGAGCAAGTGCACCAAATTTCACTCTCGGAAAGAGCAACAAAACATGAAATGGAAGTTTTGAATAAAGGCATGGAATCTAAGATGGATGCCTTGAAGAAGGACATGGAAGCTAATATGGATGGTTTGAAGAAAGGCGTGGAAACTAATATGGATGGTTTGAAGAAAGACGTGGAATCTAAGATGGATTGTTTGAAGAATGGCATGGAAGACATGGAAGTAAAAATGGAAGGTTTGAAGCAAGACATGGAAGGTTTGAAGGAAGGTTTGACAAATTTGATAAAAGAAATGATTCCTAATGGTGAAAATATAGTAGAGGAAACTCATGATGAGAGAAAAATAAGTGTTAATCATGATTTCATAAACTCAAATATTGGATGGAAGACCCATCATATTCCAAGGATCGATATGAGGAAGTGTGATGGCAAAGATATTGTAACATGGATACTACCGATGGAGCAATATTTTGATCTCAATAATGTAGGTATGCATTGCAACTTTATATTTAGAAAAAAAATACATTTTTATGGTATCGATGGCTTTTCTCCCATAAAAAAATTGTCACTTGGTCAATTTTTATGGAGGAAATGATTGTTGAGATTCAACAAGATGATGAGCTTAGCGAAAAGAGTCACCTTCACTAAGTGGGCCCGTAGGCTACTTTTGGCGCAAAGTCTATTTTTAGACATGTCAATCATATTCTATGAGTTGCAGGATGCTATTTATGGATGGTTGGTCAAGCTGGAAAAATAGATGGACTTTTATTTTTAGAC
This sequence comes from Pinus albicaulis, assembly GCA_034641835.2. Lineage (NCBI taxonomy): Eukaryota > Viridiplantae > Streptophyta > Pinopsida > Pinales > Pinaceae > Pinus > Pinus albicaulis. The sequence continues at coordinate 1,347,216,070 of CM076577.1, read as the reverse complement.
ATATTGGGTGGAATCTATTTTTAGACTGGCAATCTAAAAATAGATATGTCGAATATTATTTTCTCTTAATAATATTTGGACTCTAAATAATGTGTGTGAATTTTTATGGTTTCATGTGTGCATTACAATTGATTTAATTTCCGCATGTGATGATCAATGGTGGAATAGATTCTGTATTGTGCATGAAGTTAAAATAGTGTGTGATCAGGAGAATATTAGACATATAACACATAAGTTATATAATTTCTACATGGCATCGGAGCAGTTGATCATTGGAGCAGATTGCAATTATTGAAGCGGTTGAGTTTTGTGTTTGTGGAATTCGAATTTGCTGCAGCGTTTTCTTGGTGTCGAAGTTGAGCATTCATTGAAATGTCTTTCAACAGATTGCGATTGGAGTATGCCCTTGATGGCATCTCAAATTATATTTCATGGAAGGACAGGATGGAGGAAGTGTTGGAGGATAATGGGTTGAAGGATTTCATAGATGCTGAGATTCCAAAGCTTGGTTATAGGGATGCTACCACACTTGATGCATGGCAAAAGAAGATGGAAAAGTGTCAAAGGATTTTATTGGAAGGTGTGAAGGATCACATTATGTCCAACCTTCACAGTAAAGCTACTCCATTCTTAATGTCAAAATATTTTATAGACTTGTTCCAAAGCAGAAGTGACCAGAGGAATTTGGCGCTTAAAGAAAAACTCAGGAAAATAAAAACGAAGAAGGGCGACACCATACCCAAGTACCTCACGAAGTTTGTCCAGTGCAGGGATGAGATGGGAAGTGTGGGGGTTACTTTTGATGAAGAATACTTGGTGATCTTGGCTCTCCTTCGGCTTTCGAAGAGTTGGCATAGTTACAAAGACTCTGTTAATGGATAGGAGAAAATATTAGGATGGGAATGACTTTGGTCAGATCTTGTGCAGGAGGAGATAAGGCAAGGTACCAGGGATGGATCTTCATCGAAGAATGAAGATCAAGAAAATTGCGCTTTGGCTACCAAAGCAAGGAAAGGGAAGGGAAAGAAAAATCCTTCTCAATCTGATGCGAAAGGCAAGAAGCAGGACTTGTCCAAGGTGAAGTGCTTTCACTGCCACTAGCATGGACATTATGCCACTAATTGTCCACGGAAGAAGAAAAATAAGCAGGCTGCTGGATCTGCAGCTGGAGAGGCCTTAGCCTCACAGTTTGAGTTGTATTTTTCATTGATCGCATGCTTGGTTTCAAGTGTGATGGGATCAGTGTGGTTTCTTGACAGTGGTGCACCTTTCCATATGACCAGATACAAATATTTGTTTAGTGATCTAGATGAGAAGGATCTTGGAGTGCACATCGAGATGGGCGATGATGGTAGATACAGTGCGACTGGTATCGGGACCATTTCATTTGAGAGGGATTCTGGTAAACCTTTCATATTGAAGGATGTCATGCATGTTCCAGGATTGAAGAAGAAACTGATCTCTATGGCGATGTTGGAAGACAAGGGTTATGATGTTGTTTTTAGTGAGGGAAAGGCTTTCCTACACAGTAAAACAACTGGTGAAACCCGAAGGATAGGGATTCAAGTTAAGAATATTTATCAATTGCAGGTATATGGCTACGCAGCAATGGCAGGCAAAGAAGAAGGAGTGGTGATCCGGGATGAGGGTGAATTGTGGCACAGGAGATTGGGCCATCTTCACCATGGCGCTTTGAAAATTTTGCAGTAGATTTCTACTGGGCTTCCCAAGGGTACACTTGCACAGTCAGATCAGTGCAAGGGATGTACTTTGTGAAAATTTGTAAAGACCACTTTTCATGAGTAGGATAGTCGTGCCACGACAATCCTTGAGAGAATTCATACAGACATGTGTGGACCTTTCTCAGTAGCTTAAACATCAAAGCACAGGTATTATGTGATATTTGTTGATTTCTTTTCTCGTAAGTGTTGGATCTTCTTCATGCAGAAGAAGAGCGAGACATATTCAAATTTTTGTGAGTTCAAGGCGCTGGTTGGGAAAGAGTTGGGGAAGCAGGTGGAAGCTCTTAGGAGCGATAATGGTGGTGAATACATCTCTAGCAAATTCAAAGACTTTTTCAAAGCAGAAGGAATTCGAAGAGAGCTCATAGTGCCTCATAACCAACAGTAGAATGGGGTTGGGGAGAGAAAGAATAGAATGATCGTGGGTGCTACACGGGCGATGTTGCATGATCAGGGCCTTCCCATATACTTGTGGGCTGAAGCATGCAACACTGCAATTTATGTGAAAAACCATTTACCTCATAAAGTACTTGGCATGAGTACACCCGAAGAGGCATTTTCTGGTAAGAAGCCCGATATTTATCATTTTGAAGATTTTTGGCTCAACTGTTTACATTCATGTGATGAAGGATGCCAGGAAGAAGCTGGAGCCAACCGCAGAGGTTGGGATATTTTTGGCGTACGCAGAAACACCCCACAATTATCATGTGTATTTTCTAGCCAGTCGGATGACTGTTGTGTGACGGGATATCAAATTTCATGAGGATAAATCCATGAAGTTGTCACTTGAGATGAAGTTACACTTGCATGCAGATGAGGAGCTACTTGTTCCTAAATATGAGCCTCATGATGTGGATCAGCCACAAGAGGGGGTTCATGGAGTGGAAGAAACCACTCATGCAGCACCAAACATCAAAGGGCGGAAGCACACTACAGAAGCTAAGAGACTGAATCTTGATGTTGTACATAATGTAGGATTTCCTACATCACAGTGCATATAGAGAAAGTCACCTAACCTATTTACTGGATACATGGCTCTGATGAGCAAGTGTATTGTGAAAGAACCATCTTCTTTCGAGGAAGCTATGGAGGATCCCGCATGGGTAGATTCCATAGTGGAAGAGTATGATTCGATTGTCAGAAACAGTGCATGGGAGATTGTCCCAAGGCAAAAAGGGAAATCAGTGGTAGGTTTGACATGGATCTACAAAGTGAAGCAAGCTAATGACGGGAGCATCGAGAAGTACAAGGCAAGATTTGTTGCCCGGGGCTTCTCACAGATCGAGGGGATCAACTATGAAGAAAAATTTGCACCTATCGCAAGATATTCTTCCATGTGGACCATCCTTGCTCTCTCAGCATAGATGGGTTGGCACATTCATCAGATGGATGTGAAGACTACGTTCCTCAACGGAGTCATTTAGGAGGAGCTGTACATTGAGCAGCATGAAGGATTCGAAATATTCAGCAGTGAGTCGCATGTGTGCAGGCTCAAAAGAGTGTTGTATGGGCTAAAAGAGGAACCTCGTGCTTGGTACACACAGATAGATAGTTATTTCACTAGACTTGGTTTCGCCAAGAGTGAGGCGGATCCGAACCTATACCAGATTGTGGTGGAGGGTAAGTTTTTGACCATTGTACTTTATGTAGATTATTTAATACTAACAGGTGATGAACTGTTGATACACTCATTCAAGGTAGATCTTGCAAAGGAGTTTGAGATGAAGGACTTGGGCCTCCTTCATTATTTCCTGGGATTGGAATTCTGGCAGTGAAAGGGTGGACTATTTGTGTCTCAAGGCAAGTATGCTCGGGAGATACTGGAGAAGTTTCACATGCAAGGCTGCAAGCCTATCGACAATCCTCTTCCTGGTGGTTGGAGGAAAGAGGATGCTACATTGGCAGAGTTAGTGGATGCCACTGTTTATCGACATTTGGCTGGTTCGCTCATGTATCTAGTCAATACACGACCAGACATATGCTATGCTATTAACCAACTTTCACAAGCTATGGTTAAGCGTACCAAGATCTTTTGGAAGGTAGGCAAGCATGTCTTGAGGTATCTCAGGGGCACATCTGGATATGGATTGTGGTACAGACAGTCGAATGAGTTGAAGCTTCATGGTTTCACAGATGTAGATTGGGTAGGGAGCCCAACTGACAGAAAGAGCACATCTTGAGGGATATTCAGTAACGGATCTACAACAGTTTCTTGGTACAACAGGAAACAAAGATCCGTGGCACTTAGTTCAGCGGAGGCTGAGTACATGGCAGCAATTTTGGCTGCATACGAGGCTATATGGATGAGGAAGATCTTGGTTGGTTTGTTCGGTTCACACTTAGATCCTATTGTGATATATTGTGATAATAAGAGTTGCATTAAACTCTCAGTTAATCCAATATTTCATGATAGATCTAAACATATTAACATCTGGTATCGTCATATCAGAGATTGTGTGCAGGGAAGATCATGTTGCTTTCTTACATTCCTATGGAGGATCAGGATGTAGATATTCTAACGAAGGCGCTCACCAGGAGAAAATTCGAATACCATAGAGATAGGATCAGGGTGGTAGATAATCCCTATCTTGTTGAGAGGGAGTGTTGAGATTCAACAAGATGACGAGCTTAGTGAAAAGAGTCGCCTTCACTAAGTGGGCTCACAGGCTATTTTTGGTGCAAAGTCTATTTTTAGACCATTTCTATTTTTAGATATGTCGATCATATTCTATGAGTTGCAGGATGCTATTTGTGGATGGTTGGTCAAGTTGGAAAAATATATGGACTTATATTTTTAGACATATTGGGCAGAATCTATTTTTAGAGTGGCAATCTAAAAATAAATATGTCGAATATTATTAGCTCTTAATAATATTTGGACACTAAAAATTATCTTATTCTCTTGGAGCACTTCAGTTAAGTGCACAAATGTGGCACAGCAGCTGACAGAAGGAATTACGCTATTCCTGAGAATTTACTGGAGCTAATGCATGGATGAATTGAGTTATAACTCATGTGACATAGTTTGGTGGAGTTGTAGAAGTAGTTGGTGGAGTTGTGTTCAGTTTAACTCAGTTAGACTCAGTTGAGCTAGTTGTATCTAGTCTAACTGATTGAGACACTAGTGAGAGTGGTGTGAATTAATTAATAATGATTTAACTAAATAATAAATCATTAATCAACTTAAGAATACATCAGTTAACTACAGTGCATGGCAGTTTCAGTGGAGACTAGTGGAGAGGTAGGTGAAAGAGCAAGTGTGACTATCAGTTTTGACTATAGTGATGCATTGATTGCATCCAACACTCAGTGGAGATGCCAATGAGGATTATGCAGTTAGTCCTGGAGAAATTTGAGTTCATTTAGAGCCATTCTTCAGCAGAGATTGCACAGTAGAGGCAGGCTAGTAGGTGGCAAATATCGGTGCATGGATTTGCTAGATTGGGCCTAATTAGTGTGTAGCGATTGTATTGTACTGAGAGCTTGATATGATCAAATTTGTATGAGGATTGTTACATGATCTCTATGAAATATATTATATACAGATAGTTTGGGTTTTTAGCTTCAGGCTTTCCCATTAAAACAACTGTGTTAATGTGTGTGAATTTTTATGGTTTCATGCGTGCATTGCAATTGATTTAATTTCCGCATGTGATGATCAATGGTGGAATAGAATTTTTATTGTGCATGAAGTTAAAATAGTGTGTGATCAGGATAATCTTGGACATATAACACATAATTTATATAATTTATACAATCATAGTACATTATGAGGATACAAAGAGCAACACCTTTTTTAGCCAATTGATAAATCTCAAACAAAAGGTTTCAGTGGTGGAGCACATTGAGGACTTCCAAAAATTGAATATAAGGGTAACTGATATTTTGTAGGAACACAAGATTGATATCGTCATAGGGACTTTAAAGGAAAAAATCCAACATCAAGTTCCCGTTTGGGAACCTGATTCATTGGAGAAGACATTCATGTTGGAAAGAAAAATTGAATGTCAAAATTATGGTGACAATAAAGCCTACCACTCACATCTATAAAGATGGAAGTGTTGCTACTCCTAGACTTCCACAGCCTACAAGGTTGACACCACAAAAATTGGAAGAAAAAAGATCAAAATGGCTTAGCTACAGTTGCGATAGAAAATACACTAAAGGTCATAAGTGTGCTGAGAAGAAGTTATTTTAGATAGATTGTGAAGAGGAGGAATAAAATGAACAATAAATTTCAAAAGAAGAGGATATACACCAGGATCCAACCCTAGAGAAAGAAGAAAAGAGTCTAACCATATCGTGTAATGCATTGGAATGCATTACCACTCCTCAATATGTCAAGAAAGAAGGACATATCAAGAAGAAAAAGGTAATAGTCTTGATTAATTTAGGCAGTACCCATAATTTTATTCATTGTAAGGTAGACACAGAATTGAATTTCTTCCTATACCCAGCACCAGAATGTCAAGTGATGGTTGAAAATGGAGGAACTATAAATTTCTCTAGAAAATTCTAATAATATCAAGTTAACCATGGGGGAATATGTATTGAATAGTCCAATTATTTCCATTACAATGGCAGGTGTTGATGTTGTACTAGGAGTACAATGGTTACAATCTTTGGTGACGGTAGATTTTAATTTCAAGAAATTTTCTTGAAATGTTTTTCAGAAGGAAAGGAAGACAAATTATGGGGTATCGCAGGGAAGCCGAGAAAGATAATAAGCTCTAATGTCATGACAAAGCTTTTAAAGAAAGAACAACAAGGTGTAATTGCACATTTATTCTCACTAGAAGTTCTAACATCAAAATCATCTATTTCTCTAGATCTCCAAAATGTCTTGGTCAATAATTTTAAGTTGTTTCAAACTCCCGAAGGACTCCCACCTATTTTTGATCATGATCATGTTATTAATTTTATTCTAGGAAGTGTTCCTCCAAACATCAGGCCTTACAGATATCCTTATGTCCAAAATAGAAAAATTGAATGTATTATTGCAGAAATGTTAGAGATTGGTATAATTCAACCTAGTCAAATTTATTTCTCTGCTCCAGTAATATTGGTGCACAAGAAAGATGGATCATGGCACATGTGTCCAGATTATACGAAGCTCAATAATCTCACTATTAAAGATAAATTTCCCATTCCTGTGATTGATGAATTATTGGATGAATTACATGAGTAATTTATTTTACCAAGTTGGATCTCCATTCAGGATATCATCAAATTAGAATGAAGACTGAAGATATTTCGAAAAAGAAATTTCGAACTCATGAGGGTCATTATGAATTTTTGGTCATGCCTTTTCGCCTTACCAATTCACCTTCCACATTTCAAAGATTGATGAATTCCATTTTTAAAACCCTTAGAAAATTTGTGTTAGTATTTTTTGATGATATACTAATCTACATCATGTCTTGGAGGGATCATGTTCAACATGTTGACAGGGTGCTCAAACTATTGGTGGAGAAACAATTATATGAAAAAACATCCAAACATTTCTTTGGAGTATAAGAGGTGGAATATCTAGGTCATATTTTATATGAGAAGGGTGTTAAGGTAGACCCTAATAGAATTCAAGCCATTAAAGAATGGAAATTCCCCACAACCATAAAGTAGTTGTGAGGATTTCTCAAGTTAATAGGGTATTATCACCAGTTTGTTAGGAATTATGGGACAATAGTAGCACCTCTAACAACATTATCGAAGAAATATGCATTTTCATGTACTCTTGAAGAAACTAAGGCCTTTGAAATTCTTAAAGAGGCAATGTGCCTAGCATCGGTCTTACCTACACCAGACTTCACAAAAAAATTTACTGTGAAATTCGATGCCTCAGGAAATGGAATTGATGCTATTTCAATGCGAGAAGCAAGACCCATTTCTTTTGAAATTCGTCCAATCAAAGGGATGTATTTATAGAAAGCTATTTATGAGAAGAAAATTTTGGAAATACTACATGCACTAAAGAAATCACGACCTTACCTAATGGGAAGACACTTCAAGGTAAAAATTGATCATGATAGTCTTGAACATTTATAGGAACAAAGACTATGCTCATAAGAGCAGCAAAAATGGGTCACAAATATTTTAGGTTATGACTTTGAAATCATCTACAAAAAAGGGAAGCTAAATGTTGTTTCAGATGCACTCTCAAGAAAGGATGAAGAGGCAGAAGCATTACTTTGTGCCATTTCTATTATCCAACCAGAGTGGATAACCGAAGCAAGGGATGAATGGAAGAAGGATGAAGAAGTCTAGACACTCATTCAAAAGTTTCAGAAAGATCCTAGTACACCTGATACATTTAGTTGTAAAAATTATTCCTTATGGTACAAATATCACTTATATTTTTGTAAGAATTCCCAACTAAAACAAAATATTCTTTTAGAATCACAGAATTCTCCTTTAGGAGGACACTCCAGATTTTTAAAAACTTACCACAGGGTGAAGAAATAATTTTTTTGGGATGGCCTTAAATATTTATTCAAAGTTTGTGGTGGAATGTTTGGTTTTCCAGCGAAATAAATTTGAGACAAATAATATCTCGAGTCTTCTACAACCTTTATCCATTCCAAGTCAACGTTGGGAGGATATTTCAATGGATTTTATCACAAGTTTACCTAAGTCCGAAGGAAAGAGTTTCATCATGGTGGTAGTTGATAGAATTAAGAAGTATGCACACTTTTGTGCATTATCTCATCCATTTAAAGCAAGTACAGTTGCTACTACATTTATGGAAACAATTCAAAAGCTACATAGAAACCCAAAGATTATTGTAAGCGAAAGAGATCCCATTTATACTGGAAATTTTTGGACGGAATTATTTTCTTGTTTGGGTACTCTACTAGATCATATATCATCTTATCATCCTAAATCTAATGGTCAAACAGAGATAGTGAAAAAATGTTTGGAAGGATATTTTCGTTGTTTTGTAATCTAATGAAAAAACACAATGGGTTGAGTGGTTACCTCTCGCTGAATGGTGGTATAAAACTTCCTTCCGTACTGTAGCAAAAATGACCCCATTTATGGCACTTTATGGACATCATCCACCATCCATCACATCATCTTTAAAAGGAAATTATAAGGTTCAAGTATTGGAAGATCACATTGAGCATCAACAACAAGTTCTCTGAATCTTGAAGGATAACCTAAATTTAGCACAAAATCGAATGAAACAACAGGAAAATCAACATCGAATCAAGAGAAGTTTTGATGTAGGAGAATGGGTATTTTTACAGCTACAACCATACAAAAAAATGTCTTTCAAGCAAGCTAAGAAGGATAATAAATTATAGCCAAAGTACTATGGTCCTTACAAGGTGTTGCAAAATATTGGTACTATGGCATACAAATTGGAGCTTCCTGCTTCTTCACGAGTGCATCCAGTTTTCCATGTTTCATGCTTAAATAAGGTTATAGATGACAAACTTCCAACTGAAACAATATTTCCAAAACTTGATGAGGAAGGAAAAGTCATGTTGGAACCTGAACTCAAGAATAAGAACTGAACAGCTATGAAATCGATCAATTTCAGAGTATCTCATCAAGTGGAAGAACTTACCCACTGAAGATTATACATGGGAGGATGAGAATTTTATATAGAAGCATCTAGAGCTACTCAAGCATTGAGGAAAAAAACTTTTTGAAGGAGAGGGGCATTTTGGGTCCCTATATTACTAGTGTAGTCCCTTATTATGTTAGTGTAGGCCCCCTTATTAGTATTTTTGTGCCCTTACATTATTATTGTTAGGTCACCTAGGATTATATTGTAACCCTATGGACTCCTATATATAGAAGGAGGTTTTTTAATTTGTATCATGAAATAATTGTTTATTTACATAATTTAAAGGAGGTTGCCCCCTTGAAGTGGCTTATTTCTAAGGCGTTGATCTCTCTTTTCTTTTATTTTTGGAGCTTTTTTCATAACACATATTCTTGAAGAGGTATTAGAACTCAAATTTTCTTTTGATATAGTTTATTTTCTCCAAATTTATAGGGAGTGGAAATATGCCGCATATGCACACTTTAAGGCAACTATGAGAATATGGAAAATTTCCAAACAACTAAATGGAGTATCCCCTGACTACTATCATAGAACCTTTGTCCAAGGGCTTCACATTGACACCCAAAAGTTCTGATTTCTATCTAAATGTTTTTTTGAGAATCTTATGCTTTTTCATGTAGAGTTATCCATCTATGTCGATATATATTGCATACGGAAGATGAAAAAACTTATTCATTGTTTATGTATATTTTATGAATAATAGGATGTTAATGTACTACTTTATGGTTTCTATCTAGTTTTTGGGTCCACCAAATATATTTTCATCTTTGTGTCCATTGGCTAGTTTTTTATCGGTTTTCTAGATTGATATAAGCACATACTTAATGTAATGATTATTATTATTATTAATAAAAATTACGCGAGAAATGATAAATTATGTCGATATAAACATTTCACATATTATATATGGTATAAATAATAATAATTTAAAATATATATTATATAATGTAATTTAAATATTAAATTCATCTCTCTCTCTCTCTCTCTCTCTCTCTATATATATATATATATATATATATATATATATATATATATATATATATATAGAGAGAGAGAGAGAGAGAGAGAGAGAGAGAGAGAGAGAGAGAGATTCATTTTAACCATTATCTATGAAATCCATAGATAGATAATGGATTTGTAGATCACAAGGTGTTCATTTTTTGGATTATTTATGCCATTAAATTTACATGTCTAAGAAATGTCCTAAGACATAACCATTTTCTTGGTAAGTTTGTTAGGTTTTCATAATTAAGTAAATATGTTGTTAATTAAATTTGGATCATCTTTATTAAATAAATTTATTGAAATTGGATTAATTTGTTAATATTTTCATCAATTAAAGCCCATATTAAAAACTAAAAACCATATAATGACATTTTCTAACTATATTAACTTTTGGAAATTTTCATGAGAAACTAGTAAAACAAAATTTTAATCTGGTCACTTTTTTTTTGTTTAAATTTTGTTTTTAAATTGTATAGGTTAATTCAACTACTTAAAAATCCCAAAATCTTTAGATTTGTGAAAATTCCATAGTACCAGCAAGTCAGAGTTTTTGACCAAAGAATGTCTCTTGCAAACCTTCAAGTAAATATAATTTGATCAAGATATTAAAATTCAATCATTACACTTTGTAAATATTAAAAGGCTATTACATTTGGAAAAACATTTATATCTGTTTTATTTTGAATATTATAATTTAGATAACTGTCTTTCGGATTAATCACATCAGTAGGATTTGGTCAATGTTTCCAACCATTTAATGTGTTTCATCCTCATGACAAGGTGAAAAAAGATAATGAATCTTATTGAATAAATATTAGTTAGTAGTTGACAACTATCCATTAAAAACTAGTCGTTATTAGTTAGCTTGTTAATTAGTTAATAGAAATTTATTAAAAATTGTATTCCTTGTTAAGGAATTTTATTAAACAGGTTAATGAATAATAATATTTTCATAAAAAGATTCAAATTTTTTATTAAATAGGTTAACGAATAATAATATTTTGATAAAAAAAATCAAAACTTTATTATTAATTATAATGGGATTAAAGTTAAGGCTAAAAATAAAAAATATTTAAAAAAAAAAGTATAAATAATAAAAACTTTAAGAATTTTTATTTTATTTATAAATAATAATAGGGGTTGATTTTTTTTTTTTTATTGATGATGATGGTAATGGTTAATGTCCAGAGAGAGAAAACTTTGGTCTATCGGACCTTTAGCATTATTTATTTTGTTTTAAAATTGTACTTCTATGCCCAAAGAGCTTGGAGAGAAGTGTCCCGAGTTAACTATAATTTTGACATGCTAAAAGGCTCGGAAAGTCAGTATTGCAACAAAGATTATAAAACTGAGATCTAATGTGGGTTTACACATGGCACTCCAAGAGGAATTGATTTTCATCCTCAATGTTCATATTCTCACAGAAATGGAAGATCCTTCCCACCCATGGTGTTTTACGAACTTCCCACCGACCTGTATTACTATGGAGTTCATGAGACTTCATTCTTATATTGGCTGTATTAATTTTTTTCTTTGAGCTAGTTAAACAGAGAGATACTTTTGATCTTCTAGAGTAGGGTTGATGACCTCCTTGTAATATCTTAATTTTATTTTAGCCTCTAAATATTTCTCACACCACATTTTCTCTTTAAATTTAGAAGTAAAAATATTTTTAATGTTATTAATATTTTTTAATGAAACATTTTTGTTGATCTCCCAATGGTTGAACCAGGCCCAGGTATCTTTATACCAACCTTGTTTGAGTTTTAGGTGGGTTTGGCTGGAATTTAAAGCTAGCTTAGGAAGTCTAAGGTCTCCCATGTTATTTATTTTTTTCTTGTACAACAGGAGCCTAGTCATTGCTAGGCTCTCGATAGGGGAAAGACCCACTTCTATAAGGAGAATAGGATAGGGTGTATTTCTTTTAATTTTGAGGCTATACATTTTAAAATGCTTTTATATTTTCTCAATATTTCTCCAAAAATCTCTAGAGATGCTACGACCTCGAACCTCACATCGATACAAATAACATGAGTGACTAAAGTTTCAAAGAGGAGCTTACTTTTATTCCACATCACAAGGTTTGCTGCTTTAAAAAAAAATTCAAGACAAAAATAAGCTTTCCACCTTAAATTAATCCTTTTCTCAATGCTATAGTTTCAATTGAGCTTGTGATGAATATCAATTCCCAGGTACTTGTAACAAGACACTTCCTCCAAATTTCTATTCCTTCTTGGATTTGATAATCATAACTTTTGTTTTCTCACTATTAACAGTCATACCCATGGTAGGGCAGAAATCCTTAATAAGTCTTAGTTTCTTATCAATATCAGATGGGAACCTTGCCAGAATAACAATATCGTCAGCATAGAGAATAAGGATGATGACTATTCCAGCTAATATCGTGCCACCACAGCTTGTTTCCTCTAAAAAACCTTCTATCTTGTCGATGTGAATGAAAAATAGAGTAGGGGAGAGGGTGAAACCTTATTTAACTCTAATATTAAACTTAATATCTTTTGACTACCCCTCATTTTTCTTAAACTTGGCAATTACATTCTTGTATAACCGTATAGTGGCATCTCTCAACTCGAAAGGAACCTCTAGCTCTTCTAATCTATTCCATAGGTCATTTCTAGGTACCGTATCTAAATATTTTCTAAAGTCCACAAATCAACATAACCAATTTGATTTATCAGTACGACATTCCTCCACAATGGTCTAGAGCATAACAAGGTGGTCCATTGTTGAGTGTTGCCTTCTAAAACCTGCTTTCCCTTTAGCCCGCTTACCTTCACTTTCAAGCCATATGCTCATATTATTTTAAAAAATAATACCATATAATTTGGCTAAGACAGCGATACTCATAATTTTCTGATAATTAGAGGGGTTATTTGTATCCCCAGTTTTAAAAATAGGAATAATGAGGCTCTGAGTCGAAGGTTTATGGAAACCTTGCGTGACTGCTTGATTGAAAAGCTTGTGGATGTGAGGGATGAGGATAGGACCTCCAATTTTTAAGATTTTTGCATGGTAACCTTCAATGTCCTTAGATTTTCCATTTTCTAGGTGCTTAACCCCAAAATCTATGTCGTATAATGAGAAAAATTCTTCCGTTGTGTGAAAGGTTTCAAATTTGTCTATGACATTTGGAGATTCATACAGATTTTGAAGATAGGAATTCCAATCGTGTAAAGGAATTCTATTATTATCTTTAGTTTTTCTAGTTAGAATCTACCTCTAGAATTTCTTAGGAGCTACCTTAGATAGGTGTATGAGATTTTCTTGTCTTTTATGAATATATTGCATTTTTTTCCTTTTATTTAGGGCTTTGTATATTTTTATCCTGCCAATTTTAAGAGACTCATCAACAGTTTCCTTAATTTCTCTCCTCACACTTTTACAATATTTATCATACCAAGGGTTGTTTTTGCTATTTAATTTAAAACTGGAAACTTCAATTGAGAACTTATTAATAGAATATGACAGGGTTGTACTAGAATTATGATAGAGGTCTTCTATGTTGTCTATAGTAATAAAGGAAGTGAATTGATTTTTAATTCATTTAGAAAAATATGATTTTTATTTCTATCAAAGATGAAGTTTTGGCTATAAGGATTATCTTCTATGGGATCTCTATGCATGTAAAAAATGAGAGTTACAATTAAAGGTCTATGATCTGATTTTGGCTTGTGGTCTTTCAAGATGTCAAAATTTATTATTTCGTTGTATAAAGGGATATCGGAAATAACATAGTCTACCATGCTGCTACCAAGCCCATGGATATAGTTCATATGGCTATAATTTTTCCATTTCTTTAGACCGTTGCAAATTATGAGATCTTGAGCAAAGCATAGCTTGACTAGATCAGACCCAAACAAAATTTCCACTAGATCTTCAGAGCTTCATTGGTACTGGCTAGCTAGAGTAAGGTCTTCGTCTAACCAACGAGGATTAGGGTTGGAATAATTTCTTAGAAGAATATATTGGTTGCTTGAATTTTGAGAATTAAAGTAACCCATTAAGAGGATATTACTTCATTCCTTAAGCTAGAAATATCATTCTATAAACCATTGTAAGGACCACTTTTATCTAAATTGTTTTTCTTATAGAAGTTAGAATTGATAGGGGGAAATAACAGATTGCTATGTAATTTCTTTTATCATTAATTTGAGTAATATCTATCCTCATATATTGGTTGTAAGGGTATTTTTTATAAAGCATAGCATGGGGGGAGATGTTCTTCCTAATGTAACAAGCTATACCCCCAATGCCTCTACGGTAGGATCAATTGTTCCATATTTACCATAGTACAAAGCCATCTATATTAAGGACCTTAGATTCTTCGTGCTCCCAAGTTTCAACTAGCAATATAATATCAAACTCATTCGAGATCCAACTTAGCTTGGGGCCTTTGTTCCATGGAAAGCCCCTACAGTTCCAAGAAAGTATCCAGAGCATGTTGAATTACTATTTATTATTATATTTTTGGTTTCTATCTCGAATAACGGATTTTCTATATCTAATTATTGCCCATTTTCCTTCCTTCCTAGCTTCTTTTACTTTTTGAACCTCCTTTCTTAATTTTTCTTGATCTTTTGGAATGAGATCTTCATTTATAAGTATTCTCATTCCTTTTAGACTTGAGGTTTTACTAAGTATGTCTTACTTATGGTCAGTAGAGCTTACTTTTAACCGGATCATCCTTCCTTTATTCCCAGTTAATTTCCCCAACGTTGTTTCTTCTATGAGACACATTGTTTCAATTTGTAATCTATTATGTAATTATGTATGGGCTATGGCTAAAGTATCCTCATCTACCTCCTCTTTCAAACCTAAGATTATAAGATTCAAGGCCCTTTTTTTATGCTCATGGTCTAATTCTATCAATTTTTTCATTTCTTCTTTAATGGGTTTGATAACTAATTTACCTACCACGCTATTTCGAGTGAGATTGTTATTAAAGTTTTCTTCTAGTTCTTTAATCATGTCCTTCATTTAAATACTTTCTAAATTATAAGCATCTCCTTGTTGGGATAATTGGTTCGTATCTAGGCTTTTTTTCCTATTACGTGTAATATTATCTCCATTGTCTCCATTTTATTTTCCAATAGCTTTATTTTATTTTCTATTTTTTTTGGATCTTATATTCAAGAGATGTAAATCTATTTTCCAGCATGGCTTGTGACTATATTTGTTTCTTGGCTGCTCTTTCTTCTCTATGTTTCTATAAAGACTCTATATACTCATACACGCTCAGTAGAGTAACTGTGCTAGGTCTACCTTCGACAATGTTTGGAAGATGCGGTGAATTATTCATACTTGTGAGAAAATATATGAGAAATATATATGTATTAGAAAAAAAGATAAGGAATGTGTGCACTTGATATAACCATTTCAGATTGAATCAAACCACAGAGTATCCACTAGAGAGAGATATGCCAACCAGATGGACAAAGAGATATATGTGTTTAAATCATCAAACTTAGAGTATTCATAATAGATATATATGCGAACCAGGCTAGAGAGATATGTTAATCAAACTGAATCGCTACAGATTGACCTAAAACAAAAAGATCGACTCGAGAGAGATATGCAAACCAGATGGGCTAAGAGATTATGTGAAATGGGCTGCAGAGATTATGTGAACCGAGTTGGTGGAGAATAAGGCCTTGACAGGAATATATTTAGTGTGTTCTTAGTGTTGGACTCAAATTACAGACTCACGGCTCGCTTCAACAACCAATTTCTTCTCTCTCGTAGAATCGGTCTAGGATAATAAAATAAATATTATAATAAATAAAGAATAAGGGAAATAAATAAATAAGATAAAATAATTTATTTATTTATTTTTAAATTAACAAAAAGGAGAAAACACAATAGACCAAAGGTGACAAGAGCTTCAAAGTAAGGAGGGAAAGTCATTGAGAGAGAGTAGGAGTCTAGCTCTTAGGTAAATAAAATGTATAGTTATTTATATAATTAAAATATATTATTATATATAATTAAGTGAATTATATTTCACTTAAAAACTGATTTCTTTTTAAATTAGTTATCAAAGAATATTAAAATAAGACAAATTAAAATTGTTTAAAAAATAATAATATGGTTTTGTTGAAATTAGATATATAGTAATTATATAATTTATTTATGTGTTGTAAATTAATTGATTTTTGTAAGGTATATTTTTTATAATTAGCTTAAATTACATAGGAGAGGAGTTGTGTAGTTGATAATGCAATTAAAATTCGAATTTAAAGAGAAGTGTTGATAATAAAAACCAATTACATTATGAAGGATGTATAGATGATCCAAAAATAACTTCTTGATATGCTTTTCTATTTGGCAGGAATTTGATTTCATGGTCATCCAAAAAGAAACTCATAGTTGCATTATCTTCAATAGAGGTCGAGTGTGTTGCAACGAATACAGCATCATGTCAAACAATGTGGCTCAAGAGAATTCTCTCTGACTTCGGATATAGATAAAATGAACCTATTTCATTTTTTTGTCACAACACTTGCATTATTTCCTTGTGGAAGAAAAATGTCTTTCATAAAAACAGAAAACAAATACGACATACCTTGCTTGTTACCAGATTTATTTATCTTCTGTCTACTCACACCAGTTCTTCATGATATCATCCGTCATTCAAACCAGAGATTTTATCATCGTCAGATTATATTCAAGGGTGCATCGTGGTCTCAGATTTATCAGTTAAGAATAGAGCTTGCCAATACAGATATTCTTTTTAGAAAATTTATTCACAACCTTTGCAATGCACACCCCGTTCTTTATTTTTCTTCTCCTTATACAGTTTTCCCTTTATTAAAACCATGAGTCAAAAACCACGAACCGCTAGTGGTATTATTTTTAGTTTGTCCCACGGGGCCTTTGATCTCTTTTTAATTTATTTATCAATTTTAAAGAAATTGATAAATAATTATATTTACAACTTTTTGAATTCCCAAGCCTTATATCTAAAGATTAACCCTTCGGACTTTATAGAAACATCCAACGCTTCCAAATAAATTAATCTTGCGATAAACCTTTGATCCTGGGCCCACATACATAGTTAATAGCCAATCCAATACACCCATCGTACCACAGTAAACCTCGTGCAAGTCCAGCGTCCGATCATCGTTAGATTAACAAGCTTTTAGATCAACGGCGTATATGCATATCGCTTCGACCTCCGATGCCAAACGTTAACGGGCGATGGCCCGCCGTACCTAAGTTAATATTCCCGCGCCTTCAACAAATAATGACCGTCCGATGACCTCTTCCCAGATCAACAGTTCTCAACGATATCGCTGGGCATTCTGGGTCGAACTATAACGCACGATGGCGCATAGTGAAAAGCGGTTTTGTAAAATCATACAGGGACACATGTCAAGTATTCTATGGAATCGCTCCTCATCTGGAAATACCGCTTGCTCTGCATAGGTGGTGCGATGAAAACCGTAAACCACCTTTACTGTTCATATGGACATGGTTCCTCTCATCCATGCAGGGTTCCGTCGCCCTTTTTAAAAGTATTCTTATAATTAAATTGCTCTTTAATATTTTGCGTTCCGTCATCACCAAGTGTTCCGCTAATCCATTAATCTGCGCCATATCCCATCAACTCCCTCAACAGATACAGAGTATTATTCAACCCTTTCAATTACACAGGACATCATTCGACTCCATTACAGAGATTATTCACACAGAGGTTCAGGGGATTCCATACAAGAATTACATCAGTCAATACACATATAATACACATATCCTGATAAATTCATTCTTCTCTGTGCACCGTAGATATCCTCTGCCCATTATGAAATTGATTACAAAGGTCATGTAAATTCCAGATTTACTCAACCAAACTTAACATAATTGCACGGTTTTCAATTTTTCCTTCAATCTATTGCCTTGATTCTTCCTAGCAGCTCTCCCTTTGCCATCTCCTTTGCAAACTATATTAAACCCCTAATTCCTGTCTTTTCTTTGCCAATTCCTTTGCCATCAATGACAATAGTTCCAACAGGTTGTATAACATAAGCCATAAGTAGTTGTACCTGCAATTCATCTTAACACCATTTTTCCAGGATTCCAATGATAGTATTTAGGAGATTCCATAAAATTGGGAATATAACTAGCTGAAAATGCTATATGAGGTCTAGTAGCAATTAGATACATAATACTACCAACAAGTTTCTTATCAAAAGTAAAATTAACATCAATACCCACATCATTTGTACTTAACTTTAGACCAACCTCGATAAGAGTATTGACTCATTTACACATGTCCATCAAAGAAAATTTCAAAATATCACTAACATACTTTTGTTAACCCATAAAGATACCATCGTGTGTTTGTTTCACTTAAATATCTGAGAAGTATCTCATTAATCCACTATCTATCGTTTCAAATTCATTTTTCATTGCAGTTTTAAATTCATCTAACTTCATGTTATCTGTATAAATGATGTCATCAACATTAAGACATAGTATCAGTATATTACCTTTATGTCTTAGAATTAATGGAGAAATATATTAATGTATTTGGTTGTTTGTTGTTAGGATTGAGATCCTCTATTTAGGTACAAGATCCTATTATTTAGGGAGTGGTTCAAACCACTGCCTATTTTGTAAGTTTATATGTATGATACTTTTGATTGAATGAATATAAGGTGTGTTGAGTGCTTCATCATTCTCAAGGTGACTCACTTGGAGAGCCTCTTGTTTATGTCATATTGTGTCTCTCCTTCAAATTTAATCAGTGTAAGAGTGTTTTCTTTGGTGCAACGCATATTGCTGCATTTCCAGTTCTTCCTTGCACATGTTCAGCTCATGCATGTTGTTGTGCCAGAATTGTGAATTACGGATAAAACACACTTCCCTAGATAGATGAAAATCTAGAAAAATAGATTAAAGACTTTATGACTACCTTTCCTAACTCAAAACAGACACACATAAAGTATTAGAGGCTTACTTGTAATCCAAGTGCTTCTAAATCACTCCTTTTGTCGCTTCCATTGTAGCTTCAAATTCAAGCGGTTTGTAGGAAAAATGTTTCTTGCAAGAAAGAACACTAAAATAGTAGAAGATAGCAATAATATAGATGTATATTACATTTAGTTAGCTAAATTAGTAAAGCATAAACCATATACATCAACTAAGATCTTGCAATATGGAAAATCAAAGCCAATACAGATGCATATAGGGGAAAGTAAGTTGTATTCTTTATTGATGATAGAAGGAGAGGTTACCACCAAATGACTAATTTTAATTGACCCTTCCAACAACGATCCTCAGCCCCATCACAGTATAAATCTCTCCAAGATTTGTTACACAAATCTAACTCTCAATTGAAAATCCACCAACATTTCTCTACTCAAATTCTTCCTCCTCAAACCCTCAGATATGTGTTCAATTTATAGATGAACTGAAGGTATTTTTGCAATGAATGACTTTCCAACAATAGGCAAGACATGTTCCCAGTCATGTATATGTCAAATGGACACTTGGATTCGAAGCTTGACACATGTGAACTCTTCTAGAAGGCACTGGCCAAGTGGAGATTTTGGAACAACGAGAATTTTTCTCCCAATGTGACCAACGCACCCATAGATGTTGGGAAGTGCTTTGCAGAGCAGCCTTGCATGGGGCTACCTACATATGCAATGCACTTATTCCCCTTAGAGGCAGCGTTGGTGAGCTCCCACATGCTATATAATAAACATAAAACCTTGGAAACCTTTTCTTGTTGAAAGTCATGTTTGATTTGTCTTGTTCTTGCCTTAGGGCATGTAGCAAATTGAAATGATATGGAATGATAGACCCTTAGTCATTGGTCCTGGAGATGATGCCCGGTTAACTAGGTCATTGGGAATTATGCCCAAATTTACCTATAACAATTTCCCCCTAAAGCATAAGGTCAAAATAATAAAAACATTTGATTGAGATGCTTTACACTGTGATGGGCTCGAGATGAAGCGGAGTGGTCACCTGCATCAATCTTACAATACATTACATCATGATATATCCTCTTTGATCATAATTTCTGAGGGTAGGCATTCCCATGTTCAGCACATAAACAATCTAATAACATGTAAATAATTCAGAAAGTCATCGACAATGGAATGCTGTCCAATGCAGACATGCCTACAGATATAGGCCCATGTTCGGATGACAATCTATATGTAAGGTCACCATACAGATGATGTGTACAACAATCCTAAAATCGCAGCCTAGATGGCTGAAACTAGATCTGGGGTCTTCTTATCTCATTCACTCGATCATTCAAGTACAAGTCTAGCCACGTGAATATATGATTTGTCATCGAACATGGAAAGACATCGTTTGATTACTAGCCAATGATGTGAGTTGTTAACAAACGTGAGAGAAACACCATTAATTAAAATGGCCCTCAAGGTACTACAGTACATTTTTTAAGGCACGAGTAGATGATTTGATGTCGAATGCCAAAAAAAATCTTTCGTTCAAAGGTCCAGAAGTGAGGATCTTGTCAATGTTGTAACAAGCCTCATGTTACTGGAATCCGATTTTTGTAAGTGAACTTCCTGGATATTGATTTTTGTTGACAGGAAGTCACCTTATTGTGAAACCGGAGTTACTGATTTCAGAGACAAAGGTATGACTTGATGTAGCAATTTTCATGGATGACGGTCATGATAATAAAGGTTTAAAAGTATTGCAAAAGGATGAGTGTATTCATTGGATGAATTCTCTTGAACATATCGACGACACTGTGATGAGTTGGCAGCATTGACCGAAAATCGAAGTGAAGGTATGATGAACCATAGGTGTGAATGAACAGTCAAGATGATTACCCAACCCAAACTGTTATGGACATGGAGTGAAGGAAGTGTCATGTTCAAGAGTGATTTGCTACCATAAAGAAATTTTTCTCCCTTTTCCCAAATTTTCCCCGGTCATTTGTCGACCAGTGCCTCTTTATTTTTTAACAAGCTTGAGGAGGATAACATTTGCTTGATCTATAATTCAACCCTTCAGGCAAATAAAGTATTGCCTTTTAATAATTTAATGAGTCTAGTGATGAATGAAACTTGATTCTTGACATGATTGACAAGCCCGTCGCTATTTTATGTTTTACCGAGCATAATGACAGTGATAGCCTGGTTTTTTTTCATATTTAGAGAGTTTGAAAAAGTAGACAAAAGAAAACTCCATAAGTACTTTTTTCGTAAATTTGTTGCTCAGATTTGAAAATGTGTAAAATAATATCTGAGAGAACCTCTTTGGTCATGTTTAACCAAGGTATTCCTTTTTCGTAAATAATCTATCTCAGCTCGGAAAAGGGTTAAACTTATACTGAGTAGATATCAATTCATTTACTTTTACGAGCTCAAAATGACAGGTGCTCGGCAATATTTTCATATTATCGAATTCTAAAAAGAGGTGAAAGAAGACTCCAATGGTTCCTTTTTCGTTGTTATAGAAGCTCAAAAAAAGGATAAAAGTGCGCTTCAAATCCTTTTTCATTTTTATCAAAGCTTGGAAAATAAGGAGAAAAAGTATGCTTTGTGGTCAAGTCATTCTTTGATATAAGTCTGCACGACTAATCTGTTCATCAGTTTTATTTCCTGTTCAGAACAACATCAAATGGATTAAAAATATGTGTTTCATGATAAAAACATAATAAAACTATAGTCATAGCAATAAATTTAACTTGCAAATAATTAAATGACTATTTAAAAGTAGTTTCACTATTCATTTTTACCATTCCATAGTTACCATTTGTATTTTGGAGCTCTGAACCTAATTTTTCCCCCGAAATTCAGCTGCTAATTTCAATCATTTCTGTGGATGGATTTCATCGTTGTTTGATCTAGGTTAGTGCCATGAACCTCCTCTTTCCTTTGGTATTCATTTCATTTCCAATTTCTGCAAATTTTTAGGGTTTTAAGGCCCCTAGGGTAAATTATACCAAAAATGAGGGCAATGCACCCCTAAATGTTGAAACCTGCATTGCATAACAAGTAAAATGAAGTGTACCTACATGTGAAATGCACTGTCTCTTGTTAGGGAGTGCGTTGGGCGTAGTTTAAGTTTTCTATTTTCTTACTATGCCCAAAATTGACCTAGTATTTTGCAATAAATGGAATCTAATGGATCTTATGGTTTTGTTTTAGGTTTCCATCGGATTATAATGAAAATTACATGGAGGGAAAGAGAACATGAAGAAAAATATATGATTGCCTTAAATGATCTAGGTATTGTAAGAGCCCTACGAGATTGTGGACTACTTAAGTACTTCAAATTTTCTGGAATGAGGCCACAAATAGAACCCTTGGAGTTCTTAGTTTGAGCATGGGATCCGGTGATAGAGGCATTTCACATTAAGAACCAAGTGGTTCCTATAATACTTGAGGATGTGTATTTTCTCACAGGTTTTTCGAGGAGAGTTTTCCCATTTCACTCTCAGGGTCTACCATTGGAGGAGAGATAGTGAGGGATTATATTATGCAGTATCTCTATCCAGGGGTAGAACCTAGAAAAGATGGAAAAATAAACATCCAGGATGTCAGAGATTTTCCTTTGAGAGCTATCCTTTTCACATTTGCTAAATTTGTCGGCACCATCACACTACATGTAGTGAACAGATCATATATGCAGTATGCACTAAAGTGTATGGAACCAACAGTCTTCAACTGGTCTAAAGCTATTCTATCTTAGATAAAGGAAAAACTAAATAAAGCAAAGGGAGGAAGGAAGAAAAAATTCAGTTATGGTTATATCCTTATATCCTTCGCATTGGAATGGATTCCACTAATGTAACCACAACATGTGACACTAGATATAGCTATTCCTAGAGATCAAAGGATGCAGAGATGGGTAGAACTCATGGGTCGGCATGATGGCCAATCAAATGTTGTGTTCTGTACTTCATTATTTTCCTGGTTCCGGTGACAGATTTTCGCCATCGATGAGTTTGCATACGCAGGCATCGATTTTCAAGGAGATCCAAATCTGACACTACCAGAAGGTGCTCAGTGGGGTGCAATAGGTAAGAATGTTTTGACCATGTTTTTTTTATTTTCCTAAGGTTTACACTATGTTTTTGTGTTTTTATTTCTTTCCAAGTCTAAACTAAATGTTTTATGTAATGCAAATGTTGGTTGCGTTCAACAAGTAGTGGAACCAGAGCACGAAGCAGATGTGCTAGAAGAGAGGGTTGTTTAGAGAGAAATCCTTCATGATCTTGATCTAGCTGAGACTCTGACTAAGCTTCAACAGCACATAGAAGGGTTGACCTACAGGATTTTGGAATTCCGGGTCAAAGAGCTTCCTATGTGACTGCAGCGACACACTATTGGGGTTCCTAACCATTGGATGTGATTACTACGTAGGATAGTTATATCTATAGCATGTTACCACGAGCACAACTAGTTTACTTATGATATTTTGCATACATTTTGAGGTCAAATGACCAATGTGTCTTGGGCACAAATTTCTTAAAAACCTATAACTATCTATCTATATGATTTCATAGTTTTTCCTATGTTTAATGCACAATCATATTCAATGATTTGAATGTTTTCTTTACCTATTTCACAAATTTCTGTGTTAGAGTCGGTCCTTACAGCCCTCCGTCAGATATCATTTCGCTTTTTGCATATCATTTTTAGGTGTCTCACTCACTTCACTTCGTTGCATTTCGCTAGGGGCATGCCATTGACTGATGAAAGGGTTTGGTCTCCTTGTATTCCCTCATGCTTGTACTTGCTGGGCTAACTAAAACTCCTCAAAATTCATCGAAGTTCAGTTCACGTCATTCATGGTCATAAATGATTATTTTGGTCAACAAGAGTCTTTTAGTTTTAGAGTCTAGGGTTCAGTCTTTTGATATATTTAATAAATGCCCGCAGGCCATGAGGATGGTTTTCGAAGAGGTTCTTAGTTCAAATTTTCATCATCAAACACATTTGAGGACATTTCTTGTTCAAAACTCTGTTTTGAATAAGAAATTGTCGAATTCATTTTTTGTAATAATCATGTACTTTTTCCACCATAAAAATTTCAATGTAGCCTCTGATCTTTTCCGAAGTCCAAACGCCAACATCCCTGAAAAAATCAACTAATTTCATCAGTCCAAACTTAGAAAATCAGTGAAAAGCCAAAGGACAGAGTTTCATTAAATGACAAATTGCCAAATGAAAAACATTATAAAATGGGTTGTGGAGGAAGTAAAAATCAAAACCAACTCTTGCAAGATATTTTCCAAGGCTATATAAATCATTTGTGTCAAATTACATTCATAAATTCTCATTGCAAAGTCGAATTTGGGAGTGGAAGAACAAATTGCAGTTTACAAAGGCCGTGACTGTGTTGGAAGTTTCAGCGCGACGCACACGAAGTAGGCGCGTCGCATAGAATGCACGCGGCGCACTGGGCAAATTTTTACAGTGTGAAATTTAACTGGCGCGGTGCACCCAAAGGCCGTGGTGCATTGGGTTTGCACGTGGCGCATTGAGCCCTCCAGCCCAAAACTCATCAACGTTCTGTGATTTTTCAAATTCAAATAATCTTCCCGCTCCAAGTAAGTGTGTTAACGCCTGTTCACTGATTTTTGGGATATGCTATGGTGGTTTAGAGGCGGAGAAAACAAGTGTTTAATGGTGAAAGATTTAACCCCACATCCATTCCAAAATCTGATCCATAGGGTTTGAGGAAGAGATAATTGTAATTTGAATTTGGGTGTCAAAGCTGCAACTTGTCAAAACAATCTCATTTCATTGTTATTGGGGTTTTTGTCACTGTTATTATCACATCATTGTCTCACTGCTATTATCATTTTTGTTATAGCACAGTCCCACAGTCCCATATTCACTATCCCATATCCCTAATACCATTTCATTCCCATGTTTTGAGTTCCCAAACCCTATTACTTATTCCCACATCCCTCCATTGACAAAGCCTAATGTTCAGACACTGCAAGGAATATTTCTTTGTCCTTGATTTCATTTGACTAATATATATGTTGCCATTTCATTTTCACTCTTGCTCCTAATAACTACCCCCCCAATCACTACACTCATTCCTATTCACTTGTAAAATCCCCATACAGTCAAGCAGTGGCTGTCTTCATGTTCAAACTCACTTGATAGTCCTTTTCCCACTGTGGTTTTTATTATAGCATCTTGATATATATGTGTGACACGTTTTGGAATTGAAACAAATACACCAATTTTCTCATTTCCTAACCAACCAAGCATACAGTTGAAAAACACATTTCAGCATCATGTCAGAGACAGATTCACCTTATGAGCAGGGGTATGAGCAGGACAGTGATTCATCTACAGAGTTTAATGTGCCAAGGAGGTCTCACAAAAGTGGCAGGCATGTCAGGGAGGAGCCCACTTCTTTGACCCAATTGCAGGCTTGCTCGCTTGCAATGGATTGTTTTCAGCGTCAGTCATGTTTCCATTATTGTGAGATGATTTCCCAAACTCAGCATCATCATGAGTTAGCTCGCCTATTTGTCTTACATTTGCATAACAGTCATGTAAACCTTGCTGGGGTGGATTTTACTTTGTCACCAGAGACCATTTCAGAGGCGACTGGGATACCAAACATCGGGGAAGAGTGGAATAAGCGGCAGCAGTTGGATAAAGCTTATTATGAGCCATATATCAGACTTGGATATATGAGGCAGCTGAGCAGGGTATTTCCATTCCGATTTCTGAAGGATGAGTATGCACCATTGATGAAACTCATCATTCGTTATTTCAGTTGTGAAGGGCGCTTTTCACGCTTGTATGCATATCACATCCGGCTGTTGATGCACTTCACGAGAGTGCAGTTGATGAGCATTCCATACTTCATGTACCGTAACATAGAGCGGATGATGTTTCTTGTGCAAAACAAGACCCCGGCGCAGTAGCATAACAACATATATCATTATGCGCTGGTCAAAATCATGGTGGTACATCAGCTTACACAGCAGGGCATTGCTTGGGAGGAGTTCATCTCCCGTGACTTCTTTGCAGCGCCACAGCCGCCTCCCGAGGTAGTTCATGATGAGGGAGAGCCTTCACACCAGTTTTATTTTCCTGAGACTAAGCATATTAGTGCTCGAGTGTATGTGACATATCAGCGAGGCCACAGAACCTTATTTGCAGCGACACGACGAGTACTATCTCCACCCGGGGTGGAAGGGGTCTCGTTGACTTCATCAGTAGCGCGAGTACTATCTCCACATGGTGTGGAAGGGGTCTCACCTTCGACATCAGCACAGTTATAGGTTCAGGACAGAGGCAAGAGGCCTATGCATGATGAGGGCCCTTCAGGAGGTCGAGACACTGATTTTATACTCATCGATGTTGATGCGAGCTCTCCTAGTTCGAAACTGAAAGAGATCATCCAGGAGCAAAAGGTCGAGATTGACACGCTGACTGAGAAATTTCAGAGAGCTCAGTGGGTGATAGATTACTTGGAGCAGCGTAATAAACACCTGGAGGATCAGCACACACTTGTAGAGTTGCGGCAAATCCGTGAAGATCGACAATTGGCCCGGAAGAGACCAGGTGACATGACACCATTTGAGCGAGACACTTTCCTTACGCATGTAAAAATTCATCTGGAGAAGCTCTTGGCAAAGGCCAATAGGGAAAAAGACATGCTCAGGCATATGAATAATCACTATTGGGCCCGCACACACGTTTGCAGAGAAAAAATGAAGATCCTGAAAGCAAGGCTGAAAAGAGCACTGAAACGTCGAAAGAGGCCAGATCCACTCCAAATATTGGCCGATGCTTCCTTGGCTGAGCATGAAACATGATGGGAGACCTGCACTCCAAATTTCAGCAAATTTGGAGAAGATTTTGTCATTTTGAAAATTTTGGTTGCAAAACAGGTTTTTCCGCCCGACACGTCGCGCCTCCCGACGTGCGCTTATGATTGGGACACCTTCTGGAGGAAAAATTGATATTTTTGGATTTTTCATGGTAATTTATGCATGGTCAAGAATTTCTGAAGCATTTCATCAAATTTTGGATTGGCTTAAGGGCCAAAAACACCATGAAAATCACCTTTCTGCCACCTTTTGCACCAGCAGGAAGTACTTTTGGGAGATTGAATTTTTGGAGGGGAAAATGAGGTCCAAATTGAAAAATTCCACTTGGGTTGGATAGAAGACATCTAGGGATTTCCAACGAGCTATCATGAGCTTGATTCAGATTTCAGGAAGTGCTCAAAAAATAGGTCCAAAGTAGCGGGGCACATAGAGATTTGGAGCGCGACGCATAGAGGAATTCAGCCTATTTTTCACCTTCCAGCTCAGGAATTCGGCCAGTTTTGACTAGTTTCACCTCTTGATGTAATATGGTAACCATGATTTAATTTTGGCATGTATTTAGTTGTTCTAGATGATTCATTCACAAAAAAGTGAAAATCAAGTGAATGGATCAGTTTCCTAGCTTATAGAGGCAAGTTGTTTGGCTGCCTAGATTTTAGCTCTTTGTTTAGAATTGGTTCAAACTGCTCCTAGAAGCATGAGCTCGACCCCTAGAGGCATGGGAAGGGGTTAGACTTGTCTATTTATTGTATTTTCTGAGACACTTTCAGGGTTGGACTCTTGGGAAAAGTTTGGCACTCCATTGTATATCCATTTTCAGTTTTTGGCTAAGGAAAGATCAGAGGTTTTGCAGCACCTGTTGGGATTCTTGTGGCTTTCAGTTTTGATGGTGTTTTCTCTCAGTTATTTGTAATTTCTTTAATGTTTAATGTATGCCATTCCCTTCTTTTGCTTCTAAAACTAGATGAATGAGTAAATGAGGTAGAATTCATTGATTCCAGTGCTCTGCCTTTAAATTTGTTTAGTTTTATATGTTTTCGCCAGTTTGGAGAGGATCCTTGTTCTCCCTTGCCCTCTTCAGCTCCTTGTCATTCTGATCCATCCATACACATAATCAAAAGCATCAAGACTACTGCCTACCTTGCCCCAATTCGAATTCAGCAAAGATCTGGCTTCATCCCCAAGCCCAAAGTTGTTTTTCCCATTTTTCCAACAAAAAACCCAAAAAATCAAAATCAAACCTTCCTATCTATTTACTAGCCTAAAATCAGTATCTATTATAGGTCATCTCAGCCCCTTTGAAGACCTTTTGCCGAGATAGACCCAGAGAGAGCCCTCTCCTGTCCTCGTAGGGCTAGCTACGAGGCTGAGCGTGGTTTGATGTTGCCTTGAGTTTTACCTTATTTCAGCCTAAGGTAGATTCGAGCGCTAACATAGTGGCGACCATACTGGGGAAAAATCTCAATGGTTTGCTTGTTGGTGTGTTCATTTCATGAGTTATAGACGGAGTCTGAAGTCACGCCAGGTAGCTTTCGAAACGCTTTTGCTATGCATTAGCGGAAGTAGATAAATGTTGCTTCAGTCGATCTCCGGTTTAGCTTGTGAATGCAGCACTTGATTTGCAAATTACCCCAGTACACTTGTTCGTTCTAGACTTTTGGATGATTGAGTCTAGAAGTCGATAGGCTGAAAATAATCGGTTGTGTCCTTTGGTTGAATAGATCAATACACTGGCTTCAAAAAGGCATACTAGATCAAATCTTGATCCAAATCTGCCTCCAGTATATGAAAACCCCAACCTAATCCCAAGAATTTTCTGTCGAGAAGCTCCCATCATTCCTTTGGTCAAATCTCACTCATACCCCACTGTTTTTTAATACATTGAAGATATTGAGTTTGACGATCAGTTCGAGTTATCATTGTTTGAAACCAAGTCCGAAAGCGCTACTGGTTCTACCGTCACCAATCCTGAGTTTATCAAGTATCTAGAAGTTGAAAAAGAAAATATATCTATTGTTAATTATATCCTGAATCTTCAGAATTCCATTGTGGCAACCAACATCCCTGAATTCATTTAATCTGCATCTGAAACTCTTGGGACATCTGAAATTGCATCCGGTTCACGGATTCCCACTGAACCCCCCTTTATCCCTACCATTCCCGTACAGCCTGAGATCTCTGATCAACAATCAGCGGTAGTTCATCCTCCATCTCCACCGCATACACCTCGTTCATCTACTGCTCCCATTCCACCTGTTTCTCCAAGACGGATTATAAATCCGCCAAGAGCCATGGCTGCTCGATTTGCTCCTCTCGCGTTACCGCAACAGTTGAATGATATGCCTACAGATTATCAGAGCAAGATTCCAATATTTGATGGCACTCCGCAGAGTCTTCCGGCACAACAACATGTAGATAAGATGACAGACTTTTTCGATCTTCATGAGATCGATGAAGAGAATGTAGCCATGAGACTTTTTGTGCAAAATTTCGGAGGGGAGGTAAGAAAATGGTTTAGAGATTTGCCAGCAAGAAGAATTACTACAATGGAAGAACTTCACCAACAATTTCTAGACCATTGGGAAATAAAAAAAGATCCACTTCAGATTAATGCCGAGTATAACAGCATCAAGCGCAATCTTGGTGAGTCCGTTCAGGACTATATTATTAGATTCAATACAGTTTATAATGCAATTCCAGATGACTTAAGACCGTCTAGAAAGTCAGCTCTCCTTAAATTCCCAGATGGTTTCGATCCGGAGATGGCTTATTCATTACGAGACAGAGATCCGCCTACCTTGGAAGATATGCAGAAGATTGCTGTTAGTGTTGAGGCAAATTTGAATGATAAGAGAGCCAGGTCGAAAGCAGAGAAGAGAGTGACCATAAAGGAAGAAGCTTCCACATCTACATCAGATCATCACTTGCTTCGCAAAATGGAAAAAATGTTCAAAAGAATGACGCTTGATATGCCCGAACCGCAGATTCGAAATCCCAACTACCATGGCTAGCAGCAGCCACAGTTTAGAATTAAACATCGTGAACAGAGAGCACAAGAACCGGCAGCCCAGCAGCAAGTTAAAACACCTCTTCAGTATAATTTTGTTGGTCAGAATTCAGATGACGAAGATGATGTAGTGGGAGAAGAAAATCACTTTTTTACCCCTGATGATTTGTCCATTTACATCACTGAAGATGAAGAGTATGCAGAAAGTTCAGCTGCCCAAAAAGATGAGGATTTTATTTTAGCAAATGATGCAGCTCTTGAGGAAGAATCAGATGAATACCAAAGAGGGTATATGAATGCTTTATCTGCTCAGCAGAATCAATACTCATTAAGAAACAGAGATGTGCCCATAAACCCAATTCAGAAGAGAAAAGAGGCTTCAGCACCGAAGATAGATTCACCCGTAGCACAGAAGAAAGGAAAAGAGACAATTGATCCCTCAGCTAACAAATCATCATCAGCAGAAAAGTCAAATCAGCCAAGCGTATTGAAGGATAAGGCTGAAAGGAAAGAAGTTCCAGTCAAAGAGGTCGAAAATGTTTTAGCTTTTAGTTTGGAGAATGAAATTTCTAAATTGAAGGTATCTATTCCCTTGACAGAAATTATGAAGAACAGCAGTTATAGAGGTCAAGTCTCTAAAATTCTGAATTTTGATCCAATGTTTGACACGGTGAATATTGAAGATGATCAGCCTGAATTGATATTTGGGCCTGCTTTAGATGGTGAGTCCCCTGACAGCGATGTTCCTCCCTTTTATATCAGTTTTAGGTTGCATGAATTTGTATTGCATAATGCCATGTTCGATTCCGGTGCTTCGCACAATCTTATGCCAAAAGCAATCATGGAAAATTTGGGTTTAGAGATTACAAGGAAGTACCATGATTTGTACTCATTTGATTCCAGCCGAGTGAGATGTATCGGGCTCATTAAATATTTGGTTGTTAGTTTAGATCAAATTCTTGCAAAGAATGTCTTGATGGACGTGGTTGTGGCAGACATTCCTCCCCGATTTGGGATGCTCCTTTCTAGATATTGGGGAGAAAAGTTGAAAGGTACACTACAGCTAGATTTCTCCTATGCAACAATTCCTGTCTTTGGCCAAATGAGAAAGTTATATCGAGAACAAAAGATGAAATACATGATAACAAGCAAGGAGAAACCAATCAATCACCATGTAAATTATGTACATACAGAATTAGAGTCTTTTGTTTTGTTTTCTGATAGTTTTAATGATATAGATAGTCAGTTAGTTCAAGCAGAAGATATACCAGAGATTACCGAGAATTTCAGAGAAGTTCTACAGAAAGAAAGACAAGAAAAGCAAGCTACTGTTGAGAAATCAGCTAAAGACGATGGGCAGCAAACAAAAAAAACAGAGCTGGCGCAATTTCAGCACTTAGAGGATGATGAAGATGGTCTTTGGACCATGGATTTCGATGACGCAGTGGGTAGTGATGGTGCTGGAATTGGTATTTGGGTACGCAGTCCATTTTCCGCCTTGAATAAGGTGCCGAGCAATGTGCGAGTATGTTCCTACAAACTAGCATTTGATTGTTCTAACAATGAGGCTGAGTATGAGGCTCTGATTGCTGGCCTAAAGATTCTAAGAAAGCTGAATGCGAAAAGAATTGCAGTCTATGGTGATTCTGAATTTGTGATAAAACAGGTAAAGGGTGAGTTTCAAGCCAAGCATCCTCGCATGAGGGCTTACCGTAATGCAGTTTTAGACATCTTGAAGTTATTTTCAGACTATACCTTGACGTGTGTGCCTCGCATCCAAAATGGTGTTGCTGATGGACTTGCTAAAGCAGCAATAAATTTAAAAATCCCAATGAATTATAGCAATAAGTTCGAGATCCATGTGAAGCACTGCCCTACCGTTCCGGATAATCAGAGATGTTGGCAAGTTTTTCAGGACGATGAGGAGATTAATGATTTCCTGCAAAACAAGGGTAAGTTTAAAGATACCTCCATAGATACAGAACATGATGATGGTAATGATGATATGAAAATAAATCAAATGGAAGTGCTGCAGCTTAATGATAACATCATTCCTAAAGGATTGATTCCTTTAGAGGAACTCTTTGATCAAGATGACGTAGCCCACAAACCGACATTAAGGCCGACTGAAAAAGGTGTTGAAGAAGTAAATATTGGGACAGCTGAAAACCCCAAGATGGTAAAGTTATCCAAATCATTGTCACCAAAGGTAAAAGCTGAATATGTAAGTTTGTTATCTTCATTTTTTGATGCTTTTGCGTGGGATTATTCAGATCTAAAGACTTATGATACGAGTATAATTCAGCATACTATTCCAATCAAGCCTAATCAGAAGCCTTTCCGTCAAAAGTTGAGGAGAATCAATCCAAAGCTGCTACCATCGATTGAGAAGGAGGTAAACAGGTTGTATAAGTCAGGAATCATTGTACCTATCAGATTTTCTGATTGGATTTCCAATTTGGTGCCCGTGAGGAAGAAGACAGGTGAGATCCGGTTGTGTATTGATTTCAGAAATTTGAACAAGGTGTCATTAAAGGACAACTATCCACTGCCGAAAATGGACCATATACTGCAGCAAATAGTTGGAGCATCAAGGATGTCACTACTCGACGGATATTCAGGATATAATCAAATTTTAGTTCATGAGGATGATCGTGACAAAACCGCATTCACCACTCCATGGGGAACGTTTCATTATGCCGAGATGCCGTTTGGTTTGAAAAATGCAGGTGCCACTTTTCAGCGTGCAATGGACATGGCTTTCGCCAATGAGAAATATGTATTTTTGGTTGTTTACCTTGATGATTTGACGGTGTTTTCAAATTCTTATGAAGAACATTTGTATCACTTGAAAGTTGTTTTTCAGAAGTGTAGAAAATATGGCATTTCGCTGAATCCGAAAAAGAGCTTGTTTGCCATGGATGAGGGAAAACTTCTGGGCCACATTATCTCAAAAGATGGCATCCGTATAGACCCAGCATGTGTTGAAGCAATCCTGCAAATTGAGCAGCCCCAGAATAAGAAGGAAATACAGTCTTTCAACAGTAAAATGAATTTTCTATGTCGTTTTGTTCCTAACCTTGCTGAACATCTTAGAGAAATTACCAATATGCTGAAAAAGGACAGTCAAGTGAAGTGGACAGAAGAGGCGGTGAAATCATTCAATTTGGTAAAGTTAGCTCTTTCTTCAGCTCCCATTTTAATCAGCCCGAATTACACACAGGACTTCATTTTTTTTTCATGTGCTTCTGAGCACACTTTTGCAGCTGTTTTAATGCAGAAAAGAGATGGAGTTGAGAAGCCCATTGCTTTTTTCAGTCGAATTATAAGGGATGGAGCCTTAAAATACAACATCATTGAGAAGCAAGCTCTAGCTCTTGTGAAGGCATTGAAATATTTTCGTGTGTATATACTGCATTCCCACATTATAGCTTACGTTCCTAACGCAGCTGTCAAAGATGTTTTGGTACAGGCAGATCCAGAAGGAAGACGGGGTAAGTGGATCACTGCGTTGTTAGAGTATGATGTGGAGATTAAACCCACCAAGTTGATTAAAGGACAAGGACTAGCAAAGCTTATGGCCGAAACAAATCTGCATGCTTTAGACATAAATTTGATCGCTGCTTTGTCTGATGAGGATGAGGAAAGTGCATCATTTCAGGTATCTGATATATTTGTTTCTTCCCCTTGGTATGCTGACATTTTATATGTACTTCAGAATTTGTCTCCACCACCCGGGATGCCTAGAAATAAGAGTAGAACCTTGAAGTTGAGGGCTGCAAAGTTTTGTATTTTGAATTCTACATTATATTGGAAAGACCCTGGTGGAATGTTATTGAATAGTTTGGTAGAGGAAGAAGCCAAAAGAGTTTTGGAGGACTTTCATAAAGGAGACTGCGGGGGCCATCTATTTTGGAAAACCACAGCTAATAAGATTATGAGAGTGGATACTATTGGCCTACTTTATTTTCTGATGTATATAAGGCTGTTAAGAATTGTCACGGATCTCAAATTTTCGAAGGGAAGCAGAAATTACAGCCTTTGCCTCTTAAACCAATTGAAGTTAGTGCACCATTTCAGCAGTGGGGATTGGATTTCATTGGAGAAATCCATCCGGCATCTTCAGGTCAGCATAGATGGATATTGACAGCAACGGATTACCTCACGAAGTGGATCGAGGAAATTCCCACCAGACAAGCTACGGATGTGGTAATTATTTCTTTTCTTGAGAATACCATTCTGTCACATTTTGGTTGTCCTAGTAAGATAATCACAGATAATGCAGCGGCCTTCAAGTCAAAAAGGATGGTTGAATTTTGCAATAAGTATAACATCATCTTGGGACACTCAACTGCCTACCATCCGCAAGGAAATGGATTGGCGGAATCTTCTAATAAGTCTTTGGTCAACATCATTAAGAAATTTCTAGAAATCAATAAGAAAGGATGGCACAAGAAGTTAGTAAATGCACTTTGGGCTGATCGGGTAAGTCAGAAAAAATCCATTGGCATGTCTCCTTTTGAGTTGGTATATGGGGTAGACATAGTTTTTCCTACCTCTCTTGCTGTCCCGGTGGTCAAACTGCTTCTGGAAGCCGGTAGTGAGGAAGATCCCACGCAAAGAAGGATAAACCAAATGATTCACTTACAGTAGACAAGGGAGGAGGTCTTTCAAAATACATTCAAGTTGCAGGAGCACATTAAGAAGATTTACGATAGGAAGGCGAAAGCAGATAAGTTTCAGCTGGATGAGGTGGTCTTGAAGTGGGATGCTCGAAATGAAGACAAGGGTAAGCACGGAAATTTTGAAAATATTTGGAAAGGTCCTTTTAAGATCGCAACATATCGGGGTCAAAATGCATTTATTTTGGAGATGAATGGAGATGATTGTCCTGGAGGGCCGGTCAATGGTCGGCTGCTCAAGCGGTACCATTTTTGAATATTTTTTGTTGTATTCATCACCATTGTACATATCATTTCATTTCAGTTTCATCACAAGTGTGTGATGATGTATTTTCTTCAGTCTGCGGCCCGGAGTGAAGGCTATAATTCTGAAGAAGGACGAAGGTCAGTTTGGTTTCAGTTTATAGAGTCAGTATTTCAGTTTGTTCAGTTTTAAATTTGAGTCGGTTTTAGTCGAGTTTCAGTCAATAAAATAAGTCAAAGTCTTGAGTGCTTTGTCAAAATAATGGATTCCATAGCCCAATGGACGAAGGCACTGTCTAGCTCTTCCAGAGATCTATCGTTCTTGGCATCTCCTTGGAGCTACCATCCCCATTGGAGCCAATGTTAGAATCGGTCCTTACAGCCCTCCGTCAGAGATCATTTCTCTTTTTACATATCATTTGTAGGTGTCTCGCTCACTTCACTTCGTTGCATTTATCTAGGGGCATGCCATTGACTGACGAAAGGGTTTGGTCTCCTTGTATTCCCTCATGCTTGTACCTGCTGCGCTAATTAAAACTCCTCAAAATTCATCGAAGTTCAGTTCACGCCATTCATGGTCATAAATGATTATTTTTGTCAACAAGAGTCTTTTAGTTTTAGAGTCTAGGTTTCAGTCTTTTGATATGTTTAATAAATTCCCGCAGGCCATGAGGATGGTTTTCGAAGAGGTTCTTAGTTCAAATTTTCATCATCAAACACATTTGAGGACATTTCCTATTCAAAACTCTGTTTTGAATAAGAAATTGTCGAATTCATTTTTTGTAATAATCATGTTTTTTTTCGCCATGGAGTCTTTAAAGCAGGCTCTGGTTTTCCTTTGCCAAACATCAACGCCAATATCCCTGCAAAAAATCAAATCATTTCATCAGTCCAAACTCAGAAATTCAGTGAAAAAGCAGAAGACGGAGGTTTCATTAAATGACAAAGTGCCAAAATGAAAAGCATTACAAAATGGGTTGTGGAGGAAGTAAAAATCAAAACCAACTCTTGCAAGCTATTTTCCAAGGCTATATAAATCATTTGTGTCAAATTACATTCATAAATTCTCATTGCAAAGTTGAATTTGGAAGTGGAAGAATAAATTGCAGTTTGTAAGGGTCGTGACTGTGTTGGAAGTTTCAATGTGGCACACACGGAGTAGGCACGGCGCATAGAATGCGCGCGACGCACTGGGAAAATTTTTATAGTGTGAAATTTAACTGGCGCGGTGCACCCAAAGGCCGCGGCGCATTGGGTTTGCGCGCGACGCTTAGAGCCTTAAGGCCAAAAAATCAAATCTGCTTGGTGTGAAATCGATTTGGATTCATTGCTATCTCCTTCAAGTAAGTTATCCAAGCTCGTTCAATGGTTTTAAATTATGCTGCTTGTGGTTTGGAAACAAGGGTTTAGTGTTTGAATGGTGAAAAGTTTAAACCCCATGTTTACATCCAAAATTGCTCCAAGGGTTTAAAGGGAGGTCCTTCAAAATGTGGAAGTTGGTGTTTCAAAACTTATTTCATTGACATACATGCTCTTGCTATTGAATATCATACTTGTCACAATATTACACCACAGTCCCTCTCCTATATTCACTATCCCATATCCCTAATACCATTTTGTTCCCATGTTTTGAGTTCCCAAACCCTATTACTTATTCCCACATCCCTCCATTGACAAAGCCTAATTATTAGACACTGCAAGGACTATTTCTTTGTCCTTGATTTCATTTGACTCATATATATGTTGCCATTTCATTTTCACTCTTGTTCCTAATAACTACCCCCCATCACTACACTCATTCCTATTCACTTGTAAAATCCCCAAATCCCATAATTCCCCAAAGAGTGAGGTGTGACTATTCTGTCACTTAAAACTCACTTGTCAACCTTCTTCCCACTGTGACATTTCCTACAACCCCTTATCATATATGTGGCTCATGTGACATTGAAACATACACCAAACTCTTGTTTTCATCATAACCATATCAGCATATATTTGTCATACATTTCAGCACCATGTCAAAGACAGATTCAGCATATGAGCAGGGATATGATCAGGACAATGATTCTACAGCAGAACTAAATGTGCCAAGGAGATATCACAGAAGTGGCAGGCATGTCAGGGAAGAACCCACTTATTTGACACAATTGCAAGCTTGCCTGCTTGCAATGGATTGTTTTCAGCGTCAGTCATGTTTCCATTATTGTGAGATGATTTCCCAAAATCAGCATCATCATGAGTTAGCTCGCCTATTTGTCTTACATTTGCATAACGGTCGTGTAAACCTTGCTAGGGTGGATTTTACTTTGTCACCAGAGACCATTTCAGAGGCGACTGGGATACCAAACATCGGGGAAGAGTGGAATAAGCAGCAGCAGTTGGATAGAGCCTATTATGAGCCATATATTAGACCTGGATATATGAGGCATCTGAGAAGGGTATTTCCATTCTGATTTCTGAAGGATGAGTATGCACCATTGATGAAATTCATCATTCGTTATTTCAGTTATGAAGGGCGCTTTTCACGCTTGTATGCATATCACATCCGGCTGTTGATGCACTTCACGAGAGTGCGGTTGATGAGCATTCCATACTTCATGTACCGTAACATAGAGCAGATGATGTTTCTTGTACAGAAGAAGACCCCAGCACAGCAGCATAATAGCATATATCATTATGCGCTGATCAAAATCATGGTGGTACATCAGCTTACACAGCAGGGCATTGCTTGGGAGGAGTTCATCTCCCGTGACTTCTTTGCAGCGCCACAACCGCCTCCCGAGGTAGTTCATGATGAGGAAGAGCCTTCACACCAGTTTGATATTCCTGAGATGGATCCTATCAGTGCGGTAGTGGCAGTTACATATCAGAGAGGCCATCAAGCCTTATTTGCAGCATCACGACGAGTAATATCTCCACCCGGGGTGGAAGGGGTCTCGTTGACTTCACCAGCAGCACGAGCACTATCTCCACATGGTGTGGATGGGGTCTAGCCTTCGACATCAGTATAGGTGCAGGTTCAGGATAGAGGCAAGAGGCCTATGCAGGATGAGGGCCCTTCAGGAGGCCAAGATACTGATTTTACATTGATTGATGTTGATGTGAGCTCTCCCAGCTCGAAGCTGAGGGAGGTCATCCAGGAGAAGAAAGCTGAGATTGGTACTTTGACAGAGAAATTGTAGAGAGCACAGTGGGTGATAAACTACCTGGAGCAGTGGAACAAACAACTAGAGGATCAGCATACACTTGTAGAGTTGCGGTAAATTCGGGAGGACCGTGCATTGGCCCGGAAGAGACCAAGTGACATGACACCGGTTGAACGAGAGACCTGCCTCACGCATGTTAAAATTCATCTGGAGAAGTTGTTAGCAAAGGCCAATAGAGAAAAAGACATGCTCCATCATATGAAAAATCACTATTGGGCCCGTACTCACGTTTGCAAAGCTAAAATGAAGATCCTGAAGGTAAGGTTGAGCAAAGAACTGAAACGGCGAAAGAGGCATGATCCGCTCCGAATCTTGGCCGAGGCTTCATTTGCTGAGCATGAGGCATGATGGGGGATCTTCACTCTGAATTTCAGAAAATTTGGAGAATTTTTTGTCATTTTTGAAAATTTTGGTCTCAAAACAGGTTTTTTCGCCCGACGCGTCGCGCCACCCGACGCGCGCTTATGATTGGGACACCTTCTGAAGGAAAAATTGATATTTTTGGATTTTTCATGGTAATTTATGCATGCTCAGAAATGGCCGAAGCATTTCATCAAGTTCTGGATGATCAAAAGGGCCAAAAACACCATGAAAATCACCTTTCTGCCACCTTTTGCACCAACAGGAAGTAGTCTTGGGAAAATGAAGTTTTGGAGGGGTAAATGAGATCCAAATTAGAACATTCAACTTGGGTTGGATAGCAGACATACAAAGCTTTCCAAAAAGATATCATGAGCTTGATTTTTACTTCAGAAAGTGCTCCAAAAGCAGGTCCAAAGTAGCGTGGTGCATAGAGATTTTGAGCGCGGCGCATAGAGGAAATTAGCCTATTTTTCACCTTCCAGCTCAGAAATTCGGCCAGTTTGGACTAGTTTCACCTCTTGATGTAATTTTTGACCTAGCTTGATGTAATTTGATAAACATGATTTAATTTTGGCGTGTATTTACTTGTTCTAGATGATTCATTCACTAAAAAGTGAAAATTAAGTGAATGGATCAGTTTCCTAGCATATAGAGGCAAGTTGTTTGGCTGCCTAGATTTTAGCTCTTTGTTTAGAATTGGTTCAAACTGCTCCTAGAAGCATGATCTTGACCCCTAGAGGCATGGGAAGGGGTTAGACTTATCTATTTATTGTATTTTCTGAGACACTTTCAGGGTTGGACTCTTTGGAAAAGTTTGGCACTCCATTGTATATCCATCTTTCAGTTTTTGGCAAAGGAAAGACCAGAGTTTTGCAGCACTTGTTGGGATTCTTGTGGCTTCTTAGTTTTGATGATGTTTCTTCTCATGTTATTGTAAGTTTCATTAATGTTATGTGTATGTCATTTCCATTCTCTCTGCTTCTAAATTAAACAAATGAGTAATTGAGGTAGAATTCATTGATATGCTGATGCTATGCCTTAGAATTTTGTTTAGTTTTACATGTTTTTCTTCAGTTTGAAGAGAATCCTTGTTCTCTCTTGCTCTTTTTGACTCCTTAGTTGTCTATTCAATCCATTCATTTGATCCAAGACATCAAATTCATTTCCTACCTCGCCCCAGCTTGAACTCTGCAAGAAATTGGTCTCATCCCCTAACCCAAAAATTGTCTTTCCCATTTTTCAACAAAACCTCCTAAAAATAAAAATCAAACCTTCCTATCTATTTACTAGCCTAAAATCAATATCCATTATAGGTCATCTCAGCCTCTTTGAAGACCTTTTGCCAAGATAGACCCGGAGAGAGCCCTCTCCTGTCCTCGTAGGGCTAGCTACGAGGCTAAGCTTGGTTTGATGTTGCCTTGAGTTGTACCTTATTTTAGCCTAAGGTAGATTCGAGCGCTAACAGTCTGTCTAAAACTTTATTAGCTAATGAATCAGCCACTATGTTCAAATTTTTTGAAATGTGTTGATATTGAATAAAATCAAAATGTCCTTCCAAAAGTCTAACTCTTAGGAACAATCTAAGAAGTGTTGGATTTCTAACAGTATAAACACTAGTAAGTTGTAATACCACAAGTTGTGAGTCTAACCTTATGATTATGCGGTTTATACCAAATGAAATGGCATCAGAGAGAAGTTTGATCAACGCACTATACTTAGCGATATTTTTCATCGATCTACCAATACAAATCCCTTGAAAACTCACTAACTCGTTGTTCGGAGAAAAAATGGCCCACGCTGCAGAGGATAGATTCTACGTACTATGACTAGCATCATCAACAGATCTAACAAATGGTTCCAAAGATTCATACATCTGCGATGAAATGTAAAGCGGATTAAAAACGTTAATAAAAAACTAAAAACAAATTAAGATAGTGAATGAAAATCGAAAACATATATACAATATAATACAAAAAATTACTACGTTCATGATTAAGCATAGTAACATTTCAAATACAACCCATTTCTAGGTTGTGCCAATGGAATTCCATCGTAATCAACTAACTCATAGGCACCCTTAGGAAGAACTCTTTTGACAATATAGGGGCCATGCCATAATGGCACAAATTTCCCTGTACCTATTACATCATCTTCTTGATCGTAATGAAGGACCGAGTCGCCCTCTGAGAAAATGTGAGGTTGGAAATTTTTATCGTATTGCACCTTTATACATCCCTTATGCGCTTCGTTGGCCAATTTGATTTCATGACGCATTTCATGAAGATGGATGAGGTTAAGGAGACGCGCTTCTTCTTCTGAGGTGTCAGGTAACAAGTATATTGCGAGTTTTAATGATGATATTTCGCATTGGATTGGTATGATAGCTTCGAGACCATACACCAATTGAAAGGGAGTAAATCCGGTTGTGTTTCTCACCGAGGTTCGATATGCCCACAAGGCAAAGTATAGGATCAAATGCTAGTTTCTTTTACAAACTCCTATCATTCGTTGAAGCATTCATTTAAGAATTTTTTTAATAGCCTCAACTTGTCCATTTGATTGTGAATAATAAGGATTATAATTATCATGTGACAATCCTAACTTGGTAGTCAATTAAAACATCATGTGGTTGCAAAAATTCTTCCCATGATCTCTAACTATATCTTGTGGGACCCTAAACCATGTAATAACGTGGTTGAAGAAAAACAATGTAGTTGTTTGTCCTGTGTTATTGAATGTAGGCATCACTTCGGCCCATTTGGTAAAATAGTCGACTGTGACAATAATATAACCATGGCCCCCGGATGAAGGAGGGTTACATGTCATGAAGTCAATACCCCATTTCGTAAATGGTCTAGCAGAGACAACAGGATGAATTGGCATTGGCGGTTTGTGGATTTTATGATAAAAATATGGCATGCATGAAAACTTCTGACTGCAAGGATGCAATCTCGAAAAATTGTAGGCCAAAAGTAACTGGCACAGAGTATCTTCTGCGCGATAGCATATCCAAATAAATTTCCACCACAAGCCCCAGCATGACAATCATTTAACACTTTTTCAACCTCCTCATGAGTGAGGCACCTCCTTAAAATGGTATCGACACCATGACGATAAAGTGTATCGCCGACGATTAGATAATATTTGGCTTGGTATCAAATACATCGATGTTCAGAGCGAGACGTATTAGGTCGAAAAGTTTGGGTTTGGAGATAAATGATGAAATCCCCATACCAAGGATCAAATGATTTGATCAGAAACAGAGACTCGTCTGGAATTGATGGTTACAACATAGTTTCAGTACTATCAGAGGGAAGGTCAAGGAGAAGCTCAGCCAAAACTAAAGACTTCTTTAACTTGGATTTGATAAATTCCAAATCAAATTCCTGCAAAATGACAATCCATTTTGAATCTCCCCCCCCCCAGCAATTGACGTGATAAGATGTAAGTTATTGGGTTGAAATCTTAAACTATTGTTGTTTTTCGGAGGAGGATATAATGGCAAAATATTTGGACAGCTTGAATAGATGCCAAGGCAAGATTTTCTACGTATGAGTACTTAACTTCCGTATCATTGAGATCATGACTCAAATAATAGTTTAGATGTTCAATTCCTTCCTCTACTTGGACCAATACCATAGCAATGGTCGTTTTGGCCGCGTCGATATATAGGAAATAATCGTTTTTATAATTAAGAGGATACATTAATGACGCTCAGACAAGAGTGTCCTTGACAGCATCAAAAGAAGCTTGCGCAAATTGGTCACAATGGAAGGGAAGCCCCTTTTTCAATAGTCGAGTAAATCCTTTAGCCATTTTGGCATAATTTGGAATGAACCTCCTTAGGAAGTTAGCCTTTCCTTGAAGTTTCTGTATCTGAAGTAAGTTTGATGGTGTAGGAAAATCAAGAATGGCCTGAACCTTCAAAGGGTCAATTCGAATCCCTTCTTTTGAGACTACGAATCCAAGAAAATGACTAGAACCAACACAAAACACACATTTATGTGGATTGAGGTGTATTTTGTAGTGTCGGTAGCATAAGAAAATGGTTGTCAAACGCATCAGGTGATGAGTCCGATTTCGTGAATGCGTTGGTAAATCATCTAGATATGGTTGAACGACATGCTTCATGTCATTGAAAGTGTAATCCATTTCTCTCTGAAAAGTTGCCCCAGCATTCTTTAAACCAAACAGAAGTTTCCTATAAGCGAATGTGCCTTAGGCATAGATAAATGTTGTCTTATGTTGATCATCTGGGTAGATATTGATTTGATTGTAGCCGGAAAATCCATCCATAAACGAAAATATTTCACATCCATCACAATTGTCAATAATCTGGTCGATAAAGGGACTAGGATAGTTATCTTTTGGACAAGCATGATTAACATCCTGATAATCCACGCACACTCTAATGGTTCCTTGTTTTTTCATGACAAGAAAGATATTAGAAACCCACTCAGTTAGCGGAATAAGGTAAATGAAACCAGCAACCAAAAGTTTTTCAACTTCTGCTTTGATGGAAATGACTTACTTTGGATGAACAGGATGAAGCCATTGATGCACCGGTTTGACATCAAGATACCTATAAATAGTGTGTTCAACTATACTAGTATCTATACTTAGCATTTCCTCATAAGACCAAGCAAATACATCATGAAATTCAAGAAAAAGAGAGTGATATGATTCGAGTTCTAATGGAGAACAAGATACATCGACATGAATATTCTCTACAATGCTAGGTTAGGTCAAAATATCGGTAGAAATCGTTTCTTTGATATTTGAAATATTTCGCTCAGAATCGATTGCATTAATGGGAAAATAATTCGAAAATAATTTTTTTATGGATGGGTGATATAGTTCACTAAGATTATTTTCTTCATAATTAGGAAGATGGGAACGATGATGATAATCTTCCCATGGTTCACCTTCTCACATCATAGCTTCCAAAATATTCTCATATTTCAAGAACGTTGAGGAAAATGGATCAAATGGGGTACCAAAATCTAATGAATGATCAACCCAAACACTCGACGACGTTGATTTCGGATTTGCCGCCCAAGCTAGATAGATTGATTGCTATGCCAGCTCAATAGTGTTGGGTGGAAAAACTTCATCCAACGTAGAAATATCAGAATCACCCGTACTCTTCCTTAAGCCAGATAGAGTGGAAGAGATCATGTAGCAATCTCTATGCTTGAAATTTTTGTTGACGTCGCAGGCGGTGGTAATGCAATGGTTCCCATTAAAGTGGAATCCTTTAAGAGTCCTATGCCAATGTTCTAAAGTTCTGGTTGGGGTATGTGAACAAATGGAACGCTTCCAGTTACCTATGAAGCAAAGGCAAAGAAGGATAGTTGATTAATGATTGTAATTGTACATTTATGTGGAAAGGAAATCATTCTAAAATAGGTAGAAACAATAGCAGTCATCACATATACCCATGGCCTTCCAAGTAAAATATTATATTCAAGGGGTTTGTCAACGACCTCAACATCAATATTCACTGTGTTGGCCCCTAGTTCAACATGCAAGTTATTAATAATACCACAAGGTTTATATGTACGTCCATCGAATGCCTTCAATGTCGTCGATGATTTTGATAAGCACGGTGAGCTAAGTGACTTCCAAAAATTTAGACACATAATGCATGTAGATGCTCCCTCATCAATAATAGTGTGATGAACAAGGTGATTGAGAACATTTACCTATATGGAGAATGCCAATTCTACTGGTAATTTCTGCACATAGCCCATATTATTAAAGACGACAAGATTAGAATCAGCCAGATCAATTCCACCAATAGCGGACAATAAAGCTTGTTTTTGGGAGGGAAAATTTTGTAATACCTCAAGAGCAGACATAGCTGAAGGGGATTGAGCCAAATCTTCAACTATATTATAATTTTTTGCAGCTCTTGCTCGAGGATTATATGTCGATTTATGAATTACTCCCTTTGGTGGCTTGATTGTCAATTTAGGAATAGCAGTAGGCGTTACTGATTTTGTATATGGATTCGTAGTCGAGGTAGTAGGTTGATCAGTAGCCAGACTACCATAGTCTTTATTTTGCATTGACACCAAAATATTAGTTGAGGGTTTTGTTACAGATAACATTAATACTTGGGAACTAGGAGCTGGATCCGTAGCAACCATGTTTGTATCCGGATTTGGAAATGGGTCTATCAACATAGCGGACGCATTAGAAGTCTTGATGATTTTTGAGACTTCAGCGCAGTGAGGATAATCCCTAACAAAGTGTTCCTCATTATAGATTATGCATGGATAATGATGTTTCCGAAGTCCAGATGGTTGATTAGATGAT
This sequence comes from Pinus albicaulis, assembly GCA_034641835.2. Taxonomy (NCBI): domain Eukaryota; kingdom Viridiplantae; phylum Streptophyta; class Pinopsida; order Pinales; family Pinaceae; genus Pinus; species Pinus albicaulis. The sequence goes on along the minus strand of CM076577.1, from coordinate 1,347,171,103 downwards.
CGTTCCTGCAACTATCTCTTTGGTTACTGCAAAACAATGCAGTAAGCTCATTTCCCAAACCAGGAAATTCGTTTTCCTGATGATCCGCCCCGAGGGCAAGAAGAAGACTGTGGCCACGACCTCCAAACAGGGCTCCTCTGCACGACAACAAAAAATGGATAAGGTTGTGGAGGAGTACGGGGACATCTTCACCTCACCCACAGGGGTTCCTCTGCACTGTCAGGTCAAGCACCCAATTGATCTGACACCAGGTGCGCCACTACCCAATGGACCAATCTATCGGCGCTCCGTTCTGGAGAATGATGAAATCAAGAGGCAGATCCAGGAGCTGTTGCAGAAAGGTCACATCAGACCAAGTTCATCACCCTGTGGGAGCCCGATCATGTTGGTACAGAAGAAGGATGGGACGTGGAGACTCTGTATTGACTATCGGGCGCTGAACAAGATCGTTGTCCAGAATAGGTACCCAATCCCACGGATTGATGACCTTCTGGACCAACTCAAAGGTGCAAAATATTTCAAAAAAGATTGACCTGAAGTCTGGGTATCACCAGGTACCAATTTAACCCTCTGATGTGTGGAAGACTGCCTTCAAAGCCAAGGAAGGCCTTTTTTAATGGCTAGTCATGCCTTTCGGGTTGACGAATGCTCCCGCAACCTTCATGAGGATGATGGATGACATCTTGCGGCCATTCACCAACTCATTTGTAGTGGTGTACTTGGATGACATTTTGATCTTTAGCAAGACTTGGGAAGAGCACCTTCACCACATCCGACAAGTCCTCCAAACACTGCGGCAACACAATTTGTGTGCCAATTTGGAGAAATGCATGTTTGGCATGACCCAGGTTCAATATCTGGGATACATTATTGATGAAAGGGGGGTGCATGTGGATCCATCCAAGATCCAAGTCTTTCGGAATTGGCCAACCCCAACCACTATAACAAAGCTTCGCAACTTTCTGGGTCTTGCTAATTTCTACCGTAGATTTTTGTTGGGATTCTCTCATATCACTTGGCCCTTGAGTCAAGTCACCAAGGGAGGAGCAAGAGAAAAATTCTTTTGGTCGGAACCTCAACAGAAGGCGTTCACAGAACTGAAAAATCGCCTCTGTTCTGCCCCAGTGCTCACATTACCAGACTTGCAACAGCCATTTGAGATCGAGACAGATGCCTCTGACTATGCTATTGGGGTAGTTCTTACTCAACAGGGAAATACAGTGGCATATCACAGTGAGACATTCTCTGAGACAGTTTGCAAGTATCCCACCTATGATAAAGAAATGTATTCCATTATGCAAGCCTGTCGACAATGGAAGCATTACATTTTGGGGAAGGAAACAGTCATCCACACAGACCACCGGCCCCTGTAGTTCATACAGACACAAGGGAAGTTGTATAATGATCGCCATCAGAATTCATCCACATATCTGCAACAGTTTCATTTGAACATCAAATACAAGAAGGGTAGCACCAATAATGTTGCAGACTGCCTCAGCCGACCACCGATCGTGGCGCTCACCACCGTGCTCAACTCTTGTGGGCACGAGACTTCTGATTGGCCGCTTCTCTATGAGAGTGACCTAGAATTCGGCCACACTTACAAGGCACTCTTGGGGGGCACACAAGTTCCAAATTTTCACCTCCAAGATGCACTTTTATGTCACCTGGGACACCTTTGTGTTCCTTCAAGCGAGCGTGCCAAGATGATATGGGAAGCACACTACAGTCGAGTCGCTGGGCATTTCGGGGTCGAGAAAACAGTAGCAATACTACCGAAGTATTTCTATTGGCCGAACCTTCGAAAGGATGTCGAGAAGCACATCAGATCCTGCACTGCTTGTGCCATTGCCAAACCGACCATCAAGAAGCAAGGCCTATATACTCCACTACCTACCCCTAGTCGACCGTGGGAATCCATCTCCATGGATTACATGTCGAGCCTGCCTTCTACTAAGAATGGAAATGACTGTGTTTTCGTGGTCGTTGACAGATTCTCGAAGATGGCCATCATGGCGGCCTGTAAGAAGAATATCACAGCAGAAGCCACTGCTAAACTCTTCTTTGAGCGAGTGTGGGTGCACTTTGGGATCCCACAGTCTATCATATCAGATCGAGATAGCAGGTTCCTCAGCACATTTTGGTCCAGCCTCTGGTCAATGTTGGACACAAAGCTCACCAAGTCCACAGCTTTCCATCCCCAAACAGATGGCCAGACAGAGGTCGTCAACAGAATGATTGTACAAATTCTGCGCATGTACAATTCAAAGCATCCACGCACATGGGACGAGAGCCTCCCCTATGTACAACATAGTTATAACAGGGCTCTCCACAGTTCAATTGGCCATAGCCCCTTTTAGGTGGGCTTGGGATTCCAGCCACTATGTCCCATTGACGTAGCCATGCCATTTGCAGCTGCTCAGGCCGATTTAGCTCATGTCCAGTCTGAAGTTGACAAAGCAAGTAGCTTCATCGAGCGCATTCAACACATCCGCCAACAGGTTCATGATATATTGGACAGAGCCAATGCGAAGTACAAGCAGCGCCATGATCAACACAGGGTGCCACACAACTTCCAGGTGGGCGACAAAGTATGGCTACATTTGCAGAAGGAGCGCCTCACTGGACCCCACCGCAAGCTTCGCCCGCTCCGATATGGGCCGTACACCGTCACCAAGGCTGTAGGGAACAATGCCTTTGAGCTTAGTATTCCTCCATTCCTTGGTCTGCACCCAGTCTTCAATGTGGATCGCCTTCGTCCTTACTTCCCACCTCTACTGGACACCTCGGACATTGCAGAACAACTCACACCAACAGAGTTAAATCCAGACTGCATGGAACAGGCCACCACAGATTGTATCATGGACATGCAAATCGAGAACACTCGCCAGCAGAAGATCCAACTATATCGGGTTGTCAAAGCTGGCCAACTCCTGCACCAAGGAAAGTGGTTCACCAGGGACCAAGTTCAGCAGAAATTTCCTCATCTCATGGAGGAACTTAACGCAATGGGGACCATTGCTTCCTAAGGGGAGAGGAATGATCCAGGTGGATATTGGTGGCCACCCGCCTATTCCACTTGGGCCCCCACCATTGTCTCTTTCAGTTTTTCAGTTTTGGCATAACTTACTATTTTTAGCAGTTTTTCGGGTCCTGGACTTCCGGAGCCGTTTTGAGGCCCTAAACGACGTTTTTTTGGGTATTAAATTTGTTGCGATTTTGATCATCAAAATCGTCACAAAAGTTGTAGTCCTCGGATAGAACTTTCTAATGATGTATCATGTGCGTCAAACGGAGATAGTATGCCAAAGTTACGTCCCTGGGAAGTTGAAACACCAATTTACCCAAACGGGGCCCATAGTTTTGGCGCTTCATCTCCTAGGGTTAGGTTTTTGGATGTTTAGGGTTCTCCATTGTTTCTCAATCATAAATAGGCCCTCGAGCCTCATTGTAACTCAGTTCAGAGGCCTGTAGCCGCCACATCTCTTCTCAGAGATAGCTACCAGCGCCCTAGCTAGTTTTATTTCCATTCTGTCTGTAAGCAAATTTCAGCTCTTTGATATTAATGAAATGAAGTGTTATTTCTGCTGCATCTCTGTATTTATGGTTATATGTTTATTCTGTTGCGTTCCTGCATAAATCCGGATCATTGATTTCCCCTTTTTCTTACTTCCTGGTTGCTTGTCACCTTTTCCTTTGTTAAATGACACAACATTAATTTTGGAAGTAGCAGTAGGATCAGATGCAGTAGTGTGGTGTGTGTTTGCAGTTCCTATCAAGTCATCTCTAACATGAGAGTCCTTTAATTGAGGAGGAACATTGAAATTAGATCTCGGCGCATTAGGGATTTTTTCATAGAGCGTGCGAGACTGAGTGTAAATGAAGTCTAAATATTATGCACGAGCGATAAATTTCTCTTCTGTGATGATGCCACCTTTAGACACATCCTCAGTTATAGATGGTAACAGGTACTTAATGAACCATTCAACAAGGAGCTAATCTGGAACAAATTTCTTAACCATTCGTCGACGACGACGCCACTCATGAATGTGATCAGAAATGTGAGTAGCATTAGTCTGTTTGAAATTAGTCAAGAGTTTCGTTCCAGTTTCATATTTGATGGGTAACTGGAAATGAGTCAACAAGACAGTAGCTAGGGCTGTGAAATTATCAAAAGAAGATCTAGGTAATTCAATGTACCATTTTTCAGCCAGACCTACGAGCGTACGCTGAAAAAGACATAGTTGAACAAAATCATCATTCAGGGAATTTGATGAACGACATAAATGATAATTCATAACATGAATCGACAGCTTATCCAGGGTTTCCATTGAACTTAGGAATATTCAAGGGTAATTTTTGAGGTATCATCGGACACCAAGGAACATATTTGGTTGGATCATTGGTTAACCGATTTAAATCTAGTAACTCTAAAGTTGCAACAAAAGGCAACTATCGATTAAGGTCAAGTTGAGCATAGCCAGGATAAGATCGAATTGCTTGACCAACAGGCCTTTGAGCACCAACATAAGGAATCCGTTGCTAGTAACCCAGATAGGAGTTTTTTTGAATAGAAAACGCTTGAGGATTTTGCTGACCAAAACCTTGATATGATACTTGTTGAAATGAAGTTTGAGGCATTTGCGCCTGCAGCTGCCAAGGGGTCTATCCACCAATGTTATAACCCAAATTAACATGACTTGGATTCTTTTGATATGTATAACTCAGTTGCGGTTGTGACATCCCATAAAATGGTAAACGAGCATGTGAATAAACAATTCGTGATACAATTTTTTGTAAATTAATCAAAGGATATGGAGTCTGTGGACAAAAAATTTGATGATATTGAGTTGAAGGACCCGTTTGATAAGGTTGATGATGTACAACATTTTGATTCTGTAACAAGGGTATAGATGTATTAACAAGTGGTAATGAATTGGGCGTAACAGGTTGAACCAGTTGATACGAGTGTAAAACCATTTGTGGTTGGATAGGCATAGTGGGCTGCCATTGACAAACATTCATTTCAACATTAGATTGACCAAAAAGTGACAGAGTACTGTCATATTGGGTGACCAAAGGTTGCTCCCCAGCATGAGGAAGATAATAAGATGGAAAATGTTTCTCTCCAAATGCTGGGAGTCCAGTAGATATGGTACTTGAAGGAATAGACCTAGAAGGAATGGCTTGATATTGCCTTGATGATGTGGATAATGAATCAAGTCATTCGGTACTTAGATAGGATTACTAGTTAAAATACCAGATGATGACATTGGAAAAGTCCATGGATATGAAGATGCACCAGAGAAAATTCCAGATAATGATTTGTAACTTGATGGGACCATAGGGCCTCCATGAAAATATGAATCTAGTGAAGTGGTAAACATCGACAGAGTAGTGAGGGCAGGAGCTGATGTAATTGGAATAGCAGGCCCAACCGAATATGTTAGTTCAGACATGGTTGTTTGAACAAATGTATACCCTTGTGAATCGAAGGGAATTTGAAAAGGAGGGAGATCAATAAAAGCAAAGTGTGTTGATTCATAAAGATACTCGTACAAGTAAAGCTCCTCCCCAAAATGGGTTGGAGTTAAAGGTGTAGTGTCTTGTGGGATTTCTTCAATCTCAATTAAGCAAGGTGGAAGAATTCCACCGTCAGGCTGAAATTATATTTCAGGTGGTTGACTGTGTGATATGGGAGATTCAATAGCTATAGAACTTTGTGGGATGACCAAGGTAGGAACAACTTCCGGTCATTCAACTTCAGGATTCAGATGTTCTAGCAGAGAAGAGATAGGATTTGGATCAATATGTGGTTGAACATCATTAGGTCCAGGAGCTATGGTCTCAATTATTGGATGGATCATGACCATGAGTAGCTATGAAGACTCCGTTTCGACAACAGTAGATGAACTGGGATGTGTAGAAACAACTTGAGCTAAATCTGGTTTATGGGAAAATGATTTTTCACCAGAGGTACGGATTGTACTTGATTCGACATTTTTTGGTCACCTTCGCCTACCAAAAGTAACTTCTGGTGGTAAAGGTGGTTTTAAAGCTAATATACAAGAACAACGGGGGAAAGGATTTCTTTCTTCCACAATTACTAATTAATTTTAACCAAAAACAAATAAACGAAATAAAAGGGTAATACTAGGCAAAAGGGTTTACCAAGAAACTGTGAACTGCAGAATACCTCCTGGCGAACCAAGAAGTACGGGCAGGCAATCTCCTAGAATGTTGTGTTCGGTGTATCACAATTTACAAGGCAGCCGACTCAGTTCACTATGGATGGATAGCACCTAAAAGTTGTCCTCCCAAATATACCCAAAGGTACGCGGAGGCCCAAGTCCGTATTAACGCTGTCTGATGTGAAACTGCATAGTGAGAGAACCCATTTATACTTATCATATTGTAACACCGCCTGATATACCCGAAAGTACGTGGATGAGCTACGATATACTTACATACGTGGAGTGAGGTATCACACTCGAAATGTATCACAGACAAGTTAACGAAAACTGCTATGTTTTATGACATTGGAACACGTCTCTAGCCTAGACTTTCAAAATTTTATCGTTATGGTTTCAATGCTTTGTTAGGTAAATTTAGATTAATTTTATGTTGATCTTGGTTACAATTTGCCTTTCAAAGGTTCACCGCAATGATGTATTGGAAAATTCCTAAAATGCAACTAAAAATGATAAGCAATCTTTCACTTTTAGTTTTTTCAATGAAAAACCTAGCTACTAAGGGAAGAGAGAAAATAATTTGTGAGCAAACAAATCAATGAGAAAAAAAAATCAATCATCACAAACTAAATGCATATTTCCTAATGTTCCTTTTTGCAAAACACACAAAAATCCTACATGCAAATGCAAGTTTTTCTTTTCATTTTCCTTAATGTTATGAATGCAGAAAAGAAACTAGGTGCACTAAATCAATAATTCAAATTCCTTTTACTTTCGAGAAATGAAAAATACAAACAAAAATTTCTCTTTTGAAGGAAAAATGAGGATTTCAACAACAATTTCTCCTATCAAGGAGATGAAGATTTTATGCAATTTCCTATTTCGAAAGAAAATGATTCTTAATGCAACCATAAAAAATACTTTGAAATCAACTTGTCAATGATAAAGAAAAACTTTTTTAAACAAACAATGAACAAATTTTCAGTCAAAGGAGGAAGAAGTATATAGTGTTACTAGTCAATATGAGGATCAAACTTTTCAAAACTCAACAGAAAACAAACTAAATTAAACTGCATAGGAAAATTCAAATTAATCTAGGTGGTTCCAAGAGTCGACGCAGTCTCCTAGGGGAGACAGTGCTATGCAACGTAGGCCCGAAAGGGAGAGAGTGCTATGCAAAGCACTGTGTCCTATCTAAGGGTGCGTTAGGCGCAGTGTATATGGAAAAGAACTACTGTTTAACTCACTATCTTCGCAGATTAGGCTTTGAAAAATTTTAATCATTGTGTGCAACAACTACTGGGTGGATAAACAAAGCATATTAGAGGCTAAGTCACCTAGATCTATGTTGGGAAAAATACTGAGAGGGGGGGGGGTGAATCAGTATTTACTGCATAATCAAATATTTTTACTTTTTCATTCCTTAAAACCCATACGCTACTTTCCTTCAGTAAACGAGCGTATATACGCGGATCCCCTTTATGAAACTAGCGTATACACAGAGATCTAGATCTGTCATTAAATCTTCACTTATATTATTCCATCATTCATTCATCAGATGTTCAATAAACAATAAACATGTGCAGTAAGAACAGAATAAACCATCACACAAAGCATCACACATGAACACCAGGATTTTTAGGTGGAAACCCAAGTCGGGAGAAAACCACCGCTGCAGTTGCTCAGCCTTCAATATTTTATTATAGAGAAAACATCTTACAACATATGTCCTGGCGCAGACTTGACCAGCACGCAGGCACCCACCTGCGCTCGTTTACCAGCCTCTCCTGGAAGGGAGCTACGACCCCCTGACTCGTTTACCAGCCTCTCCTGGAAGGGAGCTACGACCCCCCGATCTCGTTTACCAGCCTCACCTGGAAGGGAGCTACGACCCCCGATCTCGTTTACCAGCCTCACCTGGAAGGGAGCTACGACCCCCTGACTGAAGGCTACAACCCTCAGCACCACCTTGGACCACGTTTCATCAATTTTCACACTGGATCCAACAACTTCAATAGAACAACACTTGCAGGCCACATTTCATCATATTTTCAGACTGGACCCCTTTCCATACTTTTAAGCACAAACATACATCACCAACAGATACTTATCAACACAGATCAGATAGCAGAAACACAGCAGAACAGATCAGATATTTCATACCCCTTGCTTTAGCAAACCCTAGTTTGCATACGCGTTTTCCCTTTACTGATGTCGCGTATATACGCGCTTCCATCCACATCAACCAGTGTATACCTCAGTACATATTTCATTGCGCATACGCGCTTTTACTTCATCGAAGCTGCGTATATATGCGCTTCCTCCGTGGCGAAGTAGCGTATAGATCTTCAATCATTATGGAGCAGCATACTTCTTCAGATCAGATAATTAGTTCAGATTCAACCCTTTACATCAGACAGATGTTCGCCTCATCACAGATCTAATCACTCAAACAGATCTAGAAAATACAAGTACATTTCAGATCTAGAGATCCCGCTTCATCATTTCTTCATAAGTGCATCATAGATTCAGATCTATCATCAAACCTTTACCCTTTCCATACAGATATACTTCATAGAGAAGTATTCATTCAAGCTCAGACATCTTTCTCCCACACTCATGTTTTGCACAATGAATTTCTTCTCCTTATATAGGTTTATCCTTTTTCAATACCATGAGCCCCTTTTTCAATACCATGGGCCAAAACAATACCATGAGCCCAAAACTACCTGAACGGGGTCAATTAGGCGGATCATTACCCAATACAATGGGTCAATACCATGGTGGTTACCCTTGGTTTTGCACCTTTTGAGCGCTTTAGCCCATACGCGACTTGGCACGTTATTTTCCGCGTGCATACGCGACTTCCCCTAGGCCAATCCGCGTATACAAAGAGACATACTCTTTTCATCATAATTTGAGCACATTCTGAATTCCTTTCTTCATTGCCTTCTGTACATACTGTAGAAACATCATATTTTCTTCATCGGGAACACATTCTCTTAAGCACAACTTCATCAAGTAAGTTTTCATCATCTTCATCAAGTGGGTTGCCTTTCAAGGACAACACTCAACAACATATCACATCAGATTTACATCATTTACCAAGTCCATCAAGTCAAGCATAACTTCATCGGGTGGATTGCCATCAAGGACAACACATGTCAACAGTCACATGTCTTCATCTTCATTCAGTGGGTTGCCATCAAGGACAACATCCTGCATCATATTTCCAACAATCTCCCCCTTTGGACTTGATGGCAACCACGATGGTGTTTGGTTACCATAACAGATAGGTACATTAAGAATACAATGACACCAAGTCACTCTCCCCATTTTTACCATGTCACTCTCTCCATTTTTGCCATCATTCAAACACCATGTCAATATCCCCCTTTGACATCAAGGGCAAAGGACAAAACCAGCAGATCAAAACCAACACACTCTCCCCCTTTGACATCAAGGGCAACGGGCGGATCAAAACCAACACACTCACCCCCTTTTCTCCTCATGTAGAAGAAGCGTTCTGCAGATCTGATGTATACTGAAGTGACCAAGCTCCCCCTGAGTTCATGCTGAATCTTCAAACATATTTTCAATGAAGTACATGACTCTATGAAGTTCCTATCACCAATGACTCATACTTACATCAAATATCCAACCAAGTGGATTTACATATGAGACTCATGTACCCAACCAAGTGGGTTTACAAATTTGACTCAGCTACCCAACCAAGTGGGTTTACAAAAATGACTCAGCTACCCAACCAAGTGGGTTTACAAATTGACAAGTCCTTACATGACTGAATATTACAATTTTACAACATGGGTCTCAACCAGACCTTTTAATCATAGTACAAATATGAATCTTCATAATTAATACCAAAAAGACCTCAAGAGAGATCATATATCAGAACCACCATAATGCCAGCAATGCATTATACTCATCAAAACTAATGCTCCCCCTGAATCTGTGCAACCAAGCAATCTTTCCAAAATACTAAGGCTCCCCCTTAGTTTGTGCATCCTGAAAGCTTCCACCAACAAATCATCAAGGCATCTTCATCAAAACATTAGAAACAAAATTATGAGAACTGGAACACCACCAGAGATCCCAAACAGTATCAGAGATACCAAACAACACTGCAGTTGTGCTGAAGAGAGCTGAACCAACCAAAAATTGTCAACAATCAGTCATACGCGGTTTTCTTTGCAGGAACTCACGTATATACGCGACTGTGTTTCAGGAAACCCGCGTATCCCAAGACATCTTCTAAATTTCAACCAGATCTGATTCTCTGTGAGGCAAAGACAGTGTTCAGCTTCTTTCTGAGACATTTGAATGCTTCCCTAGACTACAGATAGATATAACGATGTAGTTGTGTCTTTAAGCGTCATCCAACGGTTTTGGCATTAGTACAATAGTAACCAAGCCTTCAGATTCTTTGCAGCATCAATACAATCTTTCCAAGAGAGATTCTCATATCAGAACAACATCTTCACATAGGTGTCAAGCAATCATCCATGTGGTCCAACATCACCATGATCTTCAAGATTTAACATGAAGTAACATATGTAGGCAAAAGATCTCAATAATAACAAAGCTCTGCATGAATTATTTCTGAATCAAACGACTTCCAACTCATCCATGTGTGAACACAAACGATACTTTTAAGTAAACAGGGATCAACATCTCATCATAATAGACCATGTACCAAGTTATCATCATTTAGAGCATGAGTATTGCAATAGCCAAGAATAATCAGTCATATTGCCAACAATGCAATCCTTAGTATTCAACCTGCTGCTCCCCCTAAACCAGTGCTCTTCCTTAACTTGTTCAATCTGAAATACCTTCAACAGTAAGTTATTAGCAACTATCTCTGCATGATCTGTCCTCATTTCTGAACTATAAGACTTTCATCTCAACAACGAATGCTCTTCATCATAAAGCAACCAGGCTTTATCCATAATCTTCAACACACGAACCATGTATCATATCATTAGCATGAATATAACCAGAATAATGCTAACAGTGCAATCATCAGCAGTCAGACTGATGCTCCCCCTGAACCTCTGCTCCAGATCTTTAGCTATCATATGAATTCTCTTATCCTCAATGCATACGCGACTGTGTCTGCTGGAACTCGCGTGTATACGCAACTTTTGTTAATATAACCCGCGTATGGAAAGTGAAGCATAGAAAATTTTCATCTTCCTTCATTTCCTCCTGAGCTTGTACCTCCTGTACCTGTCCTTTCCACATCAGAAGCGCTGTCAGAAGTAAAAGTAACCAGAGTAATCAAATCAACCATGAGAGTCATCATGCATTGCTCCCCCTGTGACGATACATTACTAGATCACATAATGTATCTCACATCATTCCTGCAGTCAATCAGAGAAGTAAGCTTCAGAAGCGGATGACTGCAGTAGGGTCATACTTCCCTACGTTTCTGATCGGTCCTCCTTCTTTCTCCAAATTTGATTGAACTTTCTAATTCTGTGCTGGAGATTGTCCACTTTCCCAGATCTGTTCATCCTGCATTCTTTTTCTACATGTCCATACTTGTTACAAGCATAACATCTCATGTGTCCAGAAAAATAAGCATAAGAATCATAATGAGTATTTCTAATCTTCCTCCTTTTACAATAAACTGCTTTATGACCATATATGTTACATGAGAAACAATATCCCTTGAAGCTACTAGAGTACCTTTCTCAGTAGAACCTGTTTGTTTGTGGCTGAATTGTTCTGCTTCTGCAATTTGCTGCAACATGCCCATAATTATGACATTTAAAGCATTCAACGTTCTTGAATGAATTCCTTCGAGAATTCATGAATGTTGGTTGATCTTTTGTTTCTTTCAACACATCAGGTTTTGCATTGACATCTTCTGAATTTTTGGCACTTCCTTGTGAGCTAGATTCTCCTTTAATAGTTTCATGGAAACCAAGACCATGTTTGATAGCAGGAGACCTTTGATTACTCAGAATATTGTCCAGAATATTAGTACTATCATGAAACCTCAAAAGTTTAACCTTTTCTTCTAATTTACCTTTGAGAATTTTTACCTCAACCTCCAAGTCTTGACATTTCTTTGTCATGCTTTCTTCTTTTCTTCTTCCATCTTCAACTTGATCCTTCAGATTTAGGATTTCTTCTTTCAACCAATTTTTGTTTTCTTCACATGTTTGTTGCAGCTCTTCATTCTTCTTCTCCGATGCTTTCAGATCTTCTTTGAGGGAGACAATTTCTGCTTCAAATCTTGCATTCTTCTTATTTGATTTATCCAAGTCTTCTTTGAGGGAAACGATTTCTGCTTCAAGTCCTTCCTTATCAAATGATGGTAGATTTTCCTCACTCTTCTTACTTGATGCTTCAATTTTTGCTTGTAGAGAGATGATTCCAGCTTCAAGACCTTCATTCTTCTTTTTTGATTTTTCCAGATCTGTTTTTAGAGAAACGTTTTCTGCTTCAAGTCCTTCATTCTTCTCATTTGATTCTTCAAGTTCTGCTTGCAGAGAGATGATTCCAGCTTGATATCCTTTACTTCGATTGTATACATCATCGAACATCCTTTTCATTCTAAAACACAAAGCTTTGGAGGCAGCGTCCTTCTCATTAAATATTCTTTGTTGATCTTTGATAACTTCTTTTAAATCCTCAACATCATTGCTTGCACAGATAAGATTACAAGGATCACAATCATATCCATATTTGTTAACTTCTGCCATAGCGGTTTTCTGAGACATCTCCTTACTTTGAGTATCCTTCTTCTGTTGCTTCTTTTCCATGAGTACTTGTAGAGCTTGGTTAGAATCTTCTTCATTTTTAATCTTGACAGCTTCTTCTAGGTTGATAGCATATTCTTCACTATCATCACCATTCATTGTACAACTAAGATCTTTCAAAGGATGACCCCAATCACTATCTGATTCATCTCCTTTGATTTCTGGTATCCATGTTCTCTGAAATATCTCCTTTCTTCGAGTGGGCTTCTTCTTTTGCTTCTTTCCCATTATGACGGATCTCCTTCAAGCGATCAAGCTTCTGCAGAAGGACCACCCTCTGATACCAATTGTTGGGAAAAATACTGAGAGGGGGGGGTGAATCAGTATTTACTGCATAATCAAATCTTTTTACTTTTTCATTCCTTAAAACCCATACGCTACTTTCCTTCAGTAAACTAGCGTATATACGTGGATCCCCTTTATGAAACTAGCGTATACACAGAGATCTAGATCTGTCATTAAATATTCACTTATATTATTCCATCATTCATTCATCAGATGTTCAATAAACAGTAAACATGTGCAGTAAGAACAGAATAAACCATCACACAAAGGATCACACATGAACACCGGGATTTTTAGGTGGAAACCCAAATCGGGAGAAAACCACCGCTGCAGTTGCTCAGCCTTCAATATTTTATTATAGAGAAAACATCTTACAACATATGTGCTGGCGCAGACTTGACCAGCACGCAGGCACCCACCTGCGCTCGTTTACCAGCCTCTCCTGGAAGGGAGCTCCAACCCCCTGACTCGTTTACCAGCCTCTCCTGGAAGGGAGCTACGACCCCCTGATCTCGTTTACCAGCCTCACCTGGAAGGGAGCTACGACCCCCTGATCTCGTTTACCAGCCTCACCTGGAAGAGAGCTACAACCCCCTGACTGAAGGCTACAACCCTCAGCACCACCTTGGACCACGTTTCATCAATTTTCACACTGGATCCAACCACTTCAATAGAACACAACTTGCGGGCCACAATTCATCATATTTCCAGACCGAACCCTTTCCATACTTTTAAGCACAAACATACATCATCAACGAATGCTTATCAACACGGATCGAGATAGCGAAGCACGGCGGAAACCTGAGATCAGATATTTCATACCCCTTGCTTGACAAACCTAGTTTGCATGCGCGTTTTCCTTTGCGTGTCGCGTATATACGCGCCCGTCCCCCCATCAGCCGGCGTATCTACCTCGGTACATATTTCATTGCGCATACGGCGCTTTTGTCATCGAAATTTGCGTATATACGCGCGCTTCCTCCAGCAGCCAGTAAGCGTATAGATCTCCAATCATTATGGAGCGGCCATACTTCTTCGGATTAGATATTTAGTTCGAGATTCAACCCGCACACATCGGACGGATGATAGCCTCATCCACGGATCTAATCACTCCATAAACAGATCTAGCAAATACAAGTACATTTCAGATCTAGAGATCCCGCTTCATCATTTCTTCATAAGTGCATCATAGATTCAGATCTATCATCAAACCTTTACCCTTTCCATACAGATATACTTCATAGATAAGTATTCATTCAAGCTCAGACATCTTTCTCTCACACTCATCATTTGCACAATGAATTTCTTCTCCTTATATAGGATTATCCTTTTTCAATACCATGAGCCCCTTTTTCAATACCATGGGCCAAAACAATACCATGAGCCCAAAACTACATTAGACGGGGTCAATTAGGCTGATCATTACCCAATACAATGGGTCAATACCATGGTGAGTACCCTTGGTTTTTCACTTTTTGAGCACTTTAGCCCATACGCGACTTGGCACGTTATTTTCCGCGTGCATACGCGACTTCCCCTAGGCCAATCCGCGTATACCAAAAGACATACTCTTTTTCATCATACTTTGAGTACATTCTGAAATCCTTTCTTCATAGCCTTCTGTACACACTGTAGAAACATCATATTTTCTTCATCAGGAACACATTCTCTTAAGCACAACTTCATCAAGTAAGTTTTCATCATCTTCATCAAGTGGGTTGCCTTTCAAGGACAACACTCAACAACATATCACATCAGATTTACATCATTTACCAAGTCCATCAAGTCAAGAATAACTTCATCAGGTGGATTTCCATCAAGGACAACACATGTCAACAGTCACATGTCTTCATCTTCATTCAGTGGGTTGCCATCAAGGACAACATCCTGCATCATATTTCCAACAATCTAGAGAAATTCTCCCCAGCAGAGTCGTCAATTTGTTGGGCCAAAATTGTGAATTACGGATAAAACACAGTTCCCTAGACAGATGAAAATATAGAACAATAGATTAAAGACTATACAACTACCTTTCCTAATTCAGAATAGACACAAAAAAAGGATTAGAGGCTTACTTGTAATCCAAGCGCTTCTAAATGGCTCCTTCTGGCGCTTCCGTTGTAGCTTCAAATTCAAGCGGTTTGTAGGCAAAATTCTTCTTGCAAGAAAGAACACTAAAACAGAAGAAGATAGCAATAATACAGATGTCTATTCAACTTAGTTAGCTAAATCAGTAAAGCATAAACCATATACATCAACTAAGATCTTGTAATATGGAAAATCAAAGCCAATGCAAATGCATATAGGGAAAAGTAAGTTGTATTCTTTATTGATGATAAAAGGAGAGAATACAACCAAATGACTGATTT
The DNA here is from genome assembly GCA_034641835.2 of Pinus albicaulis. Classification (NCBI taxonomy): domain Eukaryota; kingdom Viridiplantae; phylum Streptophyta; class Pinopsida; order Pinales; family Pinaceae; genus Pinus; species Pinus albicaulis. Next base: position 1,347,155,467 of record CM076577.1, on the reverse strand, counting down.
GAAGTGAAACTTCTAGAAACAATCCTCAACCCCATCATAGTATAAATCTCTCCAGCAGTTGTTACACAAATCTAAATATGAATTGAAAATCCTCCAACATTTCTCTACTCAAATTCTTCCTCCTCAAACACTCACATATGCATTCAATTTATGGATGAACTGGAGGTATTTTTGCAATGAATGACTTTCCAATAATAGGCAAGACATGTTCCCAGTCATGTAGATGTCAAATGGACACTTGGATTCAAAGCTTGACACATGTGAACTCTTCTAGAAGGCACTGGCCAAGTGGAGATTTTGGAACAATGAGAATTTTGCTCCCAATGTGACCAATGCACCCATAGATGTCGGGAAGTGCTTTGCAATCCAGCCTTGCATGGGGATACCTGCATATGCAACGCACTTAGTCCCCTTAGAGGCAGCGTTGGTGAGTTCCCATATGCTATATAATAAACTTCAAACCTTGGAAACCTTTGCTTGTTGAAAGTCATGTTTGATTTGTCTTGTTCTTTCCTTAGGGCATGTAGAAACTTGAAATGATAGGGAATGATAAACCCTTAGTCATTGGTCCTAGAGATGATGCCCAGTTAACCAGGTCATTGGGAATAATGCCCAAATTGACCTATAACACATGTAGTGCAACGGGTCTGTAAGATTGCCATTGGGGCCATCTTAGTGTGATAGAATTTTATTGTTGCTGAATTGTTTGTTGCAGTATTTGGGTAAAATTTCTACTTATTCTTGGCTCTTGGGATGATTGTCTTTTTTGAAAACTCGTCACACGACCCATCCATCCTCCTGTAACTCATTGAAGCCATTTTCTACTAGGCTACGACCTTTGGAGCGACCAAGCTACAAAATTCGTAGTTTCTTTTTGAGTGCCTTTGGAGTGTCACATGGAGGGAGAGTGGGGGTGGAGCCAACATTCCTGCAGCCAAGCCAAGAGGTGTGGAAAAATGGAGAAGAGCTGGTGATTTGTTGCTCCTATAAAAGGTGATAAGGAATAATTTTCTGTGTGAGGAGGGTTGAGAGGTTGTGTTTTACTGTAGCGTTCGGTGTTGGCTACTGTGTGAGCCGACAGTTTTGGTTGTCACGTCAATTGATATGAGAGGAGGTCTAATATGCCACGTCACCTGGACTTGCCTCTGATACTGTTTGCCAGTGTCGAATTTATTCTTGGGGGTATTGCATGTCAATCCTTGTTTGTTGTATTCCATGTCAATTCCCTTTTATGGTATCGCATGCCACAGTCATGCAATTAATAAATATGATGATAAGCTATGTAGGCAACTCATAATTCACATTCTTAGAAGGGATTTCAACGTGGAATTCTTCACCTCGAGACTAGAGGAGGCCTGAGATTAGGGTTGGGAGTTGCGTGAGCTGAAACACATGTTGGCGTGGTGGAACGTGGCATAGATCGTGAAGTGGCTTAGAGAGATTTATTTCCCTACTAAGATCTCCACTTTTGAATAATTTATAAATATTTTAGAAATTTATGTTTTCAGGAGATAAATATGTTGATGCTTTTCTGAAAGAAGCAAATATTTTTTCAAGTTGCAGCTCGTACCATTTGTGAAGAGGAACATGTTGAGTCCTTCTACATTGTTGTGTCAACTTGAGGCGTAGAAAAATCACAGCGGGCATGGATCTACTCGATCGAGCCGCAAGGCATTGAGAGCTGTGAAGAGCTGCCACTAGTTGTAAGTATAATTGTGCAGTAAGTGCTGCAGAAGGGTGTGCTTGTGGAAGCAGTGGAGGATTTCCCCGTAAGTTCAACTGAATTGAAGGATCTAAATCCTTTTCAGGAATTCATCAGAAAATAATCTTCATACTTTGAATTGATTATAACATCTAACTTGTTGCCCAATTTTTCTCAAGGCCATATGTCGGATTCCCAGAAATTTGATTGAATGGGTGGATCCTTTAGTGAGCTGCTGCTATTTGCGGGATCTCCTCAGCGTTCTGTCAGTAAATGTGCGAGGAAGAGCAATGTTCTTTTTTATCATGGAGATGGTGCACCAAAACCGTGATTAAGAAAACTGTAAATACATAGTGTTGACTAGGTGCAGAGGTGTATTGGATTGGCAATGTACCTATGAGAGAGGTGGTGTGACAGATTTTTCAATGCATTTTTATTGTGCATTTTTATGGAATAGACTATATTGGTGGAGGATATTCATGTTAGATCCATGCCTACAACACCATTTAAAACACTTCGGTGTAATCGGTGTTAGGGACTGAGGCAACTGGAATCATAAGTGCACAAATTGGTCATTTGTTTTTATTCAAGCTTGATCTTTGACTAAGGAGTAGCTAGTGCATGTAGCATGGCTACTGTGATTCATTTGTTAGATTCCTTATTTTTCATGTATTGAGAGGAGAATTTTTTGTTGTGTGTAAAGATAATGTAAGACAATTATGACTGGGAGCATGGAGAGGATGGATCGTGCCACTTGGAGGAGAAGAAATTGTAAGGGAAGGTGTTGTTGGCTATTGAAAAGTTGAGTTTGTGTGGTTGAGTTGTTGCATTGAGAGTTTGTTGTGGCCACAAGGAGTGCTTCTTTGGGCATTGATTGGAGTAGTCATGTAAAGAACCAAGGATTTGAGATCCTTATAAAGAGCCTAGTAATGGTCAATAAGGAGACTCAAATAGTCTCGAAGAAAACTAAGTAGAAAGCATCAAGAAATAGTTGTGATATATTTTTCAGCTGAATTTGGTGAAGTTTTTCAGGTTGATTCTGATGGACCCGTAGCTGATCAAGTCAAGGATCAGAATGCAAATCTAAAATTTGATGAAATTGTTAAGAGTTTAATGTCAGATCTACACTTTTTTCAAGTATGAATTATGAAAGTTGGGAAACTGGAATGAAAAAAATATTATGGAAGCTAGATTTATTAAATTATGTTGAAGATGATCTTGTTAAATAAAACCATGATATGAGTTCATCATTACACCTTATAACAATTGCATTAGATTAAAGCATCTTATTCAATATATTGCATGGATATGGTGAGATCCATAGTGCAAAAGTTTTGTGGGATATTTTAGAAATGAATTACAGTTTTATTGAGGGCAAAAATGGTGAAAGTATTTCTCTTGAAAATGATGGTTGTATTTTCAGTCCCATAACTGAGTGTGAACTTGAAAATGAAAACATTGAAGTTACAATGATGGATGTTGAATGTGTGTCTATAACTGACATTAAAACATTTGATGATGAAGAAAAAACCATTGTTGTAGAATCTGAAATGTTTTATGAAGACAACTTCCCTAATGCAGAGAGTTAAGAAGCAAAATTTGATGAGAACTATGCATCTCATGACGAGTGGATCAATATTATGCATGAAAAGAATCTTATTGATGAGTTTTTGTTCGTGAGAAAGAAAGTCTATCTCCATAAATAGAGAAAATGTGGGACAATATTTTTTCAGCAACATAAATGATTAAAGAGGTTGAAGACATACATCAACAAATTATGTCTGCAAAGAAAGACAAAGAAATGAGAGCTCTCTTAAAAGAGAGGGATGAAAAGAACCAATATGGTTCTCTTTATGAATCTAACATTACATTTAAGTGTGTAGATATTGACAGCCAAGAAGAATAAATTTCAAACACTAAGGAAAAATATAAGTCCCAAGAACCTGCAACATTAAATTCAAAGAATGTTAGCCTACAATCAAGATCAAGGAGGAGAATAAGTGTTCAAGTGTTCCACCTTTTGGGCATAAAACACAAAAAGAAGGATAAGCTCTGCCACCATGTAATGGCAAGAAAAGTGAAGATGCAACTTCATCGACAAATGAACAAGAATGGACTATTTAGAAAGAAGACAAAAATGAAATCTTAGTTATCAAGTTTTTTATGTACCATTGTCTCACCGAATTGAGACTGAGACTAGCAGGCGTATATTAAGCCAAGGAAGGAGAAATATGATTTTTGGTGAATTTCTCCATTAAGGGGGAGTGTTAGAATTAATGGATAAATCTATTAATGTATTTGTTTGTTTGTTGTTAGGATTGAGATCCTCTATTTAGGTACAAGATCCTATTATTTAGGGAGTGGTACAGACAACCACCTAATTTGCAATTTTATATGTACAAGACATTTGATTGAATGAATACCAGGTGTATTTTGTGCTTCAACATTCTCCAGGTGAATCACCTAGAGATCCTCTTGTTTATGTCATATTGTGTCTCTCCTTCAAATTTTATCATGGTGATCATCCCTCATATACAAGGTTGGTTCATGGTCGGTCCTTCTAAAACCATTATTTAGCAAGTAATGGTCTATTTGGCTGTACCAAGCTCTTGGAGCTTACCTCAAGATATATGATTATTTATTCAACCTGTACAGCTTATGTTTTTTATTTTTTATTTCAAAACCAGGTGGCTGATAAACATACACTTCTTCATTCAATACACCATTTCAAAATGCAGACTTTACATCCATTTAGTAAATTGGCCACTTGTTTTGTGCTGCAATAGCTAATAAAAATGGAACAGTATCAATTCTTGTTGCATGTGGAAATTTTTCACCATAATATATGCCAAGTTGTTGTGAATAACCTTTGACAACTAACCTTGCTCTGTGTTTATCGGCTTCACCTCTCTCATTTAACTTTAAATTTTTATAAAATCATTTGACACCTATAGAATTTTTTTCATTAGGGACATTGACCAAATACCAAGTTTAATTTATTTTAATAGCATCGATTTCATTATTCGTTGCATCTACCCATTTTTTTCCCTTTATAGATTCTTCAAAAAATAAGGTTGGAAAGAGAGAAATACAAAATGTACATCATCATCAACATCGTCTTATACATAAATACAACTTAATCTTCTCATTTTTAGATTATCAGAATCAGACTCACTTAAATATTATGAAGTGTTGCTTCTTGATGAATTTCTACTCATTTTGTCCTAAACCTGTAATCGTATAGTGCTAAATTTCACATCTCACCTTAATAAGATTAAACAATTTGTAAGCTTTATATTGGTCAGTTAACAAAAATCCAAAAAATAAATTATCATTGATTAAAAGAATCGCTATTCATTAGAGTTTGAATAAATTAAAATAAAAAGAATTTTTATTTTACTTTCTTTTGGGTTGAATTTTATTTGAAATTGGTAAGAATTTTTTAGATTTGAGTCTTGGACAATTTACCAACTCATTTTTTATTATAGTAATAATTATTTATTCATTAAAAATATATAATTTAAAGAATAAAAATTTACAATTTTAAGAAATTATATTATTTAGTTTTGACCAAAAATATAAAATAATTAAATTAAACTATTATACAATTAAAAAAACAATAAAAAAATATTTAATATTTAAAAATAAATAAAAAGAAAAGAAAAAGATAACAAATCTCCTGATGTGATATGATGTTCTCTCATATCTTCAATTTTATTCATTGTTTGTGACAGCCTCATTTAGAGTTAATTAGCATGAATAAGCTGAAAAGACAATTTGTTTATTTTATTTTGGTAAAAGAAACTCAAAAACATTATTTTACTTTGCATTACTGAGTTAGTAAATAAAAAAGGGAATCTCTTAAACTGTTGGAAAGGTTTCTAAGAATAGAGGGTGGTTGGGAACAGTTTGAAAACAGTTACCTACCCTCCAGGGATAAAGGAAAATCCCAGGAGAGGGATAAGGGTTCTGTAAGTTTCTGGAAAAAGGGTAAGAAGCAGTATTCTCTAGAGCTGGGTTACATACCAGTGGAGAACAGATTCTGCAACCCATATAACCAGAACTGTCTGTCTGTGGCTAGATAGGTCGTCCAGAGGTCACAACAGAAGGAGAAAGCTTTGTTCCCGTGGCACCGACTAATATTCTGGAGCTAGGGGGTAGGAGGAGGACATCATTGCCTCCCTTGATGGTTGGGAGGACCACAGTTTAAGGGTTATTATTTCCCAACAGATAAGTAAAATAGAAAGACTCTAATTTTATGCTACAGGAAGTTATTTATTGCTAGTATTTATTCAGAGGATGCCTAAATTAATCTGAGTTATTCTTTATGATGATAGTTAAATAAATATTCTGTAAGCAAAGACTCTGTGTAGAAAAAGAAAGAAGAAAATTGTTCTGTAATTTTTGTTTAAACGAAGAAATAGCAGTTAGTCTAGTTAGCACAGAGAAGTGTGAGAAAACAATGCTTACTGTAAACACGACTTTATCTACAGAGTAGTTAATGGAAGATGGATACATGCAATATTACATTTGTTTTCTTTTGAGAGAAGTCAGTAAAACACGTAACCTGGTTGATATGGAATTATTAAACAATAGACCTAATATTCCCAATGCGGCACGAACGCCAAATGGCAAACGTGCGGACTCACTGTTTAATCCGTTGCTGAAAACAAAGGGTTGAGAATTTCTCATGTAATTTTTTCTAACAGAAATACATTATTCCCTGACGAGCTTAAAAGATGGAAAGGGTAGAAACCCCATTCCGCTTTAGCTCTTGTCGAATAGCTATACTCGGCCCAAAGCTTGGCGGCCAGTGCCGGAAGCCTAGTGAATAAACCAAATAAACAATTATAACAGTAATCAAGATGCGAAATAAGATAATCCATACTTTCCGTCTGTACTCAGGAAACATGCAAAATAGTCGACTAACCAGAATCGAAAGCAAACATCTTTATGGAGAAAGATAAAGTCGAGAGCTATTATGAATATATCGTATAAAGTGAAAACCAGTGTTAAATATAAATTGTATCACCCATACGCCACTGTAACATATAAGTCCCCAGTTAGCTTGTTCTAAACAAACAGTAACTCAAACCAGTTCCAAATGTAAACCTCGGCGGAAAGGTCAAGGAGCGGCATGCAACTGATAATGTTATTCAAACTTTTTATAATCAAAATGTCGAAAGAGCAAGAACAGTGACTTGATAAATATAAACAAAATTTATACATTAAACAGTTGAGTATGCATAGTTCCGAGTAATCTCATCAGACAAACAGATGATAAAAGCAAAGGAAAAACTCTTGTCGAGAAGTTGACATCCTGTACATCAACGTTTAGCGCATGGGACGTGATACAAGAAATATTAACATGGATTACGCTTACAGCCAAGGAACAGTTTGAGTGCATGTCCTGAATTATGAAAAATCCCTTCAGGGCGAGGTCGAAGAGGGAAAAGTTCTAAAAGGAAAAACCCTGCAAGATCTACTAAAACCCTAGGCTAGGTGACCCATGCAGGATACAACAAGCCAGACTCACACCACAATGGCATGACGAAGAGAGCGGCAGAATACTTGTAGAAAAAGGGACATATAGTCACTGAAGTGGTGGGAAAGAAACTGAGTTCCGCATGACAAAAGCTATGATTCAACGATAAATAACCCACCTGCAACAATAGGGAAACAAACTGTTAATTAACTCCGGAATAATAAAAGTACCAGAAGGGTTTGGTAGCGTAGAGTAAACCAGAACTGGAGGGGTTGTGTCTGCACATACCTGAAGGTGGACACTGAACCCGCTGGCCAGACCAACTCGTCCTGGAGGGCAACGAAAGGATTGAAATTAAAACATGTATATATATAAACCTCGATCGTGAGTTTGAACTTATGCAGAGATCATCATATGGAACAGAGGTGAAATATTACTTACGATAGCCATTGGTGGAGTGGCACTGCAGGTTTAAGGCTTCCGAGCTGACAAGCTTAGACTCAAGCCAGCTATGGTAGAGATTGCCTGCATAAGAAAACACATATATATATATATATATATATATATATAACCTTTCCGCTTTCTTCTTTCGAAGTAAATTACTCCTCGGGTCTGTTATATAAAATTTAACTAAGTCTTAATAGCAGATAATCAATGGATAGCTTACCTCGGTCCAGAGTGCGTCGGACAAGACCAGAAGGAGCCAAGCAGTGGGGCGCGTTGTGGTTGAGAAACTGTAGAATGAGAACTGGCCCATGGGCGGAATAGCAACTAGTGGTTTCCCTCGCATACCTCAGAGTAAGTCGAGGCGCAATGGAACAGTAAATATCCGGATTAATTTCCTATTCAGAAGATAACGCTGGAGGAGGACACATGGCATTGGCGTGGAGTGCGAGAAGCCATCCAGACGGATATTTCCATATTCCAATTAATGAACAAGATTTTTCAGGGATCATCAGGATTTCTTTCGGCGGGTAATCCGGAGGTCATGGACGGTTGAATATCATTTCCACATATGTTTTATTAAATATATATGTTAAATACATACGTGGCTAGGACCGATAGTAAATTGTGCTATGTTATAACGTTAATGCATTTACAAAGTACTCTCCCTTGCGTTTAAATACATTTTTGAACTGTGACTAAGATCCAGCCTTGAAGAAATTCTAAGGTTGGTTGACGTATAATCTATAAGTTTGATTTATAGTTGAAGTCTTATTAAATGGATTGTTATGTACTGTAAAAAAAGTTTTTACAGTTATGATGTTTCTATAGTAATTTGTTAGGTAGGTGTGACAAGTGGTATCAAAGCCGGTTACAACATTGGCGACCTTAAGGGTCTACTAACAAAGCTGTGTGTGTATTAGTGCACTGAGAAGAAGAAAAGATATGAGGGAGGATATAGCATCTCAATCACAGCCAAATGAGACTCAAGGTCCAACAGTTATGGACCCAGAAATGTGGGTTCAACTAACTGTGGAGCAGCATCAAAAAACGAGTAGATTGTTGGAAGAACAGTAGCAACAAACTGTTTTTTTGCTAAACACTGTGCAGAAGCTACAAGAGGAGATGATGAGAGTCCGGAAGGACAATGAAAAGTTGCTGCAAGACCAGGAAAATATTCTGAAGAGCATATCTGATAAACAAAATCAGGAAATGCGACAACCAAGTGGAGAAAAAGAGTTATCAACAGAGGCAGAAGACCAGCAAACTAGAAACAACACTAATGGAAAGACTGAAAAGAGTTACTCTCATAGTAGCAGAAACCGTAATAATAATGAAGAAAAATTGGAAAATATGTCTGAACAGCAGGATCATAAGAGGCAGAAAGTTGAACTGCAGGGGGAGTTCCGCAAGATTAAGCCACCAATGTTTGATGGCGAGGCGGAGGAAGCAACTGAAGCATGGTTGATTAACATCAATAAATATTTTTAGGTATATGAGTATAGCAGCAATCTGAAGGCCAGATTGGCTATATACCAGCTGCGAGAGAAGGCTACCCTGTGGTCGGAGGAAGTGAAAAATGTTTGCAGTATCGATGAGCGGGACATTACATGGGAATCATTCCACCAGTACTTCAAGGATAAATATTTAACATAAATATTTTATGATGATAAAGCCAAGGAATTTCATGATCTTCGGCTAGGCCAAATGACTATGGATGAGTATGTCACAAAATTTACTTCCCTGCTACGCTATGTGCCTTACCTCAGGGAGGAAAAAGCCAAGGTACAGAGATTTTTGAGTAGTTTGCCTACTCTCATGAGGGAAAGAATAGAGTTTGTTAATCCCCAAACGATGGATGAAGCTGTCCGGAAAGCACGCATGTGTTACCAGCAGTATAGGACCAAAGGGGATGGTGGCAAGGGTTGGCAGCCCAAGAAAAATCAGAAGAATTCCTCTACTTTTAAAAGCAGCAAAAGCAGCCACTTTAAAGGGGTAGGATGGAACGCAGGCAGCAAACAGTTTAACAGGAACCATCGAAGGATCAGGTGGCCAGCTGAAGAAAAACCCACCGAAGCATCAAGCAAACCAGAACAGGGGCAAAATTCTAAGCCTCCCCTACAGTGTTGGGGCTGTGGGGAAGCACACTACTACAAGAACTGTCCACAACGGAAAAAGAAGGAATCTGTGGCAAACTTGCAGGAAGCATCAACAGTGGGGGACGTGGCACGGAATATACCACGTATAAACGCAGCCTTGGAGGATCGGCAGGCTGACTTCCAACCCACAATGATTGAACTGGAAGGTACTATATTTTCTAAACCTGTGTCGATTTTAGTAGATCCTGGAGCTATTTTAAGCTATATAAGTCCTAAGCTAGTGGATTTGTGTAAGTTAAAAGAACAAAAATTTAAAAACTCCTGGTTAGTTCAACTAGCTACCGGAGCAAAACGCAAAGTGACTACGAAAATTGCTGAATGCATACTGGAGGTTGCAGAACAACAATTGCAGGTAGATTTAAATATTCTGCCATTAGGATCATATGATGTGTTACTCGGAATGGACTGGTTGGAAAAACACTGGACCTTGGTAGACTGTAAGGAAAATACAATTCATTATAGAGCGCTAGATGGTACGCGTAGGGAAATTAAAGGAATTAAAAAGCATGTGCAGTTATGCCCCATAACAGCATCTCAGATGAGAAAGTGCATCCGAAAGGGATGTCAGTTGTACGCAATTCAAGTAGGATATGTTGAATCTAAGGGAAAGGCAGTAGATGTAAAAGACATTCCCGTAGTACAGGAATTCCTGGATGTGTTTCCAGAAAACATTCCAGGGTTGCCGCCTAAAAGAGATATTGATTTCACTATTGAGTTGCTACCCGGAGCTTCTCCTGTGTCAAGAGCACCTTACAGAATGAGTATACCAGAATTAACAGAGTTAAAAATGCAGTTGCAGGAGTTGTTAGATAAAGGATATATCCATCCAAGTGTGTCACCTTGGGGAGCACCAGTCCTCTTTGTTAAAAAGAAGGATGGAACCTTACGTATGTGTATGGATTATCGACAACTCAACAAGCTGACAGTTAAGAATAAATATCCTTTACCCAGAATCGATGATCTATTCGATCAGGTGAGAGGTGCCAAAGTGTTCTCTAAAATAGATTTGCGGTCTGGATATCATCAGATATGAATCAGAGATGAGGATGTTTTCAAAACAGCATTCCGCACCAGATATGGGCATTATGAATTTGTGGTATTGCCCTTCGGATTGACAAATGCACCAGCAACCTTTATGAGGTTGATGAATGGCATTTTTCATCAATATCTAGATTGCTTTGTATTGGTCTTCATAGATGACATATTGATCTATTCAAAGAGTGAGGAAGAACATAAGGAGCATCTGAGGATAGTACTGGAGATACTGAGGAAGCATCAGCTATACGCTAAATTCAGCAAGTGTGATTTCTTTAAGTCAGAAATCCAGTATTTGGGTCATGTAGTGACAGCTGAAGGGATAGCAGTGGACCCCGAAAATATTAAAACTATCATGGAGTGGAGAGTACCACAGAATGTGGCAGATATCAGATCATTTATGGGCCTGGCTGGATATTACAGGCGGTTCATTGAAGGGTTTTCTAAGATTGCCTACCCTATTACATCCTTACAAAAGAAAGGCAAACTTTTCAAATGGACGAATGAATGTCAGAACAGCTTTGAAAAGCTGAAACAGCTCTTAACCACAGCACCAGTGCTGAAGGTTGCTGACCCCAGCAAAGACTATGTGTTGTGTACAGATGCCAGCAAGGATGGGGTTGGTGCAGTATTAACGCAAGAAGGCAAGGTAATAGCTTATGAGTCTAGAAAATTAAGAGAACATGAACCAAAGTACTCTGCTTATGATCTAGAACTCACGGCCGTAATGCATGCTCTCCGAATGTGGAGGCATTATCTACTGGGAAAAAGATTTGTACTTAAAACAGACCATAGCAGTTTGACTAACTATTTTAAGCAGGCAGATTTAAACTCCAGGCAAGCAAGGTGGAATTCCTTCTTGAGTGAATTTGACATGGACATACAACATGTTAAGGGAAAGGAGAACCGGGTTGCAGATGCCCTGAGCAGGAAATTGCATGGGATTTATGCAATGTACTTCAGCCAACCTGTAAGCCAGCTGTCAGAACAATTAAGAGAGGAAGCACGAAAAGATCCAGAATACAAGTTCTTATGGCAGCAGATGGAAGCGGATAGAGATCAAGGTAAGCCATCTAAGTATGGAAGCAATGAAGAACGGATGTTAACTTTTCGTGGCAGAACCTGTGTTCCTAACCGTGAAGGTCTTAAGGAGTTAATTCTAGACGAGTACCATCGCAGCAACTATGTTGGCCATCCCGGCTACCAAAAGATGCTTTCGGCAATTAGAAAGATGTATTACTGGCCAGGTATGCGCAAAGACATTACGGAGTACTTAAGAAAGTGTTTGGAGTGCCAGCAAGTTAAAGTGGAGCATCGGCACCCAGCAGGACTATTACAGCCCATACCCATCCTTGAATGGAAGTGGGAAGTGATCTCTTTGGACTTCATTACAGGTTTACCTCGAACCAGGAAGAAAAATGACTCAATCATGGTAGTGGTGGACAGATTAATTAAGTCTTCTCATTTCATACGTGTGCAATCCACTTACAAGACTGTGCAGATTGCAGACATATTCATGAGAGAAATCTTCAGGTTGCATGGCATTCCTAAGACTGTGATTTTAGATTGGGATGTTAAGTTTACCTCTGCATTCTGGAAAACCTTTTTCTCAGGTTTAGGTACTCAGATACACTTCAGCACAGCCTATCACCCTCAAACATATGGGCAGACAGAACGGGTAAACCAAGTATTGGAGGATATGTTGCGCATGTATGTAATGCGGCAGCCAGCTAAATGGGAAGACTACTTGCATCTAGTGGAGTTTTCATATAACAACGGATATCAGGAGTCTCTGAAAATGAGCCCCTTCGAAGCGCTTTATGGACGATAGTGTCGTACACCAATTAACTGGAGCAGTCCGGAGACAAAATTAATGTTGGGACCGGAGATGTTGGCTGAGTTAGAAGCTGAGGTAAAAAAGAATAAGGCAGAATTTGAAGGCCGTGCAGGACCGACAAAAGGTCTTTGCAGATAAGAAAAGATCTTATCGATAATTTGGAGTGGGTGACCACGTGTATGTCAGGATTAAGCCTAAAAGAAGTACCTTAAGGTGGACTTCTTGCGCCAAGTTAGCCCCTCGTTACTGCGGACCCCTCCAAATTCTGGAAAGGGTGGGACCAGTAGCGTATAGGCTGGCTTTGCCTAGTCATATTAAAGTGCACAATGTGTTTCATGTGTCCTTGTTAAAGCGATATGTGCATGATGAAAAACATGTAATACATTGGCAAAACATTCAGGTAGGAAGATAGAATGGAAATAAGTCCTAACTGAGATATTGAATCAAATTTGAATCTACTGATTGGTAATCCTGTTGTTTTTCTTTCAGGTAGAACCGGACGGAGAATTTCTGGTAGAGCCGCTACGCATACTTGATCGTAGGGACATTGAACTCCGTAAAAGAGTGGTTACTCAGGTGAAAGTGCAGTGGAAGCACTTTGGACCTGACGAAGCTACTTGGGAGGATCAAAAATTTGTGCAGGAAGCTTACCCGGAACTCTTTACAGAGTTGGGCTGAAAACACCGAGGACGGTGTTACTTCCAGGGGAGGGAGATGTGATAGCCTCATTTAGAGTTAATTAGCATGAATAAGCTGAAAAGACAATTTGTTTAGTTTATTTGTTTATTTTATTTTGGTAAAATAATCTCAGAAACATTATTTTACTTTGCATTACTGAGTTAGTAAATAAAAAAGGGAATCTCTTAAACTGTTGGAAAGGTTTCTAAGAATAGAGGGTGGTTGGGAACAGTTTGAAAACAGTTACCTACCCTCCAGGGATAAAGGAAAATCCCAGGAGAGGGATAGGGGTTCTGTAAGTTTCTGGAAAAAGGGTAAGAAGCAGTATTCTCTAGAGCTGGGTGACAGACCAGTGGAGAATAGATTCTGCAACCCATATAACTAGAACTGTCTGTCTGTGGCTGGATAGGCTGTCCAAAGGTCACAACAGAAGGAGAAATATTTATTCCCGTGGCACCGACTGATATTCTGGAGCTAGGGGGCAGGATGAGGACGTCATTTCCTCCCTTGATGGTTGGGAGGACCACAGTTTAAGGGTTATTATTTCCCAACAGATAAGTAAAATAGAAAGACTCTAATTTTATGCTACAGGAAGTTATTTATTGCTAGTATTTATTCAGAGGATGCCTAAAGTAATCTGAGTTATTCTTTATGATGACAGTTAAAGAAATTTTTTGTAAGCAAAGACTCCTGCAGCCAGAAAAGAAAGAAAGAAAATTGTTACGCCAATTTTTGTTTAAACGAGAAGAAATAGAAGTTAGTCTAGTTAGCACGAGAGAAGTGTGAGAAAACAATACTTCTTGTAAATACTGTAAACACGAATTTATCTATAGAGTAGTTAATGGAAGATGGATACATGCAATATTACATTTGTTTTCTTTTGAGAGAAGTCAGTAAAACACGTAACCTGCTTGATATGGAATTATTAAACAATAGACCTAATATTCCCAATGCGGCACGAACGCCAAATGGCAAATGTGCGGACTCACTGTTTAATCTGTTGCTGAAAACAAAGGGTTGAGAATTTCTCATGTAATTTTTTCTAACAGAAATACATTATTCCCTGATGAGCTTGAAAGTTGCAAAGGGCAGAAACCCCATTCCACTTCGGCTCTTGCCGGATAGCTATACTCGGCCCAAAACTCGGTGGCCAGTGCCGGAAGCCTAGTGAATAAACCAAATAAACAATTATAACAGTAATCAAGATGCGAACTAAGATAATCCATACTTTCCGTCTGTACTCAGGAAACATGCAAAATAGTCGACTAACCAGAATCGAAAGCAAACATCTTTATGGAGAAAGATAAAGTCGAGAGCTATTATGAATATATCGTATAAAATGAAAACCAGTGTTAAATATAAATTGTATCACCCATACGCCACTGTAACATATAAGTCCCTAGTTAGCTTGTTCTAAACAAACAATAACTTAAACCAGTTCCAAATGTAAACCCCAGTGGAAAGGTCGAGGAGCGGCATGCAACTGATAACGTTATTCAAACTTTGTATAATCAAAATGTCGAAAGAGCAAGAACAGTGACTTGATAAATATAAACAAAATTTATACATTAAACAGTTCAGTATGCATAGTTCCGAGTAATCTCATCGGACAAACAGATGATAAAAGTAAAGGAAAAACTCTTGTCGAGAATTCGACATCATGTACATCAACGTTTAGCACATGGGACGCGATACAAGAAAGATTAACATGGATTACGCTTACAGCCAAGGAACAGTTTGAGTGCATGTCCTGAATTATGAAAAATCGCTTCAAGGCGAGGTCGAAGAGGGAAAAGTTCTAAAAGGAAAAACCCTGCAAGATCTACTAAAACCCTAGGCTAGGTGACCCATGCAGGATAAAACAAGCCAGACTCACGCCATAATGGCATGACGAAGAGAGCGGCGGAATACTTGTAGAAAAAGGGACATATAGTCACTAAAGTGATGGGAAAGAAACTAAGTTCCGCATGACAAAAGCTATGATTCAACGATAAATAACCCACCTACAAAAATAGGGAAACAAACTGTTAATTAAATTCTGAATAATAAAAGTACCAGAAGGGTTTGGTAGCGTAGAGTAAACCAGAACTGGAGGGGTTGTGTGAAGGTGGACACTGAACCCGCTGGCCAGACCAACTCGTCCTGGAGGGCAACGAAAGGATTGAAATTAAAACATGTATATATATAAACCCCGACCGTGAGTTTGAACTTATGCAGAGATCGTCATATGGAACGGAGGCGAAATATTACTTACGATATCCATTGGTGGAGTGGCACTGCAGGTTTAAGGCTTCCGAGCTGACAAGCTTAGACTCAAGCCAGCTATGGTAGAGATTCCCTGCATAAGAAAACACACACATATATATAAAACCTTTCCGCTTTCTGCTTTCAAAGTAAATTACTCCTCGGGTCTGTTATATAAAATTTAACTGAGTCTTAACAGCAGATAATCAATGGATAGCTTACCTCGGTCCAGAGTGCGCCGGACAAGACCAGAAGGAGCCAAGCAGTGGGGCGTGATGTGGTTGAGAAACTGTAGAATGAGAACTGGCCCATGGGAGGAATAGCAACTGGTGGTTTCCCTCGCACACCTCCGAGTAAGTCGAGGCGCAATGGAACAGTAAATCTCCGGATTAATTTCCTGTTCAGAAGATAACGCTGGAGGAGGACACATGGCATTGGCGTGGAGTGCGAGAAGCCATCCGGACGGATATTTCCATATTCCATTTAATGAACAAGATTTGTCAGGGATCATCGGGATTTCTTCCGGCGGGTGATCCGGAGGTCACGGACGGTCGATTATCGTTTCCACATATGTTTTATTAAATGTATATGTTAAATACATACGTGGCTAGGACCGATAGTAAATTTTGCTATGTTATAACGTTAATGCATTTACAAAGTACTCTCCCTTGCGTTTAAATACATTTTTGAACTGTGACTAAGATCCAGCCTTGAAGAAATTCTAAGGTTGGTTGACGTATAATCTATAAGTTTGATTTATAGTTGAAGTCTTATTAAATGGATTGTTATGTACTATAAAAAACGTTTTTACAGTTATGATGTTTCTATAGTAATTTGTTAGGTAGGTGTGACATTGTTGTATTTGTTAAAAGTATTTTTCTCAATCAAAAAAATGTAGGATCTAATTTTCTTATATATGAAATAAATAGTATACATCTATCTTACCTAAGGATTTATTAAGTATTGGGAGGGATCAAATGCCTTACATTGGAAACCTCTTTTTGAGTGTAATACTTAAGAAAAGGTTTACACCTCTGGAGATTTGATTCCTTTTAGCTTTTAGTAAACCTTAAATTGATTACAAAACTTGAGAAAATGTTACACTTTGAGAGATTTGATTTGTCTCAGCTGTTCTTAAAATTAAGATGGATCTGTGCTAATTTTGAGCAACAAAATAATGCAATATTGTAACTATAAGAAACTCTTTAATTTCACTTGCTTCATATAAAATATTTTTAGATGGCATTAAAATATGTATTTAACTAGCCTAGATTCATCTTAACCATGTATCTATCAAACAGCAAGAGTGATCAAACATCTCGAGGTCCAAACATATTTTTCACTGCAAAACTTGAGGAAACGTTTTCACCTTGAGAGATTTGATCCCTCTTGAGGCTTGAATCTAAGTTGGTTTCAGTCATGAATAGTAACACAAAATTTGTTGAACATATAATTATTTTTATCATTTTAAATATGCTAAATATGTGACTAAGTTTAAACTAGTCATTTTCATTTTAAATTTACTCAATTAAATGAGTCGTTTGAGGTCTCATAGTCTTCCAATAAGTTCAATGAAGAAAAATGATGAAATAAATCTTTTTATTGCAAAGTGATAATATGTATCATTCTTCGAAATTTATCAATTTAAATTTATCACTCACATCATATGAAGAGTAGAGAGGAAATATATGAACAATTTCTTTATATTATAGAAGAACATAGCTTTTACCAACTACAACTAGAATGAAGTGATAACCTATTAAAGGAAGCTACAACTTCATTCCCAAGCAGCACCCTTTCACCTTTAATAATTAAAAAAACAAAAATCTTTGGCTTCCATACTAGGAATAGTGATCCAAATACAACAATATATAATCAGTGTTATCTATATCTAAACAGATTTAACTTTAGATGTGCTCTAATAAATATGCTATTGTAACTTTGACCTCTTATACAACAAAATAGATTATAATTTATACCATCAATAAATTGCTTTAGATATGCCTTAGAATACTTCTCGGACTGTGATTTTAGTAGCTCAAATTTCCCTCAAGAATTTTGCCTCATAAAATGAGGTTCATCTACCTGGAAACATAACTTTCATCTACATTAAGAATTCTACAAGAATTACTTAGGATCTGCTCCAAATTTTTACAAAAATAACTTCAAGATATACTCCTAAATTGTTGTTGATCTACCCAAGCCGACATTTCCTCACTTCTCCTTTATTGGATATTAACCCCAAAACACTTTTTTTCTTCATTTCTTTCAACAAATCAGAATCCAATTTCTAAAATTCCTCCTCCTCATGCCTATAGATAGTGCATTCGAAGTCCGCATACTTGTCCACTCTGAGGGCCAACTTGTCCACTAACTTGACCCACTTTCGAATATAGCAAATTGTATAGTGAATATTCAAAAATTCATTACTCCTCGACTATGAAAAGTTACAAAGAGTTTCTAATAATTTGAAAATCTCGGAATATGCTTTCTAACCATGTATGTTATACTTCCATTTCATTCATGAATTTTTTTCTAACAACAAACTCTTTTCTAAATTTTTATAAAATGTAATCCTTTAAAAAGTGCCTAGATTTCGATTATAAGATCCATTAGAGGTTTTATATTAAACTTTAACTAGGAGGTCAGAGACAATTCAGATATAATGCTTTGACTTGAAAAAACTTTTTTCTATAATTTATATAAAAAAAAGCAAATTTAAACTTTTATGTTTCATTCATAAGGTCCATTGTTTATTGTTAAAATTTTAAGACACAGGAAATGATTTTTCTCAGCACATAGACTTTATACAAAGTAAATGTCTTCTTTTTAATACAGAGTGGCCGAGATTAAAATCGCAACTATAGAGAGAAAATAAAATCAAATAATTTTACTGAAGGTGAAACAGAGTAAAATAAAATCAAGTAATTTTACCCAAAGTGAAACAAAGTAAAAGTGAGTTGTTGCTCTAAAAAATAGAGTAAAATAAAATCAAATAATTTTAGTCAAGGTGAAACAGAGTAAATAAAATCAAATAATTTTAGTCAGGGTGAAACTAAGTAATATAAAATCAAATAACTTTACCCAAAGTGAAACAAAGTAAAAGTGAGTTGTTTCCGTAAAAAACAGAGTATAATAAAATCCAATAATTTGACTCAACAGAGTAAAAGTGAGTTGGTTCTGTAAAAATCATACATGAAATTTTAACTTGCCCACTAAAATTTGCTCCACAATTTTCACCAATAAAACAAATGAGCTTAGTGATTTACATTCACCATAAGTAAAAAAAATGTTCTTACTATGATTTACATTCACCATAGCACATACTAAAACCTGTAAATGTTGTTTTCACTTTCCCATTAAAATTTGCTCCATAATTTTCACCAGTAAAACAAATGAGCTTACTGTGATTTACATTCACCATATGTTGTGGAGTAACACACAGTAAAACCTATAAATGTTTTTTTTCACTTTCCCACTAAATTGTGATTTAAATTCACCATAGGTTGCGGAGTAACACACGGTAAAATCTATAAATGTTGTTTTCACTTGCCCACTCAAATTTGCTTCACAATTTTCTCCTTCTTGTCTTTCCATACTTACATCCTCAAAATTACATTCTTCTACACTATGTTTATTAATTCAAAACATATTAATTCATGAGAGAACAAATTTAATACATATCATTGTAGACATCATTTTAACATTAAGGATGAGTAAATTTTTTCCCACGTGTTTCTACTAACCATTAATAAATTTCAAGTTGACTTTTAATTAATTTAAGATGTTGCCGAATTAAATTCATTTACTCTGTGTCCTTTAACATGCAAACACAATCTGCAACCTGCAAAGCATTCACTCAGGTATCGCTGCTTGTTAGTGTATTTATCATGGTGGTTGAGATTAATTCTCCAACACTCCCCCTTAATTGCAACTACCTCCATTCCCATAAAATATCTGAGATAAACTAAATTTTCACGTGGCGATGGTTTTGTGAAGATGTCTACAAATTGTTCCTCAAGCTTGCAATGCTACAACACAATTTCACTATTGTTAACTAATTCCCTTATGAAATGATATTTAGCATCAATGTGATTTTTCCTCTTATGAAAAACAAAATTATTTGATACTGCAATTTCTTAATTGTTATCACAGAAAATAGAGGTTTCTCCATCTTGTTCATGAGATAAATCCTTCTCATCCAAAATGTTTGACAGGTTGTTGTTGCGACGACATATTCAACTTCAGCTGTTGACAATGATACTATCGGTTACTTCTTGGAAGCCCATGAAATGGCTCTCAAACCCAAAAAAAAAACATATCCTGACGTGCTCTTGCTGTCATCAACACTTCCTGCCCAATCACTGTCAGTGTAACCAACCAACCTAAAATTATCTATTGAGGAGTAAAAAATGCCATACTCCTTTATCCCATTGACATAATTTAAAATTCTTTTGGCTGCTTGCCAATGTGTCTCCTTGGGTGTCTCCATGAATCTCAACACCAAAATCATTGCATACATTATGTCAGGCCTAGTTTTGATCAAATACATTAGACTACCCACCATACTTTCGTATAATTTCGGATTGACATTGTTGCTACAATATTCCTTCCTCAACTTCAACCCCATGATAGTTGGAGTTGGCGATGGCCTGTTGTTCTGCATATTAAACCTCTCTAAAATGTCTGCAACATACTTTTCTTAAGAGATAAAAATGTCATTTTCTGTTTACTTGACTTTTATGCCCAAAAAATATCTTAACAACCCCAAGTCAATAATTTCAAACTCACTTTTCATGACTTCTTCGAAATCAACAATGAGAAAATCATCACTCCTTGTAAAAAAAAAATCATCTACATACAAAATGAAAATAAGAATCTTACTGTCATTTTCTTTGATGTAGAGAGTAGGTTCATTGCTACATTTTTCAAATCCATTTTCCATCAAGTAAGCATCTATCCTACTATACCATGCACAGAATGCTTGCTTCAGCCCATAGAGAGCTTTCTGCAACCTACACACCTTGTCTTCTTGGCCTTCTACCTCATAACCAGGAGGTTGCACAACATACACTTCTTCTGTTAGCACTTCGTTCAAGAACTTTGATTTTACATCCATTTGAAACACTTTCCATTTACGTTGTGTGGCGATTGACAATGTTGTACACATTGTCTCCACCCTCGTGGCTAGCGCAAATGTTTCTACATAGTCACTTCCATGTTGTTGCTTGTATCCTTTGAAAACTAGCCTTGCTTTATGCCTTTCAATCTTGCCTTCAATTTTTCTCTTGGTCTTATACACCCACTTCACTCCAATAACTTATTTTCCTTGCGGAAGGTCCACTAACTCCCATGTGTCATTATTTTCTATTTCTCCTATTTCTTCATCCATTGCTGCAATCCATTTATCTTCTTTAACTGCATCCTCGAAATGAATTGGGTCATATACATGAAAAAATAATGAAAATAAAGAATTCAAACAAACACTATTATCAACTTCATCTTCCTCATAAATTTCATTTAAATTTCTGAATTTTCGTATTCTTATGCTTTTTAAAGATGGGCTTCGTGTTATGCTTGAAGTAGATGGTGATGCGGATCTTTGTGGTGTGGTTGGAGAAGCACTTGCTTGGTTGTGCAATGTTGTCCTATTATTTGTTTGCGGTGTCACATGTTGACTTCTTTATTGAGCATGTGGAGGTGTAGGAGGAGTCACTGCAGTCAAATCCTCTTTGTCTTCATGTGGCATACATGTCTTCACATTGACTGTATTCTTTGAACTTCGATCCTATGCTTCCTCTTCTATGAACTGAAAATATCTATTGATTATGACCTTCTTGGTTGATGGATTGTAGAGCTTGTATGCCTTGGATTCATTACTGTATCCAACAAATACACATTTCTCCACCTTACTGTCCAACTTCTTCCTTAACTCACCCGGGACATGTGCATATTCCACACATCTAAACACTGTCATATGAATGAAATATTGCTTTCTGCCACTCCATGCCTCTTCAGGAACATTTTTCATAACACTTTTAGTTGGACATTGTAGAGCTATAAAAAGGGTCTCTTTCACCTCTATTCACCTCACATTAATATGTCAACCCGAGAGCGTTTTGTCATTACAAAGAGTGACTCAATCCGAGGCTCATTCGTCAGAGTAATGCTAGTAGTACAGTGCTTAAGAAATACAAGAGTAAATGGATGCTTAACTGAAATCAAATTACTTTAAAGAAATAAATCACACACTCAGAAAACTTAATAACTTATCAGTCAAGGGTTCGGTAATGATAAACCATCCCTTCAGAAACTGATGGAAAAGGAACTAAATCATAGATCACGAGCCTGGGAGCTAGACAATGACTGCTACTGCTCACTACAGCCTTAGATCATCTCTCACAACAAACCATCAAATGTAGATAAATAGAACAGCAAAGGAAATAAAGGATTAAACCACAATTCTGAAATGGAACAACAACTCTAAAATGGAACAGCAATTGAATACTAAGTCCCGCGGGTTATAATCAAACTCAATCTATACACTCTTTGCAATCAAAGAACATTCTATCACTCTAAAGGCGAATTACACAAATCATATTAATGGAACAGCAATAACGATTAATGAATTATGGAACAATACTGATTCATTAGAAACGCACACAACACAAATGTTAATATAACAGCTCTGTAACATAACAGTAAGGATATGCGATTAACTCTTGAAAGGAATAATAACGCAATGCGGAGTTAACACACAAGTCTAGCTGTAGAAACTTCAATGATTCAAACTTGAACAGAGCATGTAATATGAACTTGTAAAGCATATCAAATAATCAAATAGCAATAATAAACAAACCACACAGAAACGAAGCTGTAATGGTACATAAGCAAGTGTCCTTCGGGGCCCGGCCCTTAGCCTCCAAGGATACACCGCTTTAGGCTAACGCAGACGTGAAGATGGAATAATCACCAAGCTTTCATTAATGCATTGATCAAAAATACATCGAACCAGTTCTCAACAAAGCTTAATAACCAAATCTGATGTTTTACAGAAGATTACATAAAACGTATCTTATCTCACCCTTTTTCTAAACTAACAGTACTTGTCTCTTTTTATAAAAACGATGGCGGAGATGTCCAAGCAACTAGATAAGTAAAGCAGCGATCCCTCAGGATCTTCGATCCTAAGGGATTCGCCAAACTGTTAACTCTTCATCCTGTCTTTTCTATTGCGCTGAGCTGGTGTCCTCTCCTTCTTTCCCGAGCTGATTCACTTTGATCTGTTTCCCTATGTTTGCGTTCGGTTCTCGTCCAGAGAGACAGCAGTTATCTCCACTTTGTTCTTTCCTTTAGAGCGGAAACTCTTCGTTTTCTCCTTTTCCTGTATATAAAATAACCATTATTAGTGGCTAAGTTATACACATCGATTCTCACATGTTTTTTTATAGTTCCTTATTACTTTCCAAATTCATGATACAAAAGGTTCACAAATTCTATTAAAAAGTCATTAAAGTAATCATCAAAATCATACCTTTTTAGTACTCCACACACCCCCCTGCTTACCTTGTTTCATGTCCTCATGAAAACATTGTAGTTGACATGTAATGCAGTGAGAGAGTATGCTGGAGAAGGAGTTTCATGCGTAGGCCTACAACCATGTTGAGTGATTAAATAATCAAAGAACTGACCTGCTTGCCCCTCAGGCATATCATACACGGCCTGGTATCCATGTGCTGGATGCCAAATAATTGGAGCGCGAAATCTACACCCTAACCAGGATGACCCTGCTTTTAGAAGGCTCTGGCCATAGAGATTCAAACGGTCAGTAGCGAACTCAAAGTTCTCATACTTAAATGGCTCTCTGAGCTGGATGTGTGGATCAGAGATTCGATATCGAAATTTGGCTGCATTAGTGGCCAAGTCCTTAATGGAAAAGAAATACTCTAAACCCTCTTGAATGAGTGCCTCATGCATAGGCCCTAATGTTACAATGACACCTGGAGTCCTTATGTGGTTTATATGAGCTGTCCATAACCGTATTGGGTTCCTAGGCTCAGCCCTAACTCTTAAATCTAGACCATTTTCTTGACTCTGAAAGGTATCATAGGCTTTCAGCCACTTAATCTGGTTAGCTCCGAATGAAATGAATGCTTGGAATTGAATATCACCAATGGAGGGACCAGGGTTCGATTCAGTCTCCCGACTTAGCACAAGGTCATGTAAATAGAGTTCACACAACAACCTCTGGACTTTTACTCCATAATGTCTACAACAGTCGATAAAATCATTGACATTGTTGATCTGTATAGGGGTGCCTGCCTTAACAGCTTTTATTTGTAATTGTAAATATCGTTCTAATAGAAACAGAACATAGTTTTTAGCAGGAGCCCTACATGCTAAAACATTATTATATAAAGAACACAAGTCATTCATCTGTTTGATAGTAGTATCTAGTTTATAAGTTACCTGTGTGACTTCCTCTTGTTCCTTCATCCATCCTTCAAAAACCTGTCTTTTAGATTGACTGACATCCCTTAGTTGCTACTGCAACTCTTCATATTTCTCTAGCGGAACCGTTTGCTCTTTAAGTTGCTCCATTTCTTGCCGTGCTTGTTTCACCATCTTGTGCAAGGTTTTTGTCTTTGGATCTTTTCTCCATGCATCAGTAGAGGCGGGGAGTTTTACCTGAACCTTCTTGTTACGTTGTTTAGAGTTCAGGACCCTGATTACCCCTGAGGGTGGTGCCTCCGTCTGAATTTCCTTATCATCTTTTTCTGTCTTAATCGGAACGGCAGTTGGAACCTCCGAGTCTTGGAAAACAGGCTGCTTGCGGGCCCTCTTTTTCCTCTTTACTTTCTGGTTCTTTTTCTAAATCCTGATTTGTTGCCTGAGCTGTGTTATCGTGTTTAATAGTTTAGTCCGTTCCTTCCTCAACTTCTTGATTTCCATTGATTCCTTTGAAGGAACGGCAGTCTGTTGATGATGAACTGGATCATGACCAGTTGCTACCTCTTCCTCCTGAGGTTTTTCCTCACTGCTCTGCTCCGGCGGTTCTGGTGTATGTACCTCAACTGGTTCTGATTCTTCCTCCCGGGGTTCTTCCTCTAGATTCTCCTCTTGTGACATGGGAACAGATTGTTCCCGTTCGGTATTTTCTTCTTCTTCATCATGCATGGGCATGTTCTCTTCTTGAAATTGGTCGTGGGGATTCTCTGAGCTAGAAGGTTGACCGTATTTACTCATATTGGCCAGGATGGCGGCCAGGTCATCTTCTCTTAGTAAGTCCTGTAATGGACTATTCTTCTGCTGTCCCATTTCTTCTTCCTGTTCAGTTTCTGCTTCTTTTTCTGTTCCCGCAGGCTCGGGTACTTCTTCTTCGGGTTGCTCATCTTCAATTATTATTGGTTGGCTGGTGCCTTCCTGAAGCTGTTCCAGCCTTCCCCTTATTCGAGCCAACCGGCTGACTTTCTGGGTTTGTTTATGCTTCCTCTCATCTGAGCTAACCGAGCTGATTTCCTGGGTTCCTCTGGTTGCTCGGGTGAATCAACTACATGCTTTCGCTTTGCGGATTCTTGATGTAATTCTGGTTGCTGCGATGTACTAGCAACATTTTCTCTGCGTTCTGCCTGTTGTTCTGGTGTGTTTATAGAACGTCTGCGTCTCAGGGATGGTTCTGTCGATCTTCCTTCAATCAGTGCAATGAGTCTTTCCCAGCTGCTCTGCTGCTGGGTAAGACTATAACTAACAACAAGTCGAATTAACCCGTGGTGACTAACAATTGCCTCTACGTGCTGTGCCCTTTTCATACTTTGTGCAGCATCATGCAATAACGAGTTTAAGAGTGCCGGTAAATTCACAGAGCATTTCTGTTTTAGAATAGCTAAAAGTTTAAGGTGTCGTGGTCTTACCACGTCTTTTCTTCCTTCGCAAGTAATGTAGCTCTGTATTATTCTTGCTAGCTCTGTCCAGGGTTCGCCTAGGGTCGCTGGCAAAATTCCTTTCCCTTTGATTGTCAAATGCTGGCCTTCATCTTGGAAGATGTCGATGACCTTCTGTAATCGTTCCTTCTTGAATGTCCATACCGGTCCGGTAGCTGGTAGTCCTGAGACTTCTGCAATTATGGCATCAGTGACCGCTATGCGTTTCCCTCTTACTATGGAGTGGTCTTCTTGTAAATTCTGTAAGAACTCCATTGCTACTGTCTCATTACCCTCCTGTAAGCGATTGAAATAGTTCAACCATCCTGCCCTTTCCAGGATTTCTCGGGCAGCAGCAGAGATCGTTAGCTGTTGAGGCTCACTACGAATTGCCTTGCCCCCCATGATTTCGCTGCGATTTATAAATGGAACAGCAAAAACGTTTTCGGTTTGAAACACAGAGAGCAGGGTTTCGCAAAAGAAAACACAGAGTATGCAACAGTGTAGCAAAAACAACTTGTGCGAAAAAAATAAAAATAAAAATATGCCATGCCGTGAAACCATGCCAAACCGTCGTGAACCAGATTTTCCGAATGATGAATTGACACGTAACACAGGGAATGATGAGGTTAACCTCCCCCCCCGCAGTGTGATAGGCTGTCCCAGCCGGCAAATAATGGAGCGGCACCCAGTCTGTAATCAAGTCAGAAAGGAACAACATGTGAATTTATGCCATGTTGAAAAAGGACAACAGATTACCGAAATCGAGGCGGAGGATGGATCGCGTGATATGATTTGAGGCTGCTGTGTTATGATTTGAGGCTGATGGATAGGCATGTATCGTATTCGCCAATCTTAAGCGGCCATGGTCACCTCCGTTGCCATGATTGGTAATGATAAATATTCATGCGGTGTATAAATCGGGAAATAACATGTGATTAATGCCTAGGATAAAGAAACAAAAGAGTGTTAATATCTTACCTATTGGCGTAAGCAAGGTGACTTCGATACCATTAACATTACTCTGATGCCAACAGGTGTCCATAACCTTGGCAGAGTTGTTTTTCACCCCCGGAACCATGATCCTGTGTGTATACTTAGGACTGTTATTATGTCAGAATGTAGACCATTATGCTGGCTTGGTGACCAGCTAACCATAATGCCATTCACGAGGAAAGAGCGAAACGTGGGCAGGCCGGCTCTTAATGAGACCTCCTGTTCCAAGGTTTGTTTATTTTGATACACCTTTTGGACCATATCCCTGGTGTGGTGGCCAGAATGGGAATGCCACTTCACTTCCCTCCTCATGATCATGGTAGGCTGGCTCTCAATGAGACCCCCTATCCTGCATTTGACATTTGACATGTTTTTTTTTTTTCCTTATTTATACACAAAGGGTGGTTCAGCACTCCTTAAGAGTAGGAATGGTGGAAGAAGTCTTATTATCTCAATAGGAAGATTTAAACTCTTTGCCCTTATTCCCAAATATTAATAAAAATATTTTTAAGGGAATCAGCATGATAAAGATAACCAATCAGGGCAAAATTAGTAAAACCATGTCACAAAAGGTAAGAAATAAGTATGTCTTTCCATCTGTCCTTTTATTAATGCAGAGCCTTATAGATAGAGCGATTTATGGTTTGCAGATTTTGGTATGTTGTGTCTTTATATTCATCGCATAAATGCATAGCTGAGGCTTGAAGACTAGAAAGAAGACGGGAAAAAGCATCCTCAATTTAAATCATCAAAGAGATCAAAAGTATGCAAATGGTGTTCCGTTGAAAAAGCAACAACGATGGATAATAGAAAAAGGAACAAAACTGCAAATGTCGTTCCTTTTGGGAAAAGGAACGGAAATCATACGAAACACTCCATATGCCATTCCGTTGAAAAAGTCAGCACAGAAATAAAAGAACGCTGTTTTTTTTGAAGAAAAAGGAACAGTGGTAACCAAAAGGAACAGCGATAAGCGTAACAATATCGTTTTTCTGAAAAAGGAACAGCAGAGATCCGAATGTTGTTCCTTTAGAAAAGGAACAGCAGAACAAGCAAAACCAATATAAAAAACACACATATGCTATTAGAAGAGCAAAAATCAAACTTTGTGGAAGAAAAAGGAACAGCAAAATGACAAGAATTATTCAAATCAAACTTATGTACAAGAATCACTCAGAAACAAAAACTTTATGTACAAATTGCAAAAAGAAATAGACCCTTAATGAATTGCAGGTGAGGAAGATTTCTCTTCCTCTCCTAAGATCTCCAGATCAGTATCTCAGCGTATCTGCTGGCAGAAGGATTCCCGAGTAAGTGGTTTACGGTAGAGACGGACTCGGTGACCATTTACCTTAAATGCATATCCAGAACCGTCAATAGTGATTAGAGTAAGAGTTCCATTGTCATGTACCTTCTGGATTTCGTATGGTCCCAACCATCGAGTCTGAAGTTTTCCAGGGAAGTCCTGAAACCGAGAATCGTATAACAAAGCCCAGTCTCCCTCGTGGAAGACTTTATTCTTAATGAGCACATCATGCCATTTGGCTCTCTGCTGTTGAATTAATGCTGTATTTTGTAGTGCAGAGAGTCGAATTTCGTCTAATTCATTGATCTGCTGTAGTCGATTGAGTTGTGCCTCAGTTAAGTCTAGGCCAACTTCCTGTGCTGTACGCAGTGTTTGGATTTCAAATTCTATGGGAAAAATAGGTTGTTTTCCAAACACTAGTTGATAAGGTGAGTAACCAGTGGTGCTCCTCCATGTGGTTCGATAGGCCCAGAGTGCTTCAGGTAGTCGGGTAGCCCAGTCACGCCTATGTGATGCAATAGTTTTCGTTAGGATTGATTCTATTATCTTATTGCTACTTTCTACCTGCCCATTCGCCCGTGGGTGATATGGAGTAGTGATCTTATGCTGGACATGATAATTGTTAAGTGTTGCAGCTAATTTATGCCCAACAAATTGTGGTCCTCCATCTGTAATTATTTCCCTAGGAAGGCCATAACGGACAAATAAAAGAAACAGGAACTGTATAACAGAGTCCTCTGTGGCTCTTGGTAATGCTTCTGCCTCAACCCATTTGGTGACATATTCTGTTGCCACCAGAATATATGTTTTTTGATTTGATGAAGGGTTGATGGGTCCAACGAAATCCAGAGCCCACCGTTCGAATGGTTCAATGACTAACTGTGGTTTCAGAGGCATTTCATCAGCTTGACCAGGTCGTCCTGCTCGCTGGCAACTGTCACAGGCTTGGACGAACTTCTTTGCATATTTGAAGATCGTAGGCCAGTAATATCCTGTCTGCAATACTTTATGTCCAGTCCTACGCTCAGCGAAGTGCCCCCCACATGGTCCATCGTGACAGGCTTTTAGGATGTCAAAGATTTCATCCTCTCTAACACATCGCCTGATATGCATGTCTGCTCCTGTGTGAAACAAATAACCTCCAATCCACGAAAATCGAGAACTTTTCTGAATAATCCGCTTACGCTCATTAGGAGTTAAATGTTTTGGTAATTTACCTACTGCAAGGTAATTGGCAACATCAGCATACCAGGGCGTTTGAACAGCAACAGCAAACAGGTGTTCATCCGGAAATTGATCTTCCACTGTTGCTGCATCGCTTGATTTTGGTATCCTTGAAAGAAAATCGGCTACAGGGTTTTCTTTTCCAGGGCGGTCCTTGATTGTGATATCGAATTCCTGCAATAAGATTAACCATCGAGTTACTCTGGCATTTGTGACAGGCTTATTTGCTAAATATTTTATGGCAGAATGATCTGTATACAAGATAACAGGGTAGCCTGTGATATAATGTCTAAATTTATTGACAACATGTATTACAGCTAGAAATTCTTTTTCAGTAACAGTGTAATTCAATTCAGCAGGGGATAAATTTTTGCTGATGTAATATATAGCATATGGTTTTTTATCCTCTTCCCGCCCAAGGACTGCACCAATGGCTGTATCTGAGGCATCAGATGATATCTGGAATGGTAGGTCCCAGTTTGGTCCTCGAAGGACTGGGGCTGTGGATACAAGCTTCTTTAGATCCTCGAACGCATGGTCACATTTGTCTGTCCAAAGAAAATCAACGTTACCAGTCAGTGCATATAAAGGAGCAGCAATGTGCGAATAATGATCTATAAATCGTCTATAATAACCTGAAAATCCAAGAAAACTGCGTACCTCTGTTTGAGTAGTAGGAGTGGGAATAAGCAAAAGTATTTGGATTTTGGCCAGGTCTACCTGAATGCCGGCTACTGAGACATAGTGTCCTAGGATAAGTCCTTCAGTCATCATCAAAAAACATTTTTCATTGCTTAAGCAAAGCCTAGTAACAATGCAGCGTTGTAGGACTTTCTCTAGGGTGTCTAGAGCTGGATCGAAGTCATCTCCGTATGGTGTAAAGTCATCCATGTAAACTTCAAGTCCATCATTGATTAAATCTTCAAAAATACTAAGGATAGCCCTCTGAAATGTGGCAGGAGCATTACATAAGCCAAAAGGTAAAACTCGATAGGCAAATGTTCCCCAGGGACAAGTAAAGGTAGTTTTATCCTGGTCTTCAGGGGCAATCTGAATCTGATTGTATCCACTAAAGCCATCCAGGAAAGAAAAGAACTTCTTCCCTGCTAAAGTGTCCAATACTTGATCTATGAAAGGAAGAGGAAAATGATCTTTTTGTGTTGCCTTGTTAAGTTCCCTATAATCCACACAAATTCTCTATTTCCCATTCTTTTTTGGTACCACCACAAGTGGAGAGACCCATTTACTATCAGAGATAGGGTAGATAAAATTCACATCTAAAAGTTTTTGAAGTTCAGCTTTTACAACATCTTTTAGATGGGGATTAAGTCTCCTTTGCGGCTGACGCACAGGTCTGGCATCTTTTTCTATGTAAATGTGGTGGGTACATAACTGGGGATCGATTCCTTTCATATCAGGGTAGTCCCATGCAAATGCTTCTTGATATTTTGTTAACATATGGATGAGCTTTGTTTCTTGTTCCGGTGTGAGATTAGCATTGATGTTTAAAGTTTTCCCCGGTGCAATTTCCACAGTTTTACTATTTGCAACAGAAGTGACAGGTATTATTTGATCATGAATATCTTTCAGGGGATCTTCTTCTAACTCATTATCAAATGCTGCTTTTATCATGTGACATTGTGTACGAGGTTCAGTTTGAGTAATGAAATTGTTAATGGCATCGTCTTCTGTTTGATCTTTGAAATCAAGTGCCTCTTGTATAGTTAATGGAGATCTAATGTTATCAGTAAGATATGATACAGGGTGCTTATTCGTTTTAATCATTGTGACACTTGGCTGCGCGGGAGGATATAGAACTAAATTTTTGCTATTTGGTCCTCTGGTTATGGTCATATTTCCCTGCCGACAGCCAATGTAGGCATCGGCAGTAGCGAGCCAAGGTCTACCTAAAATTAGCGGGTGTCCATCAAGTCGGGTTTTTGGATTAATTATCAGGAAATCAGTTGGATACTCCCAGGATTCTACACAGACCATGACATCATGTAGAGTGCCCTCTGGTCTAACCACAGATCGGTCAGCCAATTCTAACAGAGTAGAGGTGGGTTCTACAGATGTAATGCCGAGCTTTTGGCAAGTTGTGGTTGTTAAAATATTAATTGCAGCCCCTAAATCAACTAAGGCATTAGGCAGGGTCTGGCCATAAATTTGAACAGTTATAATTGGATTCCCGTGGTCTTCATATTTAAGGGGTGTTTCTCTTCCCGACAATAGGTCAGATAAGGTGCCGACTACTTGGACTCTTGGATTGTTTGTTATATTCCTCCTTGGTTTCTTTATGCACAACTCTTTTATGGTTTTGGCGTATATGGGAATGTCTTGAATAGCTTGGAGGAATGGAATTTTTATGTACAAGTTTTGTAATTCTCCCAGAATGTCAAAGTCAGGGTATTGTATGGATCGAGGTATGACTAATCGTTCTGGGAACAGAGGAGAGGATGTGGTTGCTTGATTATGAGTTTGTTGCTTATTTACATCCTCTTGTTGTGACTGATGTTCTCTGGGTAACTGATCTTCAATATGAACTGTTTTATCTCCCTCAGTTTCAATTATACGCCCAGATCTTAACTGAAGGTCATTGCACTCCCTTAAGTCAGGTCCTGGTTCTGGTGATTCTATGATTTGAACAGATTGGACCTGCCTGTTGTTTGGATTGGGATCGGGTTGGGCTGGGAGTTGCGGCCTCAAGTTAGACTGGGGATTTTGTTGTAAAGCTGGCAAAGTAGGTTGAGGGAGCGGAATCGTTCCGGCTGGGTGGTACATCGGTCTTTGCCAGCTTGTCTGCCAGGGTGAACTTTGTGAAGTAGAGGGGGTCCATTGTGAAGGATATGGGCCATTTTGCCAATATGGTGGAGTGTAAGAGAAATTTGGCCAACCAGTTTGGCTTGTTTGATTCAGCCATGGATTTGGAGAAGGAAATGATTGTGGTGACCAGTTTGTAAATGGGGTTTGAGATTGATTTTGCCACATACCATATTGTTGAGCATTATACTGTGGGTTTTGAAAGAAAGAGGTTGGGTTTGGAAACATACCAGGTTGTCTTGGTTGCCACGGGCGGCGCTGATTGATTGAATTCACCGATTCTGGTTCTTCTTCTGCTTCCTTATATACTGCTTTCAATCCAGGAAGTGAGGGGCAGTTCTCCGTAAGGTGGTCTTTTGTACAGATGGCGCATGTTTGGACTTTATCCAGAGGGCACTCCTTGTGGCTGTGTTTTTTTCTGCAACGAGGACAGAAGATTGCCATGTTCTGTTCTGCCTCTAGCTGCTTTTGTTTAGCTTGCACAATATCAAGTTGTGTAGTTAGTGTCCCCATAATATCAGTTTTAAAATTTTCTAATAAATTTCCAATTTCTGCACGTGTTACTTCTTCTGCTGATACTTTGTTATTTCTTGCAGACCGATCGTATTCTGTCGGTTTTATTCTTGTGCTGCCTCTCGAACTTCTGATACATAAGTCAAGGATGTCGGTAAAATTCTCTTGATAAATATCCCCTTTGCCCATAATGTTTAATGTTTCAATCCATTGTTCCTTCATGCCCCTCATTAATGCATTTTTTAACACATTATCAGGTAAAGGTAGCGATGCATAAGGAGATCTTTGTAAATTATACTGAAAACGTTCCACATACTCCTCTAATGTTTCATTTGGTCTGGCTGTCATTTGAAATATTTCGTCTTTTAATTCTCTAGACCTACAATAATCCTGGTATTTCTTTAAGAAGGATTCTTTCATTTGATACCAATTGTTGATAACCCCACCACCTAGCCCCATAAACCATCTTAAAGCAGCCCCTTTCAATGTAGAGGGGAATAATTTCAATTTTTGGGGATCGGTGGTGTAATCGTACCCCCGACATAACACATCGAATTCGAATAGGAATGCATCCGGATCCTCTGATGTGAGTCCATGAAATGTGGGGATATGCTGAAGAGGGATAGCTTTCATGGGTGCATTTGCTGCATAATCCACTATAGGATATTGTAATGTAGAGGTTTGAGTGTTTGGCTGGTTTTGAGCGTTTGGTTGGTTTTGAGCCATGGGATCGAATATATGCCAGTAACCTTCTGTGATATCTAGGAGGGTATTCCTAGGTTGGTTGGGAACGGTTTTGACAGGGATCTTTTTAATAGCGCTTCCTTTATCCGGAATAATGGGAATACCAGGTGTTTGAGGAGATTGAATGACTTTCGCGGCACTCCCCTTATCTGTGCTATCTAATGGCTGATTTGTTTCAAGAGGAGATTTTGGTTCCTCGGTTTCCCCTGTTTCTCCTTCTCCTTCACAAAAGTTGCTAGAGTTCCCTTCCCGCAATAATTCTGGAGTGGAATTTTCAACTTCTTGAAAGTCCTGCTCCTCAGTTTGACTATGCACCTCAGCACAGGCTACAGATGGTGATCCTGTGGCCTGAAGGGAACTAGTAGGTGGTTTAGAAGTGTTTTTATTGAAACCTACTGATGGTTGAGACTCTGTTTTCTTATAGATTTCGTCTATGAAGGTTGTTCGGCCAAGGGTCACCGGCCCCTTAGCTTTTTCAGGTTTGGATGGGGGTTTGATATTTTTTTCTGGTTTTTTCTGCTTAGTCATGCACTCAAAAATAAACTACAAACTTCTGTTCAAACAAGCAAAAACAAATCTGTTAGGAAAGCGGATAATGAGCAGGTCTTTTACATGCTCTGTACGTAGGTTCTTACCTTCCGTTTTTAGGATCCAACTCCTCCCTAGCAGGCTTGTACACTACTCTGAAAAAGACAAATGGCTTCACTCTTTCCCCGGCAACGGCGCCAAAATGTAGAGCTATAAAAAGGGTCTCTTTCACCTCTATTCACCTCACATTAATATGTCAACCCAAGAGCGTTTTGTCATTACAAAGAGTGACTCAATCCGAGGCTCATTCGTCAGAGTAATGCTAGTAGTACAGTGCTTTAAGAAATACAAGAGTAAATGGATGCTTAACCGAAATCAAATTGCTTTAAAGAAGTAAATCACACACTCAGGTAACTCAACAACTCATCAGTCAAGGGTTCGGTAATGATAAACCATCCCTTCAGAAACTGATAGAAAAAGAAATCAAGCATAGATCACAAGCCTGGGAGCTAAACAGTGACTGATACTG
The DNA here is from genome assembly GCA_034641835.2 of Pinus albicaulis. Taxonomy (NCBI): domain Eukaryota; kingdom Viridiplantae; phylum Streptophyta; class Pinopsida; order Pinales; family Pinaceae; genus Pinus; species Pinus albicaulis. The sequence goes on along the minus strand of CM076577.1, from coordinate 1,347,121,303 downwards.
CTCACTACAGTCTTAGATCATCTCTCACAGCAAACCATCAAATGCAGATAAATAGAACAACAAAGGAAATAAAGGATTAAACTATAATTCTGAAATGGAATAGCAACTCTAAAATAGGACAGCAAATGAATACTAAGTCCCGCGGGTTATATTCAAACTTAATCTATGCACTCTTTGCAATCAAGGAACACTCTGTTATTCTAAAGGCAAATGACACAAATCATATTAATGGAACAACAATAACAGTTTGGGAATTATGGAATAATACCGATGCATTAGAAACGCACACAACACAAATGTCAATAGAACAGCTCTGTAGCTTGACAGTAAGGATATGCGATTAACTCTAGAAAGGAATAAGAACGCAATGCAGAGTTAACACACAAATCTGGCTGTAGAAACTTCAATGATTCAACTTAAACAGAGCATGTAATCTGAACGTATAAGCATATCAAATAATCAACTAACAGTAATGAACAAACCACACATAAACGAAGCCGTAATGGTACAGAAGCAAGTGTCCTTCGGGGCCGGGCCCTTAGCCTCCAAGGATACACCGCTTTAGGTTAACGCAGATGCGAAGATGGAATAATCACCAGTCTTTCATTAATACATTGATCAAAAATACATCGAACCAGTTCTCAACAAAGCTAAATAACCAAATTGAATGTTTTACAAAAGATTACATCAAACGTATCTTATCTCGCCATTCTCCGTCTCTAAACTAACAGTACTTGTCTCTTTTTATAAAAACGATGGCGGAGATGTCCAAGCAATTAGATAAGTAAAGCAGCGATCCCTCAGGATCTTCGACCCTGAGGGATTCGCCAAACAGTTAACTTTCATCCAGTCTTTGCTATTGCGCTGAGCTGGTGTCCTCTCTCTCTTGCCCGAGCCGATTCTCCTTGATCTTGTCTCCCTATGTTTACGTTTGGTTCTCATCCAGAGGAACAACGGTTATCTCCACTTCGTTCTTATCTTTAGAGCAGCAACCCTTCATTTTCCTCTTTCCCTGTATAGAAAATAACCATTATCAGTGGCTAAGTTATACACATCGATTTTCACATGTTTTGTGATAGTTCCCTATGACTTTCTAAATCCATGATACAAAAGGTTCACAAATTGTATTAAAAAGTCATTAAAGTAATCATCAAAATCATACCTTTTCAGTACTCCACAGACATGTATTAATAATATACGCTGCACAAGAAATAGCTTCAGCCCAATAACCATTTGGAAAATTCTTTTCCTTCAACATACTCCTTGCCATTTCCATGATGGTCCTATTTTTTCTTACTGTGACACCATTTTGTTTACGTGTATACCTTGTTTTAAACTGCTTGTGAATTCCATGCTCCTTGCAAAAATGTAGGAAGTCACTTGAGATGTATTTTCCACCTCTATCATTCCTCAACACTTTGATGTAGTGTCCACTTTTCTTCTCAACAAGAACTTTGTAGTGGCAAAAGTTCTCAAACACTTCACTTTTTTTTTTTAGGAAACAGACCCATGTCTTCCTTGTGTAGTCATCTATGAAGGTCAAAATATAATCGCTGCCACCTATTGACGGTGTTTGCGTTGTTCCACATAAATATGAGTGGACAATTTCTGAAGGTGCCTTTGCCCTTGTTGACTTTCCTGCTGGAAATTATTCTCTATGTTGTTTTCCAAGATGCCTCATTCACATAGGCTATCTAGTTTTTCTATGAGTGGAAATCCCTTCACCATGCATTTCCTATGCAACAAATTCAAACTTCCGAAGTTAAGATGACCAAATCTAAAATTCCATAACCAATTCTCATATTTGATTTCTGCTTGAAATTTCCGTCGTGTGCTGCATCCTTCACATAGGCTGTCTAGTTTTTCTATGAGTGGAAATCCCTTCACCATGAATTTCCTATGCAACAAATTCAAACCTCCGAAGTTAAGATGACCAAATCTCAAATGCCATAACCAATTCTCATCTTTGATTTCTGCTTGAAAGTTTCATTGTGTGCCAGCTGCTACATTTCCTTCATCCATTTGTTAATTCATTGATATTTGTGCTTGAGCACCTTCTTCCTTAAAATTTGATCTTAGCTTGAGAGGAAACATTCTATTGTTTTTCATATGAACTTTTGCAATCAGTTGTCTACTCGGAGGCTTATCAAAAATTGTTCACACATAATTCTTGAAAAATACATTGTAGCCCTTTTGCATGATCTCTCTAATGTTTATGAGGTTATGTTTCAAACCAGGGACAAAGTAAACATCTAACATGAACTTTTTCTCTCCCTTCTTCGTTAGAATGTCTACTCTTCCTTTTCCCATGACAAAGAATTTTCTATCAGTCATCAATGTCACTTCATATTTTACACTTTCATCTAGATTGGAAAACATTTCCAATCATGTGGTTACTACTACCTGAATCTAAGAATGATACATACCCTTGTTTTTCTTGTTCTACATTACAAGTTAAAAACATGCTATCATGGTTTTGATTTTCCTTTATGAAATTTTCACTTGGTTTGCTACTTATATCATATTGATTCTTTCTACATTCATTTGCATAATGACCATACTTCTTACAACAATGACATTGAACTTGAGATTTATCATACCTCTAACCTTGTGCTTCATTTTAGCTTAGGCCTTGACTTGGATTTTGATTGGTGCCCCTTCCACTTGAGCTTAAAGGGGTGCTTCTTCCACCTCTGTGTGGGCTTCTTCCTCTTCCTTTGTAATTTGATCTTCCTCGACCTCTACCTTGACCAAATGAAACTTATGTCTTGAAGGCATGCTCCAATGATGATTTTGTTGCCCTGTTCAACCTATGCTCATGAGAAATCAGTGATGCATGAAGCTCATCCACTAAAAACAGAGAGAGATCTTTTGTATCTTCTATTGCCACAACTATGGCATCAAATCTTGCTCGTAGACTTCTCAATAAATTCTCAACTATTCCTCTTTCCTCAAGTGTCTCACCATGAAACCTGAATTGGGTAACCAACCCAATTACATGTGTAAAAAATGAGGCTACATTTTCAAACTCTTTCATACAAATTGTCTCAAAAACTCTTCTCAACATTTGTAGTTTTTTAGTCTTCAAATTTTCCATGCCTTGGTAGGCTCTCTCGAGGGTATCCCATGCTTGTTTGGACTTTGTTTCTCCTACAATCCTTGGGAAAATACTTTCATGAACTACGTGAAAAATATAGAAGAGGGCTTTGGAGTCATTTTTCCTGTCCCTCAAAAAATCTCTTTCTGCTTGTGTCAAAGCATTGTATGCTAGTGCATTTGCTGGTTCTTGGAAACCATTCTCCACCAATTCCAAGATGTCTTGAGAAGAAAATAGAGCCTTCATTGTAATAGCCCAATAATCCTAATTTTTTCCATTAAAATGTCGTATTTGTGGATTAGTCAAGCTTTTGTGTTTGTTGCTACCATTTTTACTCTAAAAAAAATAACTTTCTGTTAATTTATGCTTATGTTCTATGCCATTGCGGATTAGGGCACAATACTGAAGAAGATAGAACATAATAATAGATCGATAGAAGACAAGCCAAAACAGAGATAATGAATGGTGGCGTTACGGCAATCAGCAGGATGCTTCTACCAGCAAAATCTCCAATAGGTCATTCATCCAAGCGTGTCACACATAACCCCAGAACAACCCAAACAAAGAATACGCAGCTCCAACGTCATCAAGAGAGAGAGAATTCCTCCACAACAATGTGTGTCAAATGAACTCTAAGTCTCTCCAGTATATAGGAATATTTGGGGGTGTGTGACACTTCCTTTAAGACACTTAAGTCTATATTTTATTCCAGGCTGACCTAGCACATAAGTGGAATAAATTCAAAGTACATGTTTTGCTCATCCGATCAAGATGATCTTTAGATCAATCTTACACCTCTCTGAAAGAGGAATCCAATAAAAATATTGGGATCATCATCTGAGAAGCACAACCCAGAGTTTGGACCTAGTTGTCCAATTTTAACACTCCCTCTCAACTAGGGAGAACTCCGTCCACAAGTGAAATCCAAACATCGTGCGTTATCTTTCCGTAATTTTCTTTTCTGGCCTCTTTATTTCAAAACAGAAGTGGGTCAGTCACAAAGACATCATACCCGACTGACATATTCAGCCCAGAGGTCCGAAACCTCTATAGGACTCACAAAGAGTCTCCAACCAATCCGAAGTTGGTTCATCTGACCCGAAGTCAGCAGGAGGTCCGAAACCTCACTATACTTGATGTCAGGTCAAATGGTTGGACCGTGCCATCCTAGATAGAGAGTACGGTAATTTCTGATGCATCCATCAGTCTTTGCTACTAGTCTCTAGCCTTTCCCATCTCATTGGCCCTGAACTCAATGGGTAGGATGCATACGGGGCATAGATAATGAGAGGTGAACCAACTCAATAATCACAATGGTGGGGTCCAAGCACACCAACAAGGTTCGGAAAGCCTAGCCTTGTGGTTGCTCATAGCTCTGAGAAGCCGTCCCCAAAGCCCCCTAGAGCTCCCAAAGCTCATCGTCCAACAGGACCCTCAGAATAGGGTCATTCCATGATACTAATATTCTCACCGAAGGTTAGGAACATGACCTTCCCGAAGGGCATTGTGAGAATATTTGTAACCTGCTGATCAATTCCTATATGATCGAGCCTCACGGTGCCTCACTGTACCATATACCAGATAGTGGTATCAACATGCTTGGATCGTTCATGGAACACGGGATTCTATGACAAACGAATCCCCCCTAGTTATCACAAAAGATAACGGTGGCATCTAGCACATGCTCGAACAGCTCACAAAAGAGCTTTCACAACCAAGTGACTTCACAACGGGCCATATATGTTGCAATGTATTCGACCTCAGCAGTGCTCAAGGCTACCGACTTTAGATTCCTTCCCGAAGCAGATTTACATGTGAAGTAGCATCCAGATGTGCTCTTTCGATCCACCACACTGCCAGCCCAATCGGCATCAGTATATCCATGGAGTGTCATACTCCCGGCAGTGTATCTCAGCCCATGGTCTATTGTGCCTCAGAGATATCTCAAGAGTTTCTTGGCACCAATCCAGTGAATGTTATGATCAACCGTGTGTTGACTCAAAGTGTTCACTGCACAACATACGTCCTACAAGTTGACGATACTTAGTAGGATTTGCTAATGCATGCCCAGCAGCGCTACCACTCAACTTCTTAAGGTTGAGTTCCACCAGTGTTGACCCAGACTTACAGTGTACCATACCAAATCTTTCCAAAAGTTTCACAATGTATTTTCTTTGAGAAAGGAAAATCTTGCCAGGTCTCTTCCAAACCTCTAGGCCTGGGAAATAGTGCATCAGTCCTAGGTCCTTCATCTCAAATTTAGCAATGAGCTCCCTCTTGCACTAATGAATGAGAGGGTCAGCACCTATCAGGAAGAGGTCATCCACATACAGCACCATAATGAGAGGCTTCACCTCGACATCCTTGAAGTAAAGGTTCAGATCAGCATTACTTCGAATGAAGCCCAGCTTCATCAAGTAGCTATCTATCCTCTCGTACCAAGTTCTGGGTGCTTGCTTCAACCCATAGAGGGTTATCTTCAACCTGCAGACATGGGTGTACCTATCTTGGACTTCGAACCCCAGAGGTTTCTCAATATACATCTTTGCCTTTATCGCATTATGCATAAATGCGCTCTTTACATCTATCTAATGAAGACTCCATCCTTACGTAGCAACAAGGGCTATGACAGATCAAATGGTGGTATATCGGGCCACAAGTGCAAATATGTCATCATAGTCTATGCCTTCCTCACAGGCAATGAATCTTGCCTTGAAATTTTCAGCACTTTCATTAGATCCATACTTGATTTTGTATTGATGTGACAACAGCTTTGATCTGTGGCCTTGGAACCATCACCCTCGCATCCTTGCAGATTTAGATACTTTACGGCTTCTTCACATGATCTAGGCTCATATTGTACTCATAGTTGCTAGATACCCCTGGTATTTATATGGCTTCTCGGTTTTCTTCCGGAATTTCCCCCTCTGAAGCCATATATCTTTGAGCCATAAGGATTTATTTTTTTTCAGCAACGATATTAGTTCAGGAGTATATACAGAGATGTATTCTCCCTCTTAATGCCAGCTTCTCTCTCAAGAGAAAAACATCTATTTCAAATGAGGGCATCCCAGACACCAACTTGGAAAGGTGACTTAATCTTCCACAGTCAAAGCCATCCAACAGGCTTTGCTGATTATGGTTCAAGATCTAAAAGCTGTCGAAACACATTTTACGATTACGCTTCAGTGTGAGACTGCTACTGTCACATGCTGACTACTACATAGGTGTCTATTTATGTCACTATCCAACAAGGAGAATATATCAACAAGCCTCAGCTTGTTAGAAGTCCTGTTATTCTAAGGAGGTCTGATGTAGCTTCCTCAACCAACCCTCTTTACTGCAACCCATAGAACTAGGAATCAAAACATGATTCCTTCTCTGCACTTGAGAGCTTCATCTACTTCATCTGGCCTCTCATCCAGCACTGCTTCTTATTTACAGATCTGCCCAAGACTGCAGATCCAAGTTCTGCGATTTTTCTCTTGAATTTCATAGATCTAGGAACCAATCATACAGATTTTATACCCTTCTCCATGTCAGTCCATGCAGATTCAACACAATCATAATGGTACCCCTGCTCATCAATGTTTCAGCCCCAACCATCCAACAGGATAAATCTGGTCAAGTCTCTTTCTAAGGTCACTGCCAGTAGGTTAAGTTTAGGTATATGTTGGTTCTCAACCACTGTCACTTAGTTAACAGTGTCAGTATCATAATATTGTTAGATGAGGCAATGCGCTGCTCCTCAAGTCATCAATACATAGGAGACCCTCAGTTGGGGCATTATTCAGTTCTGAGTGCATAGAACTCCCAGGCCATTAAGCCTTCTATGTCATTCTGATATGTTACCTTGTTTCTAAACAATACTTTCCAGACAGCTCCTCCATAGTTGAAGCTTACAAGATAGTGTCATTACGAGTCTTTTGCTTTTGAAGCAAGCTCCCTAAAAGTGGAGATAATCGTTGATTCCTATCGAATTCAAATCCACAGTGCGTTTCCCATGTAATTTCAAGTGGCCTAGCATTCATGCCTCAACTGGAATCCGTGTCTCTGCCACTCTAGATGTGCAGAAATGGAAACAACGGCTATTTCCTAAAGACAGGTTACGTTTCGCCCAGATTAGTTGGCAACTTCAGCAGTGAGATTCGTTCTACCACTTCACTAAAATCAATCCCCTCTTATGATACGCTCAGCCATCAGTGCACAGGAATGCACGTGGTCCCCTCCATTGCCATAATTCAGCCTAGGACTTGGAAAGTGATTTTGATTCTGGGAATGTAGAACCCGTCCCTCTTTATGGACAGAGATCGAAGAAATTTGTGGACACACAATTTTCTAAGAATGGTAACAGTTAATCCTTGGAGAAGAGCCGAAAAAAAAAAAACGGTCTTCCTTTGTATTTATAAACCCAGCTCCAAGGCAAGTCTGAAAATTGCAATTTATCCCTCTTTATCTTCCATGTCAATGAGATTGGCTCAGTGGCCCTCCGAGCGCTCAACTCAGTCGCCACATCAAGATTCTGCCAAAACTCAGATACTGGAAGGCTCATATCGAGAAACGCTGGACCTGCAAATCCAAGCAGCTACTGCGCATGCTTGCCTCCTCTAGAAATGACAAAAGTCGAAGCGTGACAGTCTCCATGACTCGTAGAACGAAATTGCGGATAGAGTGGGTGTTGAACTCGTAGCTGGCGACTTTCCTCTGCAACTTCCAAGTGTCCCCATCGGGATACTTTTCTAAATGCGTCTTCACAATGTGCTCCACATTGTCAGGATTCGCCGTCGCTACTGTTCGAACACCTCCCAGTCGCTCCACCACGATGGTCTGCGTGGAGGAATCTGAGAGCATCTGGGCATACCATTCTAATTGCCTGCTTCGATTCCTCCAAAATGCAAACAGCGAACCCACAAGTGGATATCGACTGGGTCCGATGTACACCGTTCTGCATGATCTAAATTCACACTTAATGGATAGAAATCTCAAGTAAAACAGTAGTGGCACCGCAATCGCCAATACACAAAGTAAGAACATTAATATTAGATCCTTTTTTTGGATTAGCAAGGAGCATAAACCTGTAAATTCCTACATGAAGTTTCCCCACTCTTTCTTTCACTCGAAACAAGAAACTTACCCTTTTATTACAACGGTCAGGATAGCAGTGGTTAAAAATGAGGTTATCTATAATCAAGCCAACCAGCGCTACTTACACATCACTGTCGTGAAATTCGCTGATTGAGGCGTACAGGTAATGCATGTTCTTCAAATCATCGTAGGAAAATACGAAGGGATTTTTGTTACGTTTGCTTCGGGTTTGACAGCCATGATACGGGTTCGATTTCTAGTTCCTCGCCATTCAATGCTTTGAAATTTTTAGCTGATCCATTGATTTGCGTAACAGCAGGAGGCGTGAATGGTAATCACCCTCCGGTGGCAGCCCATGCCGTGAAGTCGACGAGAGATAGAGAAATCCTGTGGAGGCCATCGAAGGGGCATGGATCTAAATGAAGGATGGTGTGCCCTGTCGCTGCCACTGCAGTAGCCAGGATTGACTCCTGCAACCATGTGCCTATGACTAGTATGTTGTTCGAAATTTCCTGTCCAAAAGACTGGTTAAATTTTCCACAACATACACTTCAACATATGTGGTCGCCATCTTTTGCTTGCGGCAGGATGCCTCTAGGCTAGTGGCATTTTAGGGAGGCCCTTGATTTGCTTCACGGAGGCCCTATTTACAACAGATAAAAAAAAACCCACGGAGCTCCTTCTTCTTGTCGTGGTAGTGGCGTCTAGGGCACAAAAAATTGGACATTGTCTTCCCCTTGCTCTGATTCGATGTTAATTTATGCTTATGTTCTATGCCATTTCAAATTAGGGCACAATACTAAAGAAGATAGAACATACTAATAGATCGATAGAAGACAAGCCAAAACATAGATAATGAATTGTGGCATTACAGCGATCAGCAAGATGCTTCTACTAGCAAAGTCTCCAATAGGTCATTCAGCCAAGCGTGTCACACATAACCCTAGAACAACCCAAACAAAGAATACGCAGCTCCAACGTCATCAAGAGAGAGAGAATTCCTCCACAACAATGTGTGTCAAATGAACTCTAAGTCTCTCCAATATATAGGAATCTTTGGGGGTGTGTGACACGTCCTTTAAGACACTTAAGTCTATATTTTATTCCAGGCCGACCTAGCACATAAGTGGAATAAATTCAAAGTACATGTTCTGCTCATCTGATCAAGATGATCTTTAGATCAATTTTACACCTCTCTGAAAGAGGAATCCAATAAAAATATTGGGATCGTCATCTGAGCAGCACAACTCAGAGTTTGGACCTAGTTGTCCAATTTTAACACTTTCCCACTCTGAAAAAACTCTCATTGTTGAGCTACCCAAAAAATTTCAGAACTTTTAACTCCTCACTCAAAACACTCTAGAGTTAAAACACTTTCCGTAATGAAGGTTTAAACCCTCTCTAATACCATGTTAAAATTTTAAGACTAATCAACACAACACACTTAAGCAAGTTTACACAGAATTGGGGAATTCAATTAATCCACACCATACAGTTGCAAAAATCAAATTATAAAAGTCTTCAATTTCTCTGCCCATGCCTTTGATGCAGAGTCAGTAAAAGAACTGTTTAACTGAAAGCAACTGCTACTTGTATTGCTAAAAGTGATTTTTTGTGGTAAAAATCATAGTTGAAATTTTCACAACCAGATAGTTGAAATTTTCACAACCAGATCACAAACCGAACTTTAAATTATAATTGGAAAACACAACATCACATTATGGAGGCTAAGTCTCCTTCACGAGTAAAACAATTGTTCTTACTGCAATTTACATTCACCATGGGTTGTCGAGTAACACATAGTAAAAATTGTAGTGCCCACCTAAATTTGCCCCACTATTTTCTCTTTCTTGTCTTTCCACACTCGCGTCCCTCACATTACACTTTTCTACACTATGCTTGTTAATTCAAAACATATATATCTAAAACATTTAATTTATGACACAACAAATTTAATACATAACAAAACATCAGTTTTTGAACATTGACGATGAGTAAATGTTTGTTTGCCAATACGTTTCTACTCACCATTAATGCTTTGAGTTGAAAATCCTTTTTCCATAATTTAGGGGCTGTTTATTAAAATTGACAAGAAGAGACTTTATTTAACCAAAGAAGAAAACAGAAAAGAAAAAACAAACAATAGCTGCAGTTAAGAAATATAACTTTTGCACCAAGAATTCCATTACAGTAGCCTGATCAATTGCGTTCAGTTCCAAAAAAAAATAACCGTGTCATTCATAGCCAAATTAAATGTATTTTCTATGATCTTTACAATTCAGTATCAGGCTCTAAGAGGAAATGGATTATATGGCCAACCTCGGAGTTTCTAATATGATTTAGAACAAATCAACTACGAAAGAAATAAGGTATATGGATTTTCCGCATGCCAGTTCGAAGTCCCAGTTCCATAATAGAAGAGGTAATACAAAAATATACTACACTGTCAAAACTAGAGCTTTAAACTGGTAAAATGATCTAAAAGAGTAACCCAACCAATTTATTGCTTGGGTTATACAAATCATGCATCAACAGATCATATCCTAGGTTTTAGCCCACCGCTGGTAATTGTCCGAGCTCTTCCACCTTTTCTATTTTCAGAAAACCTGTCAGCAGCTCGTCCAGATAAATAACCTCCTCGATCTTCACTATTCATAAAATCACTTCTTCCAGTTGATTGACCACTATAGGAATAGCCACCACGTCCTCTCGCCCCATCATTTCTGGATCCCTCTCTGAAAGGACGTTTCTCCCTGATATATGCTTGACGACCACCAATTAGAATAGGGTATGCCTCAACTGCAGCTTGGACTGAAGCTGCTTCCTCAAATTCAACAAAAGCAAAACTGTCTCCACCTCCTTGCCTACTCTTAACTTGAACCCCAGACGCCTTAATTGCCCCAAACTTCTTCATCTCATCCTCTACTTGACGAGTGGTGACATTCACAGGCAAGTTGTCAACAAAAATTGAGCACCCAATTTCTTCTCCGGTTTTCTTTTCTGTCATATTGACAATACTGGAACTTGAGGGTTGATTTGCAGTAGCTGCCTTTGTCTGACTGGAAGTGGAATTGGATGCTTGATTGCGAGCATAAATAGGTACAACCCAAGCTTTCTCTGTCATATTCACAGTACTATAACTTGAGGGTTCATTTACAGAAGATGACTCTGTCTGAGTGGAAGTGGACTTAGTTGCTTTACCGTTGGCAGAACTTGGTACAGCCCTAGTATCATCTTTCATATTGACAGCACTAGAAGTGAAGGGTTGGTTTGCAGAAGATGCCTTTGGCTTACCGGAAGTGGAATTAGTTGCTTGATTGTGAGCAGAACTTGGTACAACCCTAGCATTATCTGTCATATTGACAGCACTAGAACTTAAGGGTTGATTTGCAGAAGATGTCTTTGGCTGACTAGAAGTGGAATTAGATGCTTGACTTTGAGCAGAACTTGGTGCAACCCTAGCTTTATCTGTCATTTTAACAGTACTAGAACTTAAGGGTTCATTTGCAGAAGATACCTTTGGCTGACTGGAAGTGGCATTAGTTGCCTGACTGTGAACAGAACTTGCTACAACCCTAGCATTATCTGTGATTTTGGCAGCATTTGAAGTTAAGGGTTGATTTGCAGAAGATGCCTTTGGCTGACTGGAAGTGGAATTAGTTGCCTGACTGTGAACAGAACTTGGTACAACCCTAGCATTATCTGGGATTTTGACAGCACTAGTAGTTAAGAGTTGATTTGCAGAAGATGCCTTTGGTTGACTTCCAGTGGAATTAGTTGCTTGACTGTGAGCAGAACTTGATTCAACCCTAGTAGTATCTCTCCCAAGAGATTGTTTCTCAACTGCAACATTGGATGGTTCTGCTGTTTCCTTAATCAGTGAGACATGGGACTTGTTTGATGCATCTTGAACTAAAACTGGAGTTTCTTGAGGACTGGCAAGTGGCCTTTCATTGTCAACATGTTGAAGTGCTGAAACTTTTTGGCCTGCTGAGCCTTCTGGAACTTCCCTAGACTTCTGCATGTGTACCTTCTGAAGAACAGGAGCAGGCTCCTCCAGCACTCTTGTGGATTGGTCAATCACAGTATTCTGATCTTGACCTAATGCTTCTGACTTGACAACTGACTCTGAGACATGACCAGGTCTGGCTGCATGTTTCTCTACAAAGCAACCATTTATCAACACAAAACTTTGCTTTGGCCGATCTGGTTTTTCACCCACGTACCTAAACATGTCATTCAAAACGAAGTATCCATTTGGCTGAGGAGCCAAGAAAAAGGACTGACTGAAGGGGGTTGTTTTGTTATTTTTAAAGGTAACTAACCCACTTACCAGAACGAATACTCCATTGTTGTAAGATGGCTGTGAGTCAACTGTCTTGATCTCCACTTTTACGACACCGTAGTCTAGAGACGCTAACTGCCGGCTCACCACAGCGGTTCCTTTGAGGATCTGATCATTTGGGGCTGGGCGACTAAGTGTGCTACAATCCTTGTAAAATTTGTATAGCAATTGAGGACGCAGAACAAGAACCTTATAATAATCGTTCACAAAGGCATTCCCAATAATATGAACATTAGGAACCACAGGAGCCATGAGTATGCCTTCTTGTTGTTGGACGGACATTTCCACTGAAGAATAAACTGAATTCGTTAAGTCACAGAATGGAGCAGAAAGACAAATAACGCTCACCTCGCCTTTCCTCTGCTCTTCAGTCCTCGGCCGTTGTTCGTAGTGCAGATTGAAACACGCAAATTACACGAATGAATTATGCAAATTGAAGTGTAACCCACGTTAGATTTATAGGCAGAAGAAAAGAGCGTTGTCTAACCATTAGACCCTTTTTTTAATAGATTTTCGCCGGAATCCCTACCCGTAAAAAAACGAATTGCCGTAATTTTCGGCTCGGAGCTCCACACTCGATGTTGTATTGGTCAATTTAGACACGTGGCAAAGTCTCCTTTCTGTCATCATGATCATGGTTGCACGCTCATATTTTCACCATCATGTTCGATCTATCCATCAAACCTAAAACAAATGGGTTAAATTGGAACTATGTCATGTGAAATTTGACGGGGTTTATGTGAAATTTGACAATGACAATGTTTCGAACTACCTATTTAATGTAGTCTAGGACAAATGAGAAAGAAAATCGATTTTAATGAATAAACACGGTGGATGCACTACTGCTGGGATGTAGTCGATGAAGATTAGTCATTATTAATTAATTATTAGGGAATTAAATATTTATTGTTAAGATTGTTAAAAATTAATTAATATAGAAATTGAAAATAATTAATAGTGTGGATGCATTAATGCCCAGAAATAGCCGATGAAAACTAGTGGTTAAAAACTGCCCAACGCTAGTCGTTAAAAATTGTCTGGTTCAAAGCTAGCCGTTATTAATTAATTATTAGGGAATTACATATTAATTGCTAAGATTCTTAAAAAATAACGAATATAGAAATTAAAAATTATTAAAATTTTATTAATGATGATCCTCATGATGAGGTGTATCTTAAGAAAAGCGAAAGAATATAAGTTTGATTCTTCAAAATCTTGTTTTTATGTTCAAAGAGAAGAGAAATAAGTGCTCCAAGATCCAGTGATAAAAGAAATTAGTAATAAATAATTTATTCAAATCAAAGGGTTAAACAATCTTAACTATAGATTAAGACTATAATTAAATTAGAAATCAAATTGAGATAGAATTTTTATTTCTAAAATAAAAAATTTATTTCACCCTAACAATTTGTTCCAAAATTTAAAAGAATAAGTTAAAATATATAATTTATAATTTATGAAAATAGATAAAATAAAATTTTGAAACATTTATCCTACTACAACATTTCCTCATAGTTTTTTGTCGTTATATTTTATTTAAAAAATGTTATAAAATAAAATTAAAATAAAATATTTTGATTTTAAAATGAGTTATGGTTTTTGGGCAAATAGCATTGATAAACCATGGTATTGTAACAAGTCTATTTACAAATTAATAATATTCATGGTAAAATGGAAATTCCTTACCTCTAAATGCACATTAAATATATTACATCGAATATAAATATAGTAATTAAAATAATTATTTAATTTTATATTATAGTTATGTAAAAAAAATTGAATTGAATATTGTAGAGATTTTAATTAAACAAGTAAACATGTTTACTTAAAAAAAAAAAGAGAGTATGGAACACAGGTTATAGGTTAAAGTTGTTATGGGGTTTCTTTAAAAAAAAATTGTGATGGATTATTGTTGTTATGGGTTATTATGGGTTTTTAAAACCAAAGTTGCTATGGATTCTTACAATGTTTTTAAAAGTAAGTGATTATGTGTAGCGTTAAAATAAGCACTCTTTTAAAATTCATTAAAATCCATTAGTTTAAAATTAATGGGAGTTTCATCCTAATAAAATAAAAAATTAAAATAAGTAAGAATTTTATTTTTATTTTTATTTTTTAATTTTATTTAAAGTTAGTAAGAATTTATTACAATTGAATTTTTGAACGGTAGGGTGCATAATTTATGAATTTAGGGTTTTTTTAGGAATTAGAATATTTATTTATTAAAAAATATAATTTAAATAATGATGATGATGATGATGATTAATGTTCACTAAGATCAATGCGGCTTATCATACTTTAAGGAAAAAAAAAGAATCTAAGTTTGATTCTTTAAAATCATATTTCTATAATCAAATAGAAGAGAAATAAGTGCTCCAAGATCGCTATAGGAGGTGTCATGCTCACGAGTTAGTGTCGTGCAAACTAGTGGTGGCAGGCATGCCTCGGTGCGACGGGCGCCAAACTCGGGTATGTGCGACGACGATGTGCGACGGGTGCACCCATAGCGGCGGGCAGAGTTGTGCGTTTTCACGAAACATGGTGAATGTGGGTGTCAGGAGGGCGAATCGAGGGTGTCGGGAGACGTCATGTTGGAGAATGTGTGTGGTGGTTGAGAACATCGGTGTAGTGGTTGTGCGAGCTGGGCATAATGGGTGCGGGCTGCCGAGCCGACCTGGGCGACCTGAGGGATCCATGGGTTAACACTTGGCGATAGAAAAAATGGGTGATGAAAGAGTTTATACAGATGGATGGGCAAGTTATATACTTTCCAGGCCGATGTGTGGGCAGAGTGACTGAGCCGACCCATGGGCATGGGCTAAGGGTCATGATAAAATGGGACCACAACTAACATATTTATATGGACAAGTTGTGAGGTTTCAAAGACATCATTCAATCATTCGATCTCATCACTTAACAAGTTTGCATCTGAAACATCGAACCAAGGGAGTGGATGAGCCCGCATGGTCGGGTGAAGAGGAAAACAGAAGTCTGAACGCATATTGGAATGGTGCAGGAAAAATCATGAAAACAGGAAGCTGAACATGTATCGTGATGAGCAAAACGCGTGTAGAAATGGTCGCTCACAATGCGCTAAAGCTAGGGCATCGAACGTGCAGCCGAGTCAGAGTTTCGTGCAGCAGGGTCACGGAATAGTGGCCTCATGCTAAAAGGTCACTCAGTGATCCATGACGTGTAGAGTCATGCCAAAAGTGACCCAACACGCAGGAAGAGATGGCCAGGAAAGAAGAATGGGAAACAAGTGCAGAAGTGTGTTTACAGATACTGAATTTTGAGTTTCCTTGGCAAATTTGTGTGGGCAAGTGGCAATAGTGTTGTTGCACGACTTTGACATAACTTTGGTAAATTTGGCTAAGTGTGCAGGCCAAGGCAGTTCAAAGCACACTTCTTGTAAATCTTGTATTTTTATTTATAAAACATTGATGTTGAGCAGACTCATTATTTCAGGGAGTTGCCCCTCCCTTGTATGTATTGGAATACATTGTTGCTGAGTTAATGTTTATGGCTTATGTTTATTTCTGCTACATATTCAAGAACACTTGAATAAATTAACAATGTGTGGAGTAAACACATAGTCTATATACTAGAGTATTGATAAAAATAAAAATTATAGTAGTGCCACACCTGCTATATATGTGTAATATTCCAAAATTTTCCTACAATAATTTGGAATATTAATTTTTATTGATTTCACCTAGGATGAGAATAAATGGGTAAGGAGGCCCATGCATAGTGATAATCTCAATAAAATCCCTCATAGTATGAATGGGGATCATCATTGGAGCTGGTTTTCACACCCTCATGTGTGAAAAGAGACATTTGCGAGTGGACAAGGTCAAGTTTGACCAAGTCAATAGCGTTGGGATAAGAGGTGGGGAGCACTTAGAGAAACAACGCAGTATGAATGGGAAGAGGGTTATTTGGTGGAGGAAACCATAAAAGGAGTGAGACCCATGGAGAGGGGGCCTCCACTTGTTTAAAAGGAGGGCAAGGCAGCCATTTTTTCTCATGCTTTGTATTATTGATCCCATTGTCTATTCAGACATTGTGCATTCTTTGCTGTTTAGCAAAAGTTGCTGGGGGAATTCCTGTTTAGGATTCCTTGTCCTTCTTGAGAGGGCTCTTGAGGGATTGCACTGATTTTCCTCACATCTAGGCTTGAGGCCAAGCATCCTCCTCCAAGACAGCATTACTTCTGTAGAAAAATAATGTTGTGTTGCAGGGTGTTGCAGTGAGGGTTCACTACACCACCTCCATCAACTATTTTTCAGAGGAGCAGTCTCTCTTTCCTTTGAGAGATCAGTTTGGAGACCTTTAGAGCTGATTGAAGATCTTCGCATTAGGCCAACCCATTCTCTTACCCCTACAGTTCAGTTCCATCCAGTGACTGTGTTATTTCTAGCAAAGCATTTGTAGTGGGGCTCTTGCAGATTTTTGGAGGGTGAGATCTTTGGTGAGGGGATTAGCCTTTCACTTGAAAGATACATTGGAGGAGGCATATTCAGTTTGGGCATCATCTACATCCATCCTCATCCAGTTCTATTTCTGAGTTGCAGCTACTACCCAGCAACTACGGCATTTTGTTGATTTTGTATTTTATAGCCAATCCTCCTAGGATTGACATGAGGTAGCCTTTGGGAGCTGAGATCTTCACTCCCAATGTTGTATGGGCCTTATATTTGTACATCTATGTATTTGACATATGTTAGCATGCATTTTCTCTATAAAACTACGCTGTCATAGCTTGGACATACATGTGTAGCAGCGATTTTATCATGATTCATGTGCCAGTTTCTTGAGGTTGATCATTGCCAGTCTTATGTAACATTTCCTCAACATATTGTATTCATTTGTTGATGTTATTTCTTAATAAGATGGCTATGGATTTCTCTCATGTTTCTATGATTTGAATGTTGTTGCTGCTCCATTGTTGTGTTTTCATATTGCTGGGTCTCCAACTTTAGAATATCTTGAGATATTCTCATTGTTGTAGCATTTTCTTGATTTGGGATATTACAGTGGTACCAAAGAATAATTTTGGCTCAGCCTGTGGATCTCAACCATTATGCTATCAGGGAGAGAGAAGATAAAGACTCCACTATGTGGGGAGAAAAAGAAGGATAAGCTTACAAAGCTTCTTCCAAGATCTGTACAGAGCATTCATGAAGAATTTGAGAAGATAAGGAGGGAGATATGTACAGGATCTAAAAAATGGTTTGGAACTGAGTCAAACTCTAGATTTTCTTACAGGGAGTGTGAGCATGCAGCCACACCCTATGATGAACAGTGCAGTCACATGGCCATTTTTGCCATGAGAGAAGAAGGAGAAGAAGCAATTCCTGAGAGAGGAGCTCTTAGTGGTTTGTTGCATGAGTATGAATCTCAAACTTAGAAGTTTAGAGCTCATGTCACTTTCTCAGAGTTTTGCAAGGTCAAGGTGAGGAGGAGCAAGAAGCATAATATGGATAGATTTCTTTTATCTATCTTTGATGGTTCTCCTGGTTGTTCAGCCAGGGCTTGGATAGAAGAGCTAGACACCTTTCTGCAGTAGCATCATATTTCCGAAGATGAAGCCATCAAAGTAGTAGCGCTGCACTTTGGAGGTAAGGTCTATGCATGGTGGTTATTTGAGTCCTTTACTTTAAATAATGCAAATACTTCTTCCTATGCAAGATTCATTAGAAATTTGATGGAAATATTTGGTAGGAAGAGTTCTGAAACACATGTGGAGGAGACAAACACATCTAAAAAAACAAAACCCTTGCATGTGATGGAGGAAGCCATAGACTCAGAATCACTTCAGAAGGAGGTTGATATCTTGCATGATACTTTGTTGGAGGCAAGGCCTTCATCTTGTATTTTGGCACAAGGAGGCAAAGGGATCTCTTTTCCAAAAGAGGATCCAATTATTAGAGGGTTTCCCATTCATGTTGAGGAGGCTAAGGGCAAAAACGCTGTCACTTCTAGAGTTGATGTAGCACCTCATGCAAAGGGAGGAGGAACCCTTGCTCCAACTGGAGGGGTTCTTACATCTTTGCAAGGAAATCCCCGGGATCTCATACGTGGAGGTCCAAGCACAATCACTGAGAAGCATGATTATGCAGCATTGCAGCTGGAAGAAGGAGGAGGGGAGGAAGAGCAGCATCATGTGATGAGAGGCACACAACCTTCTCTATTTCAGAGAGCCAGTAAAAGGAGGAGGCAGACTATATTGTGCTGTGAGAGCAAGGGCAAGGTTGCCCAACCATATGTGCAGTCCACTCTTGACATTGATGTCTCACTGCATAGAGGCATTCCACCATGAAGGCCACCAGATCTATCATTGGTGAAAGACATCTTGTATTTGGATTCACCGCTCTTGGATTTGGGAGAGTTGAAGAGTTTGGAGAAGAAATTTGGCATGGGGGATGTCAAAGTAGCAGACAACAGCATGAGGAGAGCCTCACATGCCAGATCATTGGCGCTCTCTTAGGAGGATTGATCCTTGCTGGAGGTCTCAACTCTTAGTAGAGTACTCCAAGGATCTTAGTGCATGCATGGTTCTCGATGACCCAGATGGAGATGATGAGTGTATGGTGGATGATATCATCATCTATTCACATGAAAGAGTCTTATTGACTAGAGATTCTAGTCTCAAGGCGAAGCTACTGCATGTAGCACTTGAGGAATTCTTTTCCAAGCATTTTGATGCATATCTTGCCTTGGCAGAGGAGTTCATTTGGGAGGGAATTCAGCAAGACATATTTCAGCATATGGAGAGATGCAGAGCCCAGATGATGATGGTGAGGATGTCACAGCGACTTCCCTACTCTTTGAAGGTGAGGGAGAATTTCCAGTTGAGCCATTTTAGCTCAAGACCTCAAGTACATGATGGAGAATGTACAATTCCACTTTATGTTTTGTACTTCTTTTCTTTATATGAGCAGCATATTGTACCAAGGAGGATTACTCCATCTCGAATATTGTATAATGATGTACTTGAAGCCATTTGTAGCATTGATATTGGCTATCTCATTCATGGTTTTTGGGGGAAGCCACATGATTTTTGGTGTGCACCATTGACACCACTTTGTACTTTCATGTTTATATCTTGTAAGATGATTGTGGCAACAAAAAAGTGGCTGGAAAAGCACTTGTTTTTGTTTGATTTGATGCAGGCAAGGAATGCACTGCATTGGTTCCTTGTGTGGGACCTTGATCCACTTTCCGGTTGTCATGTGACAACTTGTTTCTATTGGTTTTTTCTTCCATGTATTGCTGGTATCTCTATGTTCATGGGAAGCTTTGATTGGAGAGTGGGCTTGAGACTGAGGATGCCCATTGGGAGCATGATTATCCCTACTATACATGTTGTACATTTCAGGAGGAACCATGGGCCAACCATGAATGCCACATTACATTTCTTTCCTTCTTGTGGGAGAGACCACTTGAAGAACTTGAGGAGGCACTCGATGGATGATGAGAAGATGGAGGAGTTAGCACAGTCAACTCTTTTCCCTTGGAGGATGAGGGGAGACTCATTTATGATCCACTCCATTTATATGAGAAAAACATATGGTAAGAGTATTGTTGACTTGCATAGTGATTTGTCTATATATATGCATCTCTTAACCATATATGTGCAGGGATTTGCTCAAAGGAGGGATATTCTTCCTTCTAGATTTGGTGGTCTACATAAGGCCATTATGGATGATCACTCCCTAAGTGGATATAGGGAGGAGATTCCTTATGGATAATATACTCATATTTCACATTACATCATTCACCTTCTCCAGACTTGTGAAGAGATTGGGGCAGCAAGAAAATGGTTGGGAGGCCACCCATCACTTTTTTCTATGGCAGTGGAGAGTCAAACTGCGTTGGCTACATTTGAGGAACCATTGTCCTTCCCCTCTACTTCACATGGCAGCCAACTTGATTCTCCTTATGGTTCCCTTGGTTGATATTGCTATATCTTTCCTTGGGAGCATGATTGGAGGAGAGACACATTGGGTGAATGTGTCCTTGGAGGGAGAAAACTCCCACACCCTTTGCACTACATGTTCTAAAGGGAGCATGGGAGATGGTATGGCCACTACAGCAGCTCATTTGTTTCCTTATGAGGTGATCCATATGAGGAATGTGATGCCATATGATGATGACTTCCAAATCATCACATATGAGATGATTTGGGCCAACATGTTTCATAACATTGGAGGAGAGATCCTTAGAGGTCTACTCTCCATCTTGCCATTTGAGGGCAATGTCATTGTACCCCAGGATCATCATACACTCTACACTTACCCTAAGTGGAGAGGATGACAGCGTGGGGTAGGCTATTTTGTCTACCATGATCAAATTTTCAGGCCACCTACATTGTCGGAGCCAGAGGTGGAAGATGACTTCCAAGAGTTGCCATGTTGGGATGTAACACATTTTGCATGGATGATTGATTGGGGAATGGAGGATCCACATGAGGAAGATGCTCCTCAACACATCATAGAATGCATGCCTTGATAGGAGGCTTTCCAGTTCTGTCCTTGCAGTTTCTTGAGGACAAGCAACATTTGGGAGGGGAGGACTATAATATTCCAAAATTTTCCTACAATAATTTGGAATATTACTTTTTACTAATTTCAACTAGGAGGAGAATAAGTGGTTAAGGAGTACCATGCATAGTGATAATATCAATAAAATCCCTCATAGTATGAAAGGGGATCATCATTGGAGCTATTTTTCACACCCTCATGTGTGAAAAGGGACATTTGCAAGTGGACAAGGTCAAGTTTGACCAAGTCAACAATGTTGGGATAAGAGGTGGAGAGCACTTAGAGAAACAACGTAGTATGAATGGGAAGAGGGTTATTTGGTGGAGGAAACCCTAAAAGAAGTGGGACCCATGGAGAGGGGGCCTTCACTTGTTTAAAAGGAGGGCAAGGCGGCCATTGTTTCTCATGCTTTGTATTATTGATCCCATTGTCTATTCAGACATTGTGCATTCTTTGCTGTCTAGCAAGAGTTGCTGGGGGAATTCCTATTTAGGATTCCTTATCCTTCTTGAGAGGCCTCTTGAGGGATTTCACTTATTTTCCTCACATCTAGGCTTGAGGCCAACCATCGTCCTCCAAGACAACATTATTTCTGCAGCAGAATAATGTTGTCTTACAGGGTGTTGCAGTGAGGGTTCACCACACCACCTCCATTAGCTATTTTTCAGAGGAGGAGTCTCTCTTTCCTTTGAGAGATTAGTTTGGAGGCCTTTGGAGCTGATTGTTGATCTTGGCATTGGGCCAACCCATTCTCTTGCCCCTACAACACAGTTCCATCCAGTGACTGTGTTATTTCTAGTGAAGCATTTACAGTGGGGCTCTTGCAGATTGTTGGAGGGTGAGATCTTTGGTGATGGGATCAGCCTTTCACTTAAAAGATCCATTGGAGGAGGCATATTCGGTTTGGGCATCATCTACATCGATCCTCATCCAGTTCTATTTTTGATTTGCAACTGCTACCCAACAACTCCGGCATTTTGCAGATTTTGTATTTTATAGCCAAACCTCTCATGATTGACATGAGGTAGCCTTTGGGAGCTGATATCTTCACTCCCAATGTTGTATGGGCCTTATAATTGTACATATATGTATTTTACATATGTTAGCATTCAGTTGCTCTATAAAACTGCACTGTCATAGCTTGGGCATACATGTGTAGCAGTGGTTTTATCATGATTCATGTACCAGTCTCTTGAGGTTGAGCATTGACAGTCTTATGTAACATTTCCTCAAGATATTTTATTCATTTGTTGCTGCTATTTCTTAATAATATGACTATGGATTTCTCTCATGTTTCTATGAGTTGAGTGTTCTTGCTGCTCCATTGTTGTGTTTGCATGTTGCTGGGTCTCCAACTTTAGAAAATCTTGAGATATTCTCATTGTTGTAGAATTTACCTAATTTGGGATATTACAACATGGTTGAAAGAGCATCAAAATTATAGGGCCATGACAGATGGTATCAGATCTTGATTCAGGGTGAGTCAAGCTACGTTGGTTAGTCAGGAAGTAGTAATACATTTGCAGGGTTGCAGGTTGTATTGAAGTTGAACTTATAATGAGTTATACTGTTTTGTAGAAAATGGGATTTACGGGAATTTGGAGTCTTGAAGATTGGCAGAAGCACACCATGGGGCCAAGCCAAGTCAAACAAATTTTATCAATAGAATTGCAATTAAAATATATTGAAGAAAGGTTGATAGAATTAGAGACAGGATTTCGTGATATGAGACAGACTATTCTTACATTGGTCAAGGAAGGGATACCCGACACAAACATGGGTGAATTTTATCGACATGTGAAGAAAATGGATTGTTTTGAAGTAATTTTAATAAATATATAAGAAGAGAAAGGCATGATGTGAGAGAATGAAGCCGAGCTTAGAAGGAATCTTGAAAGAATGAAGCATGGTGGGATAGAACTCACTATGGCTGAACCGAAGGAAGTTTCATATCTACCAATGAAATGTATAAATTACACCAATGGATTCAGTCTGATCATGCAATGTACTAAAACAAGATATTGAATCCTTCTATAATATTTGCGGAATATAAATCATGATCGCTCAATCACATGCAAGTAAGAGAAAGAAGTAAATCAATCGTACAACACAAGATTTTCCTGGGGAAAGCAACTGCTCAAAACCCTTCCATATTTATTTTATAATCAACCAAGGAAGCATGAAACAATACAATGCATGTGTCCTCACAAGAACCTCATACACTCTACCAATTGTCTCACACTGATCTAGGAAAAAATTGGACAAATACATAGCCAATTTCTTGCCCAATTTCTGTCTGCCCTGCTCACGAAATCGCTAAGCAAAATAATTCCTATTAAAATGGAATTCCAACTGTCCTTCATTGCAAAATTCATCATGGGAATCCTATGGCTTTATAATTGCGCTCGGGAAATTTGCTAATAATAAAACTGATAGTTTACTTCCCTTTAACCTTTGTCTCAACTAGGTCGTCATTAGAATTGACATGCATCCAACTATTAATAGTGACTCATCAGTTACTTGGTATATCACTACTTGTGAATTAAATCTAATTTAATTCAATTAACCTTCCACTAGCTCATCACTTAGTTAGAACTAGTTAAACTGATTTTAGCTCAATTAATTTGAGTAAATTGATTACACTAACACCACACTAGTGCTACAATTGAACTGGACCCTGTTAATAATAGAATCACTCTAGTGCTACAATTGAACTGGACCCTGTTAATAATAGAATCACTCTACATGCCTCACCTTTGACCCTCAACTTGAAATTCTTGAGGTAACTAAGTCTATCACACTTACTTAGCTATTACAAGTTGTTATGAGATAAGATTACAATTTATTGTCCAGTTTATTTAAAAAAATTAGACGCCCACATTTAGCATTAATGCGTCATTGAATTCCTCACTCATGTGTGACTGGAATCCCATACTATTATGTGGTGCATTTCCTTGTTTAATTTCAACACTCCCTCTCAATAAGAAATGGATTATCAGCTACCCCAATCATGCCTCAGTCATATTCGAATTTTCTCTTTTCAAGTGCCTTCGTCAAGATATCTACATCCTAGTATTCCGTGGGAATGTACTGCAACAACATAATGCTGCTCTGAACACAATCTCTGAGATGGTGGTACCGGATGTTAATATGCTTGGACCTGTCATGGAATACCAAATTAACCAATATTTTTATGCAACTTTCGTTATCACAATGTATCATCGTCAGATCCATCTAATGACCAAACAAACCAACAAGTATCTTCCTCATTCAAATGGCCTCACATGTGTAGGTTTTAACCCTGTATAGAAACTATCTACAAACAAATTCTTAAAGATAGAAACTAAACAATAGCAACAACATAAAACATAAAAAAAAAATACACAAAGATTTTTCATGTGGATCCCAAAAAAGGGACTACCGACTTGATTTTTTCAGTATATTCCTTTTAGTGTTACAACACATATATATACATGTCGGCGCATTTATAAACCCCAATCCATTAGCCTTGGATTAGAACATAACCGTAGTTCCCTTGACTAGATCTAGAAAATACCAGGGGCTAAAAACCATCATGCCCCAAAACCATGTGCAAACCCATGCACAAAACCATATGCGGGACCGCCCACCGAAAAGTAAGGAAACAAAAATTTCCCAGGGCACTGTCCTGGAAACCGCATAAGGGGTTACCCACCCCCTCCGAAACCCTGGGTAAGGGGGGCTTACACTCCCCCTGTGACTTCCACATTGTTCCTGGCCCAATGTACAGGGGGAGCTATCGCCCACCTTATGAACCCCCCGCACATGTGAAAAATCATGGAAATAATATAACACATACTCAACATTCTCCCACTTGTTTTTTTCTTTCCATAGGGGCCCACAGGTGAGCTTAGTCATTATTCTAGCCCTGCAACACCCATTTTTTCTCTACACCAAGATAAATTCTGAGTGCTCATAGAATATGTCAATTCATCTGCAACATTCTTCAAAGTGTCCACCTTTACCAACAACAGCTTTTTATCCTCAACCATATCTCTCACAATGTGATATTGAACATCGATGTGCTTTGTCCTTGAATGATAAAAAGGGTTCTTAGCCAAGAACACTACACCTTCGCTATCACATTCTATCCTTATAGCTCGCGGCACCAACCCCATACTTGAACACAATCTCTCCAACCAAACTTCTTCCTTGCTTAAATGACTGGTTGCCATGTATTCTACCTCCGTAGTTGAAAGAGCCACTATGAACTGCATTTTACTCATCCAACTGACTACACCTCCAAATAGGCTAGACACATGCCCACTTGTAGATCTTCTTTGGTCCCGATCTTTAACCCAGTTTGCATAAAAAAAACCACATATTTCCAAAAATCACTCCAATCCTGATCTTCCCCAGTAGCACAAACCATAGTCACTATTTCCACGCAACTATCTTAAAGGTTGCTTCCCTGTTGTCCAATGATCCTTCCCTGTTTTTTACATAAACATGCTCAATACTTTCACTGCATGTGAAATGTCTCGTCTACTACATACCATTGCATACATCAGGCTACCCACTACACTTGCATATGGAACATGGGACATATCCTCCTCTTCTTCTTGTGTCTTTGGACACTATTCAACAGATAGCTTTACACCTACAGGAATAGGAACCTTCACTGGTTCACTATCCTACATATTGAATCTCTACAATATTGTCTCGACATACCTCCTTTAGTTTAACCAAAGCTTCCTCTTTGCCATATCTCTCTTAATTTCCATGCCCAAAATATAGTTTGCAGCACCAAGATCCTTCATGTCAAATTTGGAGAACAATTGGTTCTTCAAATCTTGGATAATTTCTTTGTCATTTCCAATCAGCAGCATATCATCAACATATAAGACAAAATAAATAGCACAGTCACCAATTAATTTAAAATACACATAGTGATCATATTAACTTTTGGTGTTGCCAAGTCCCAATATATAGGTATCAAATTTCTGATACCACATCCTTGGCGACTATTTTAACCCATACAAATACCTTTTTAACCTGCATACCAGTTATTTCTTACCCTGCTAGATGCTTGTCCATGAATTCAGGTCATAGGTTTCATGTGGAAAGCACCATATTTCTCACCAATAATTGCATCTATGACTTGCAACCCCTACCAAGTTGCAAATCACATTTGAATCACATAAACTTCTACTTATTGTCTTTTGATTGCATGATCTATGACTCCCCCTTGGACCCTAAATTTGGGACCTATGTTTCCCTTCAAATGTTATTGGGATATCTTTTTTATCATTCAAGTTGTAAAGTTTCAAAACAAGACCCAAAAAAGTTGACAATTTATGTGACAAAGCCAATTTTGCGACTTTGCCACCTCTTTTCAAATCACAGTTCCCAACTATGACCTCACAGAGCACACTTCTAGTCAACGAACTCTCCATAGGTTGCAATTATGTTCTACCATTCTCCAAAAGGCACAATTCCACATGAATCCAACCTCAAGGTGCATCCGCATATGCGATTAGCCTGATGATTACAATCGGTATCGAATATCAGTTGCGACCATGCTTTTGAATCCAATTACAACTATATCATTCCATGAGGTCACAAGTCACATTTTTGGTCCCCAAAATTGCATCTATAAAATACAACTTTCATTACTTTCCCGAATTACGACCTCTCTATAATGCTTGCCTTCCTGTGTGGTTAGTACTCTTGTGCAAAGTGTCTCTCACCCACTTTTCATCTAAAACCAGAAAGGATAGATTCATGAAACAAGAACTACACAATAGTCATATAAATAAAGAGGAAATTTCTTAGTCTACATTCAGTGATATTGGAATGGCATTTACATTCACTGGTGCAAATAAAGGGGAACTATTTTCTAGAGATATCAACACATAGTATGAGTATCAATCTAAAATCGTGTATGTGAAAATTGATATGAATTCTAACACCTTAACAACAATAACTTTTCATTAACCCATTCCACATGTAAATACTATTTTGAGCTTTAAAATTCCATATCAAAATTCCGACAAGGTGGACTTAGAGTACTATCATGATCACGTGGGATTTAGCTCAGGCATTGGCTTGACACCTACTCCCATTGTCAAGGTCTCTAGTACATTTGGCATATGAAAATTTAGTTTTTGGTGAGATGGCCTTTGACAATGCATCTAGAACATTTTCAAAGTATATTGAAAGCATTGTTGTTTCAAGGCCCGAGTACACTACAACTATGAAGCCCTCATATATACATATAGTGAAACTTATTTCAAATATTTCAATTTTGGCTAGATCCACCCATAAGTTTTCGAAAAATGAGAACACTTATATATTTTTGAGTTCTTATGTTGTTTATCATCTTACCACAATGAAATAATGATTTCACAATCATGGGAAACATGGTCCACATATCCAACATCAGTGGAGGCCTAAATCACTAGTAACAATGTTTGGAGAATTTAACACCAAGGATTTTGATAAAGAGTGAAAAAATTGGTTTTTCGTTGGCATTAAATCCTTGATATAATCTAAATGAAGAGAAATAAAAAGGATCCAACTTTTTTGAAAAGAGTGAAGGTTTTATTGATACTTAATCACTTTAAATTTCTAGTAGCTTCCATACGGTCCATTTCTATGTATTAAGGGGGAGTGTCAGAATTAATGGATAAATCTATTAATGTACTTGGTTGTTTGTTGTTAGGATTGAGATCCCCTATTTAGGTACAAGATGCTATTATTTAGGGAGTGGTTTAAACCACCACCTAATGTCTAAGTTTATATGTACGAGACTTTTGATTGAATTAATACAAGGTGTGTTGTGTGCTTCAACATTCTTCAAGTGACTCACCTGGAGAACCTCTTTTTTATGTCATATTGTGTCTCTCCTTCAAATTTTATCATGATGATAATCCTTGATATACAATGTTGGTTCATTGTCACTCCTTTTGAAACCATTATTTAGCAAGTAATGGTCTATTTGACTATACCAAGCTCTTGGAGCTTTCTTGAAGCTATACAATGCTTTCTTCAACCTATATAGCTTACGTTTTTTATTTTTTATTTTGAAACCAGGTGGCTGATCAACATAGACTTCTTCATTCAGTACCCCATTTAAAAATGTATACTTTGCATCCATTTGGTAAATTGGTCATTTGTTTTTTTCTGCAATAGATAATACAAATTGAACAATATCAATTCTTGCTATAGGTGCAAATTTTTCACCATAATATATGCCAAGTTGTTGTGAAAAACCTTTGACAACTAGCCTTTCTTTGTGTTTATCAACTTCACCTCTCTCATTTAACTTAGTTTTATAAACCCATTTGACACCTATAGAATTTTTGTCATTAGGTATATCGGCCAAATCCCAAGTTTGATTGCTTTCAATAGCATCAATTTCATTATTCATTGCATCTACCCATTTTTTTCCCTTTATAGCTTCTTCAAAACAAGTAGGTTGAAATGAGAGAAATGAAAAATGTACAACATCATCAACATCGTCATGTGCACAAATATAACTTAAGCTTCTCATTTTTGGATTATCATAATCAGACTTGCTTAAAGATGACGAAGTGCTGTTGCTTGATGAATTTCTACTCATTTTGTCTTGAACCTGTAATATTGGAGTGCCCGTAGTAAGTGTTTTATGTTCATCGAGCATAATAAAAGTATGAGGACAAGTATTGTTCTCTATTTCACTCTAATATTTTACTTCCATAAATTTTACATCTCCACTTAAGACAAAGTTCTTAGTAATGACTAGTTTAAACTTAGTCACATCTTTAGCATACTTAAAATGATAAAAATGAGTTAAATGAGTTGTTTGAGGTCAGAGAGTTTTCCAATAAACTTAAATGAAGAGAAATGATGAAATACATATTTTTATTTCAAAGTGATAATATGTATCATATTTTAAATTTACCAATTTAAATTTATCACTCAAATCATATGAAGAGTACACAGGAAATATATGAACAATTTCTTTATATCAGAGAAGAAATTAGCTTTTACCAAATACAACTAGAATGAGGTGATAACTACTAAATGAAGCTACAACTTCATTCCCATGCGCCACCCTACCACCCTTAATAATTAAAAGAACAAAAATATTTGGCTTCTATACTAATGATAGTGATCCAAATACAACAATATATAATCAATGTTATCTACGTCTAAACATATTTAACTTCAGATGTGCTCTAATAAGTATGTTATTGTAATTTTGACCTCTTATGCAACAAAATATATTATAATGTATACCATCAATAAATTGCTTTATATATGCCTTATAACACTTCTCGGTGATTTTAGTAGCTCAAATTTACCTCAAGAATTTTGCCTCAGAAAATGAGGTTCATCTACCTCAAAACCTAACTCTCATCTACTTTAAGAATTCTATGAGAATGAGTTCAATATCTACTCCAAACTTCTACAAAAGTAGCTTCAAGATCTACTCCAAACTTCTTGTTGATCTACCCAAGCTGACATTTCCTCACTTCTTCTTCATTGGATATTAACCCCCAAAACATTTTGTTTCTTCATTTCTTTCAACAAATTGGAATCCAATTTCTAAAATGCCTTCTTCTCATGCCTTCTCATGCCTATAGATAGTGCATTCTCAGTCCACACAAAGCCTACTTGTCCACTCCGAGGGCCAACTTGTCCACTAGCTTGACCCACTTTCGAAATTAGCAAAATGTATAGTGAATATTCAAAAAAATCATTACTCCACATTATGACGAGTTACAGAGAGTTTCATATAACTTGAAAATATCATAATATGATTTCTAACCATGTATGTTATACTTTTGTTTGAGCTAGTAATTCTTTTTCTAACAATAAACTTTTTTCTAATTTTTTATAAAATGTAATCCTTTACAAAGTGAGCCTAAATTTCAATTATAATATCCATTATAAGTTTTCTATCAAAATTTAACTAGGAGCCGAGAGAGAATTGAAATGTAATTCTTTCACTTGAAATTTTTTTTTTCCATAATTTATATAAAAAAATAAAATTTAAACTTTTAAGTCTCGAGTCTGTTTATCGTTAAAATTTTAAGAAAAAGGAAATTATTTTCCTCAACGAAAAGAATTTACACAAGGTTGCATAAATGAGTTTGATCAAGACAAAAAAGTTACAAAAGTTTACACAGAGTTGCGGAAATGAAAGTCTTCATTTTAATACACAGTTGTGGAATTCACGTAATCCATTCTATACAGTTGCATTGCGGAAATGAAGGTCTTTATTTTAATACAAAGTGGCGAAAATTAAAATCGCAACTATAGAGGAGAAAATAAAATCAAATAATTTTACTCAAGCTGAACATACACATTCATATGGAGGCTACGAATCCTTCACCAGTAAAACAACTATTCTTACTGTGATTTACACTCACCATAGGTTGCAAAGTAACCCATAAATGTTGTTTTCACTTCCCTGCCAAAATTTGCTCCATGATTTTCTCCTTCTTGTCTTTCCATACTTACATACACCACATTACATTCTTCTACACTATGCTTGTTAATTCAAAACATATATATCTAAAAAAATTAATTCATGAGAGAAAAAATTTAATAAATAGCATGGGAAGACATCATTTTTTGAACATTGAGGATTAGTAAATGTTTTCCCATGCGATTATACTGACCATTAATAAATTTCAAATTGACTTTTAATCAATTTACTCTATTGCGAAATGGGTTATGTACACTACTGAGAAATTCATTTACTTCATTTACTCTATGTCCTTTAACCTGCAAATAAAATCTGCCTGCAAAAAATTCACTGAGGTATGGAAGCTTGTCAATGTATTTAATGCGGTGGTTGAGATTAATTCTCCAACATCCCCCCTTAATCGCAAGTACCTCCATTGATCATTCCAAGAAAATCTTTGATATAAACAAAATTTTCATGTGCCAATGGCTTTGTGAAGATGTATTCAAATTTTTCCTCTGACCTGCAATGTTGCAACACAATTTCACCATTGTCTAAAAAAGTTAACTAATTCTTTTATGAAATGATATTTAGCATCAATGTGCTTTGTCCTCTTCTAAAAGAAAGAATTATTTGATAGTGCAATTTCTTCATTGTTATCATAGAAAATAGTAGTTTCTCCATCTTGTTAATGACATAAATCCCGCAACATCCTTCTCATCCAAACTAATTGACACATTTTTGCCATTGTGACGACATATTCAACATCTACTATTGACAATGATACTATCAGTTACTTCTTGGAAGCCCATGAAATGGCTCCCGAACCCAAATGAAAAAAATATCCTGACATGCTCTTTCTTTCATCAACACTTCTTGCCCAATCACTGTCAATGTAACTAACCAGCCTAAAATCATCTATTGTGGAGTAAAAAATGCCATACTCCTTTGTCCCATTGACATACATTAGAATTCTTTTGCATGCTTATCAATGTGTCTCCCTGGGTGTCTCCATGAACCTCGATACCAAAATCACTGCATAAATTATGTCAGGCGTAGTTGCGATCAAATGCATTAGGCTACCCACCATAATTTTGTATAATTTCAGATTGATATCGTTGCTGCAATCTTCCTTGCTCAACTTCAACCCCATGGCAGTTGGATTTGGTGGTGGCTTGTTGTTCTGCATATTAAAAATCTATAAAATCTCTCCAACATACTTTTCTTGATAGATAAAAATGTCATTTTATGTTTTCTTGACTTCTATGCCCAAAAAATATCTTAACAACCCCAAGTCATTCATTTCAAACTCATTTTTCATGACTGCTTTGAAATCAACGATGAGAAAATCATCAGTCCCTGTAAAAAGAAAATCATCTACATACAAAACGACAATAAGACACTTACCATCATTTTCTTTGATGTAGAGATTAGGTTCGCCGTCACATTTTTCGAACCCATTGTCCATCAAGTAAGCATATCTCTTGCTATACCATGCACACAGTGCTTGCTTCAGCCCATAGAGAGCCTTCTGCAACCTACACGCTTTGTAATATTGGCCTTCTACCTCATAACTAGGATGTTTCACAACATACACTTCCTCTATCAGCACTCCATTCAAAAACGTTGATTTTACGTCCATTTGATACACCTTCCATTTATGTTGCGTGGTAATTGACAACACTGTACGCACTATCTCCATCCTTGTGACTGGTGCAAATGTTTCCGCGTAGTTTCTTCCATGTTGCTGCTTGTATCCTTTGACAAATAGCCTTACTTTATGCCTTTCAATATTTCCGTCATTGTTTCTCTTGGTCTTATAGACCCACTTCACTCCAATAACTTATTTTCCTTACGGAAGGTCCACTAAATCCCATGTGTCACTCTTTTCTATTTCTCCTATTTCTTCATCCATTACCGCAACCCATTTCTATTTTTTGACTACATTCTCAAAATGATTTGGGTCATCTACATAACAAAATAATGAAAATAAAGATTTTAGACCAACAATATTATCAACTTCATCTTGCTCATAAATTTCATTTAAACTTCTAAATTTTGGTCTTCTTATGCTTGCTAAAGATGGGATTGGTGTTGTGCTTGAAGTAGATGGTTATGCGGATCTTTGTGCTACCCTATTATTTGTTGCGCAGTGCTACCCTATTATTTGTTTGTGGTGTCACATGTTGACTGCTTTGTTGAGCTTGTCTAGGTGTAGGAGGAGTCACCATTGAGGAATTACTTGTTGCGGTTAATTTCTCTTTGTCTTCATGTGGCATACATGTCTTCACATTGATTGTCTTCTCTAAACTTACAGTCCATGCTTCCTCTTCTATGAATTTAACATCTTTGTTGATTATGAATTTCTTGGTTGATGGATTCTAGAGCTTGTATGCCTTGAATTCATCATTGTATCCAACAAATATACATTTATCCCCCTTTCTGTACAACTTCTCCCTCAACTCATCCGGGACATGTGCATACAACACACATCAATGTGAGTGACATATTTCTCATGTGAGTGACATATTTCTTTCTTCCACTCCATTCCTCTTCAAGAACAATGTTCATAACACTTTTGTTTGGACACCTATTAATAATATACACTGCACAAGTGACAACTTCAGCCCAATAATCATTTGGCAAATGATTTGTCTTCAAAATACTCATTGCCATTCTTATGATGGTCCTATTTTACCTTTTTGCGGCACCATTTTGTTGAGGTGTATGCCTTGTTTTAAACTTCTTGTGAATTCCATGCTCCGTGAAAAAACGTAGGAAGTAACTTGAGATGTATTCACCACCTCTATTAGTCCTCAACACTTGATGTAGTGTTCACTTTGCTTCTCAAAAATAACTTTGTAGTTGCAGAAGCGCTCAAACACTTCACTTTTCTGTTTTAGGAAATAGACTCATATCTTCCATGTGTAATCATCTATGAAGGCCAAAATATAATGGTTGCCACCAATTGATAGTGTTTGCATTGGTACACATAAATTTGAGTGGACAATTTCCAAAGGTGCCTTTTCCCTTGTTGACTTTCCTGCTAGAAATGATTCTCTATCTTGTTTTCCAAAGATGCATCCTTCACATAGGCTGTATACTTTTCCTATGAGTGGAAATCCCTTCAACATGCATTTCCTATGCAACAAATTCAAACCTCCAAAGTTGAGATTACCAAATGTCAAATGCCATAACCAATTCTCATCTTTGATTTCTGCTTGAAATTTTCCTTATGTGACAGTTGCTACACTTCTTTCATCCATTTGTGAATTCATTGATATTTGTGCTTGAGCACCTTCTTCCTTCAAATTTGATCTTAGCTTGAGAGGAAACATTCTATTGTTTGTCATATGAACTTTTGCAATCAGCTGTCTACTTAGAGGCTTATCCAAAATTGTGCACACATCATTCTTGAAAAATACATTGTAGCCCTTTTGAATGAGTTGTCCAATGCTTATGAGGTTATGTTTCAAACTAAGGACAAAGTAAACATCTGACATGAACTTCTTCTCTCCCTTCTTTGTTAGAATTTCTACTCTTCCTTTTCCCATGACAGGGACTTTGCTATCAGTCGCCAATGTCCCTTCATATTTTACACTTTCATCTAGATTGGAAAACATTTATACATTTTGAGTCATGTGGTTACTACACCCTGAATCTAAGTACCATACATCCACTTTTTTTCTTGTGCTACATTAAAAGCTAAAAACATGCTATCGTGCTTTTAATTTTCCTTTATGAAATTTGCACTTGGTTTGCTACTTATGTCATATTTATTTTTTCTACATTCATTTGCATAATGAACATACTTCTTACAATAATAACATTGAACTTGACATTTATCATACGTCTGACCTTATGCTTGATTTTGTCTTGGGCGTTGACTTGAATTTTGATTGCTAACCCTTCTACTTGGGCTTGAAGGGCTTCTTCTTCCACCTCCGTGTGGGCTTCTTCCTCTTACTCTGTAATTTGATCTTCCTCAAGCTCTACCTTGACCAAATGAAACTTGTGTCTTTAAGGCATGCTCCATTCATGATTTTGTTTCCATGTTCAAAAAATGCTCATGAGACATCAGTGATGCATGAAGCTCATGCACTGAAAGCTGTGAGAGATCTTTTGTCTCTTCTATTTCCACAAATCTTGCTCGCAGACTTCTTAAAATTTTCTCAACTATTTTTCTTTCCTCAAGTGTCTCACCATGAGACCTGATTTTGGTAACCAACCCAATTACATGTGTAAAAAATGAGTCTAAATTTTCATACAAATTGTCTCAAAATCTCTTTTCAACATTTGTAGTTTTGTTGTCTTCACTTTTTTCATGGTAAGTTGTTTGGAGGGTATCCCATGCTAGTTTGAACTTTTTTATTGCTACAATCATTGGTAAGATACTTTTATGAACCACCTTAAAAATATAGAAGAGGGCTTTGGAGTCCTTCCAATTGTCCCTCAACAAATCTCTTTCTTCTTGTGTCAAAGCGTTGTATTGTATGCTAGTTCTTGGAAACCATTCTCCACCAATTCTCAAATGTCTTGAGAAGAAAACAAAGCCTTCACTGTAATAGCCCAATATTCTCAAATGTCTTGAGAAGAAAACAGAGCCTTCACTGCAATAGCCCAATAATCACAATTTTTTCCATTAAACTGTGGTATTTGTGGATTAATCAAGCTTGTGCTTGCCATTTTTACTGTGTAAAAAATTACTTTCTCAATGTGTAAAAACTCTCACTACTGAGCTACCCAAAAAATTTCAGAACTCCTTTTAACTACTTAGTTAAAACACTTGCGGTAATGAAGGTTTAAACCAGCTCTCATACCATGTTAAACTCATTTTAACTAAGTTAAAACACTTGCAGTAATGAAGGTTTAAACCCTCTCGCATACCATGTTAAAATTTTAAGACAAAAGTTTAGACAGAGGTGCGGAATTCACTTAATCCAAACCATACAATTGAAGAAATCAAATTATGAAGGTCTTCCTTTTAATACAGAGTAGTGGAGATTAAAATAGCAAATATAGAGGAGAAAATAAAATCAAATAATTTTAGTCAAGGTGAAAGAGAGTAAAAGTGAGTTGTTTCCGTAAAACACATACTTGAAATTTAATTTAATTTGTTCAAAACATATATATCTAAGACATTTAATTTATGACACAACAAATTTAATACATAGCATGAAAGGACATCATTTTCTAAAAATTGAGGATGAGTAAATGTTTGCCCATGTGTTTCTACTCACCATTGATGCATTGACTTGAAAAATCTTTTTCCATAATTTATATAAAATAGAATAAAATTTAAACTTTTATGTTTCAATCATAAGGTCCAATAAAGACTGTCTATTAAAATTAACTAGAAGAAACTTCTATCTATATTATGGATCAAAAAAGTCTTAAATCTAACCAGAAAAGACTTTATTAACAAAAACAAAACAAAAAACTTTATTTAAAAAAAATAAAAAAATAAAAAAAAATGAACAATAGCTGCAGTTGAGAAATTAAGAAATATAACTTTTACACCAAAGAATTGCATTACAATAACTGATACAAGTTCAAAAAACAAAATTACCGTGTCATTCATAGCCAAATAAAATGTATTTTCTATGATCTTTACAATTCAGTATCAGGCTCTAAGAGGAAATGGATTATAATGGCTACCCTCGGAGTTTCTAATATGAATTAGAACAAATCAGCTACGAAAGAAACAACGCGTATGCATTTTCCGCATGCCAGTCCCAAGTCCCAGTTCCATAAGAGGTAATAAAAAAATACCAATACCACACTGTCAAAACTAGAGCGTAAAACTGGTGAACTGATCTAAAAGAGTAACCCAACCAATTTATTGCCTGGGTTATACAAATCATACATCAACAGATCATATCCTAGGCTTTAGCCCACCGCTGGTAATTGTCCGAGCTCTTCCACCTTTTCTATTTTCATAAAACATGTAAGAAGCTCGTCCAGATAAAGAACCTCCTCGATCTTCACTATTCATAAAATCACTTCTTCCAGTTGGTTGACTACTATAGGAATAGCCACCACGTCCTCTCGTCGCATCATTTCTGGATCCCTCTCTGAAAGGACGTTTCTCCCTGATATATGCTTGACGACCACCAATTAGAATAGGGTATGCCTCAACTGCAGCTTGGACTGAAGCTGCTTCCTCAAATTCAACAAAAGCAAAACTGTCTCCACCTCCTTGCCTACTCTTAACTTGAACCCCAGAAGCCTTAATTGCCCCAAACTTCTTCATCTCATCCTCTACTTGACGAGTGGTGACATTAACAGGCAAGTTGTCAACAAAAATAGAGCACCCAATTTCTTCTCCGGTTCTCTTTTCTGTCATATTGACAATACTAGAACTTGAGGGTTGATTTGCAGTAGCTGCCTTTTGCTGACTGGAAGTGGAATTAGTTGCTTGATTGCGAGCAGAAATTGGTACAACCCAAACTTTCTCTGTCATATTCACAGTACTATAACTTGAGGGTTCATTTACAGAAGATGACTCTGTCTGAGTGGAAGTGGACTTAGTTGCTTTACTGTTGGCAGAACTTGGTACAACCCTAGTATCATCTTTCATATTGACAGCACTAGAAGTGAAGGGTTGATTTGCAGAAGATGCCTTTGGCTTACTGGAAGTGGAATTAGTTGCTTGATTGTGAGCAGAACTAATTGGTACAACCCTAGCATTATCTGTCATATTGACAACACTAGAACTTAAGGGTTGATTTGCAGAAGATGTCTTTGGCTGACTAGAAGTGGAATTAGATGCTTGACTTTGAGCAGAACTTGGTGCAACCCTAGCTTTATCTGTCATTTTAACAGTACTAGAACTCAAGGGTTCATTTGCAGAAGATACCTTTGGCCGACTGGAAGTGGCATTAGTTGCCTGACTGTGAACAGAACTTGCTACAACCCTAGCATTATCTGTGATTTTGGCAGCATTAGAAGTTAAGGGTTGATTTGCAGAAGATGCCTTTGGCTGACTGGAAGTGGAATTAGTTGCTTGACTGTGAACAGAACTTGGTACAACCCTAGCATTATCTGGGATTTTGACAGCAGTAGTAGCGGCGTCATCGGCGTAATGCTTGAATTTACTTTCCACATACGTCAGCATGAGGCAACCCACCTTCTATTTCTGCTACAGAAACACCGCAGTCGTCATAAAACCGTTGAGCAAATAACCTCCTGACGACCTAATAACCAGATTAGGGCAAACTCACAGATCACATTTTTGTTCGATAAAGCATAAAATCTATTCGGAAATTTATGAAGCGGATTTAATAAAAATCCCGCATCACAAATTGATGACGTCAGCAATCACCTTTTGGCACGCGGAAGTTTTATGCAGTTTGGTTAAATTTTTGTTTAACGTCCGGGGTCTACGGCGTGGTCAAATTTCTTTTTAAATGTTTGTTCTTTTAAAAACTTTGTACGTGTAGTCAACATATATATGTGCTACACACATATCATATGAAACAAACGTTTCAAAAAAGGTGAGGCCGTGGGCCATAGTAACTCTGTTTTTTTTGAGTTTTTAAAATAGTTTTATTTTAAAATAGGTTTTTAGATATTAAAAAAAATGCTGAGTCATATAGAGTTTAAAAAAAAAGGCCCCGTGAGAATATAAGTGTGTTGTAAGTTTTTTATTTCTCAGACAGCAGAAGTAAAAAGACTTGGAGAGCACAGCAGTGCAGAGTTTTAGTTTGTAAGCTTTATTTTTACACACAGCAGTGTAAAAATTTGATGTGCACAGCAGTGTAACAGATTTTTGAAGTGCACAGCAGTGCTTTCATTTTGGGTTTGACAGAGTATTTTTTCCAGAGTGAAATTTTAGAGAGTGTGAGTTGTTTTGAACTGTGTTTTGAAGCAGTCAAAGTTTTTTTTGTATTCCCTCAGGCAGAGGTGATTTTGTAACCAAGTTTTTGAAGTTTAATGAAATAGTTTTTACAGTGGGAAAAACTCTGTCTACAGTGAAGAATTTTTTTTTATTTTCTCTGTGTTGAAGAGGGAGAATTTTATTCTCCATTGTTGTTCTGGAATTTTAAATATTTCAACATGGTATCGGAGCTAATCCAGGCTCTTTGAAGATCAAAGAAGCTGAAGGAAAGGAGTTCTTTGTTGCAGCAGCTTCTCCAGCAGTGTGAAGACTCAGCCAAAGAATCCAAAGGTATTTCTCTATACAGTTTTTTGAGTCACTGTTGTAGAACAGTGAGCTATTTTACATACACAGTCAAGTTTTTTTTTAATCACAGTTAAGAGTGCAAAATGGCTGGAGCCAGCACTGGTATGGGTATGGGAAATGTCCATCTCCCAATGTTTAATGGGAAAAATTATGACTACTGGTCAATAACTATGAGAGCATTATTTGTCTCCCAAGACTTATGGGAATTTATTGAAGATGGCTTTGAAGAGCCAACAAATGAAGAAGAGTTTGAAGATTTAACTCAGGCAGAAAGAGAGTTGCTGAAGAGCAATAGGAAGAAAGACTCCAAGGCTCTCTTCTTATTGTATCAGGCAGTGCATGAGAGTGTGTTTCCAAGGATAGCAGCAGCCAAGAGATCCAGAGAAGCATGGGAAACTCTCAAGACAACCTATCAAGGCATGGAAAAAGTGAAGACAACAAAACTTCAGTTGCTGAGGAGAGACTTTGAGACTCTCTGTATGAAAGAGTAAGATACTATTGACTCATTCTTCACTCATGTGATTGGAATGGTCACACAAATAAGATCTCATGGAGAGACTCTTGAAGACAAGAGGATTGTGGAAAAACTCTTGAGGAGTCTACCCTCAAGATTCGATGTGATTGTCACCACCATAGAGGAGGCTAAGGATCTCACAAAGTTCACAGTGGATGAGCTACATGCATCACTGATGACTCATGAGCAGAGATTGGGTAGAAGTGAAAACTCATCTCTAACATGCCTTTAAGACCCGGATGTCTTTGAAGATAAAGAGGCAAGTGAGGAAACAAAAGAGGAAGAGGCAGCCAAAACAGTAGGTGGAATACCAAGAAATGCTCATGAAGAGGCAGAATCCAAATCAGCATCAAGACCACAAGTGCCAGCCTACAGAGTGGTCGCTAATGCCTGGCGTATCGTAGGTATGATAAGTCCAATGTCCAATGTCACTATTGTAAAAAATATGGTCATTATGCTAATGAATGTAGAAAGAAGCAGCATGATATGGGAAATAGAACTAGTGCAAATTTCACTAGAGAAAATATCATCCAAGATAATTTGTTTTTGGCTTGTAATATGGCTGAAGAAAAGAATGAGGATTTATGGTTTCTAGACTCCGGTTGCAGTAACCATATGACAGGAAACTTAGCCATGTTTTCTATGCTAGATGAGAGTGTGAAGTCACAAGTCACACTAGGGACTGATAGTAAAGTGTCTGTTATGGGAAAAGGAAATGTAAATGTTTTAACAAGGAAAGGTGCAAATAAATCCATAGCAGATGTTTATTATGTTCCAGGAATGAAGTGTAACCTCTTAAGTATTGGACAGCTTGTTCAAAAGGGGTACAATGTATTTTTTGAGGATGATGTTTGTAACATCATGGACAAACCACCCAGCAAACAATGCATTGCTGAAGTGAAGATGACAAGGAACAGGATGTTCCCTCTTAGAATGAGAGCAGATTTGAAGAATGAAGAAAAGATAGCAGCAGTGGCAAAAGAGGCTATCCAAAGCGAACCAAAAGATGAAAATTGGTTGTGGCACTTGAGATTTGGACATCTCAACCTTGGAGGTCTTAATTTGTTGAACAGAAAAGGAATGGTAAGAGGTTTACCATTGATAGAGAAACCGGACAACCTTTGTGAAGGTTGTATTCTTGGGAAACAACACAGAGAAAGTTTTCCTTCCGGAAAAAGCATAAGGGCAAAGGCACCCTTAGAGATTGTCCACTCAGATTTGTGTGGACCGATGCAAACTCCATCGCTTGCTAGCAGCCACTACATGTTAACATTCATAGATGATTTTACAAGAAAAACTTGGGTTTATTTTTTGAAAAATAAAAGTGAAGTGTTTGAAAAATTCTGCAATTTCAAAGCACTTGTGGAAAACCAAAGTGGGTTGCACATCAAAGTCCTAAGGACTGATAGAGGAGGTGAGTATATCTCTAAATATTTTCTACGTTTTTGTAGAGAAAATGGTATTCAAAAGCAGTTTACAACTAGATATACTCCGCAGCAAAATGGAGTAGCCAAAAGGAAGAATAGAACCATAATGGACATGGTGAGGAGTATGTTAAAGGCAAAACATTTGCCTAATGATTATTGGGCTGAAGCTGTACATTGTGCAGCATACATTTAGAATAGGTGCCCTACAAAAGCAATGATGAACAAAGTGCCGGAAG
Organism: Pinus albicaulis; assembly: GCA_034641835.2. Taxonomy (NCBI): domain Eukaryota; kingdom Viridiplantae; phylum Streptophyta; class Pinopsida; order Pinales; family Pinaceae; genus Pinus; species Pinus albicaulis. Next base: position 1,347,080,429 of record CM076577.1, on the reverse strand, counting down.
AGGCATGGAGTGGCACAAAACAAGGTGTCACACACATGAAGGTTTTTGGATGTGTGGCTTATGCATACATTCCGGATCAGCTAAGGAAGAAGTTGGACAGCAAGGGGGAGAAATGTATTTTCGTTGGATACAGTGAGGAATCCAAGGCCTACAGGTTATATAACCCATCCACCAGGAAGTTTATTGTGAGCAGAGATGTTCAGTTTATTGAGGAGGAAGCTTGGGATGGAAGCATAGAGAAAACAGTGAATGTTAAACATTGTTTATCTCATGATGAAGATGATGATGAATTGGCTGAAATACATCCCCAAACAGCAGCACCAACACAAGAGCAGCAGCAGACACCCTTGAGGAGAAATGAGAGTTCTTCTCCAAGCACACCACAAGGAGGAAATTCAAGTGCTTCTTCAAGCATTTGTACATCAAGTGAAAGAGGTAAGAAGTTCAGAAATTTAAATGACATTTATGCACAAGAGGCAACAAATGAAGGTATCAATTCTTTGTTTGCTTTATATTTTCATGTTGAAGACCCTATCCACTTTGAAGAAGCTATTAAGGAAAAGAAATGGATAGAAGCTATGGATGAGGAGATTAATGCCATAGAAAGAAACAAGACATGGGATTTGGTTGAACTCCCAAAAGGTAAAGATGTCATTGGAGTTAAATGGGTCTACAAGACCAAGAGTAATGCCGAAGGCAAAATAGAGAGACACAAGGCAAGACTTGTTGTCAAAGGGTATAAGCAAAAGCATGGGATAGATTATGAGGAAACTTTTGCACCAGTTGCTAGAATGGAAACCGTGAGAGCAGTGCTGTCCATAGCAGCACAAAACAAGTGGAAAGTTTACCAAATGGACGTGAAGTCAGCATTCCTAAATGGAGTGTTAATGGAAGAGGTTTACATTGAACAACCTCTAGGCTATGAGAAGAAAGGTCAAGAGCACAAAGTGTGCAAGTTGAAGAAAGCTCTTTATGGGCTGAAGCAAGCGCCAAGAGCATGGTACAGTAGGATAGATTCCTATCTACTGGAAAATGGATTTGAAAAGTGTGAGGGAGAACCCACCCTCTACATCAAAGAAAAAGATGGAAAAATGTTGATTGTAGTTTTATATGTTGATGATGTTATTTTCACAGGTAATGATGATTATCTTATTGAAAATTTTAAAACAATCATGAAAGAAGAATTTGAAATGACTGACATGGGTTTGTTGAAATACTTCTTAGGAATAGAAGTAGAACAAGATGAAAATGGGATTTTTATCTCACAGGCAAAATATGTTAATGAAGTGCTTGAAAGATTTAATATGCAGGAGAGCAAAGCAGCGATCACTCCCACAGTGATGGGATTAAAACTCAACAGAGAGGACAACAGCAAGGATTTTGATCCTAGCTTGTATAAGAGCATAGTTGGCAGCCTCATGTATTTGACTGCAACTAGGCCCGACATAATGCATGCTGTTAGCTTAATTTCCAGATTTATGGAGAAGCCAAAGGATGCACATTGGCAGGCAGCAAAGAGAATTTTGAGGTATGTTAAAGGCACAAAAAGGTTTGGTATTTTATATACTGCTTCAGAAAATTCAGATTTAGTTGGATACACTGACAGTGATTGGGCTGGAAGTGTAGATGATCGGAAGAGCACTTCCGGTTATGTTTTTCACATGGGTTCAGGAGCAATTTCATGGGCTTCTAAAAAACAACCCATTGTAGCATTGTCTACAGCAGAGGCAGAATATGTAGCAGCCACAGCAGCAGCTTGTCAAGCAATTTGGATGAGGAGGATGTTAAGAAGTTTGTGCCAAGAGCAGGTAAAAGGAACAGTGATTTATTGTGACAATAGCTCAGCTATTGCATTATCAAAGAATTCTGTGTTTCATAAGAGAACGAAACACATTGACACAAAGTTTCATTACATCGGAGAATTAGTAAACAATGGTGAAATTGTTTTGGAACACTGCAGAACTCAGGAGCAGTTTGCAGACATACTGACCAAGCCATTGGGGCAGAAGAGTTTTGAGTTTTTGAGGAAATGTCTGGGTATGACTGATAACCCAGCAGCTGAAAGTAAGGGGGAGTGTTGAATTTACTTTCCGCCGTGCTCTGTACAGGAGGCAGCCACCTTCTATTTCTGTTTTGCAGGACACAGTAGCCGCTTGCCAAAACCGTTGAGCAGTCAACCTCCGGACTTGAATTTTAATGAACCAGATTGAAATAAAATCCCGCATCACATTTTTGTTCGTACAGGTTGCCAAAAATCGGACCCGGGGAAATTTATGAAGCGGATTTAATAAAAATCCCGCATCACAAATTGATGACGTCAGCAATCACCTTTTGGCACGCGGAATTTTTATGCAGTTTGGTTAAATTTTTGTTTAACGTCCGGGGTCTACGGCGTGGTCAAATTTCTTTTTAAATGTTTGTTCTTTTAAAAACTTTGTACGTGTAGTCAACATATATATGTGCTACACACATATCATATGAAACAAACGTTTCAAAAAAGGTGAGGCCGTGGGCCATAGTAACTCTGTTTTTTTTATTTTAGTTTTTTTTGAGTTTTTAAAATAGTTTTATTTTAAAATAGGTTTTTAGATATTAAAAAAAATGCTGAGTCATATAGAGTTTAAAAAAAAAGGCCCCGTGAGAATATAAGTGTGTTGTAAGTTTTTTATTTCTCAGATGTACAGAAGTAAAAAGACTGGAGATGACAAAGAAGGCAGAAGTTTTAGTTTGTGTTTTTATTTACACACAGCAGCTGTAAAATTTGATGGCTGCACAAGAAGTTGTAATAGTTTTTTGAAGTGCACAGCAGTGCTTTCATTTTTGGTGAGACAGAGTATTTTTCCAGAGTGAAATTTTAGAGAGTGTGAGGTGTTTTGAACTGTGTTTTGAAGCAGTCAAAGTTTTTGTATTCCCTCAGGCAGAGGTGATTTTGTAACCAAGTTTTTTTTGAAGTTTAATGAAATAGTGTTTACAGTGAAAGCTCTGTCTCCATTGAAGAATTTTTTTTAATTTCCTCTGTGTTGAAGAGGGAGAATTTTATTCTCCATTGTTGTTCTGGAATTTCAAATATTCCAACCACTGCAGATGCCTTTGGTTGACTTCCAGTGGAATTAGTTGCTTGACTGTGAGCAGAACTTGATTCAACCCTAGCAGTAGCTCTCCCAAGAGATTGTTTCTCAACTGCAACATTGGATGGTTCTGCAGTTTCCTTAATCAGTGAGGCATGGGACTTGTTTGATGCATCTTGAACTATGGCAAGTGGCCTTTCATCGTCAACATGTTCAAGTGCTGAAACTTTTTGGCCTGCTGAGCCTTCTAGAACTTCCCTAGACTTCTGCATGTGTACCTTCTGAAGAACAGGAGCAGGCTCCTCCACCACTATTGTGGATTGGTCAATCACAGTATTCTGATCTTGACCTAATGCTTCTGACTTGACAACTGACTCTGAGACATGACCAGGTCTGGCTGCATGTTGCTCTACAAAGCAACCATTTATCAACACAAAACTTTGCTTTGGCTGATCTGGTTTTTCACCCACGTACCTAAACATGTCATTCAAAACGAAGTATCCATTTGGCTGAGGAGCCAAGAAAAAGGACTGAGTGAAGGGGGTTGTTTTGTTATTTTTAAAGGTAACTAACCCACTTACCAGAACGAATACTCCATTGTTGTAAGATGGCTGTGAGTCAACTGTCTTGATCTCGACCTTTACGACACCGTAGTCTAGAGACGCTAACTGCTGGCTCACCACAGCGGTTCCTTTGAGGATCTGATTATTTGGGGCTGGGCGACTAAGTGTGCTACAATCCTTGTAAAATTTGTATAGCAATTGAGGACGCAGAACAAGAACCTTGTAATAATCGTTCACGAAGGCATTCCCAATAATATGAAAATTAGGAACCACAGGAGCCATGACTATGCCTTCTTGTTCTTGGACGGACATTTCCACTCAGAGGCGATTAATGAAGAATAAACTGAATTCCTTTAAGTCGCGGAATGGAGCAGAAAGGCAAATAACGCCCACCTCGCCTTTCCTCTGCTCTTTAGTCCTGGGCCGTTGCTCGTAGTGCAGATTGAAACATGCAAATTACACGAATGAATTATGCAAATTGAACGTGTAACCCACATAAGATTTATAGGCAGAAGAAAAGAGCGTGGTTAACTATTAGACTCCTTTTTTAATAGATTTCGCCGGAATCCCCACCCCTAAAAACACTAATTGCCGTAATCGTCGGATCAGAGCTCCACACTCGATGTTGTCTCGGTCAAGGTAGACACGTGGCAAACTCTCCTTTTCTGCCATCATGATCATGGTTGCACGCTCATATTTTCACCACCATGCTCGATCTATCCGTCAAACCTAAAACACATTGGTTAAATTGGAACTCTGACATAGTGATCAATATATAACGGGGTTTATGTGGAATTTGACCAAATAGTTTTTATGGAATTGTATATTTTGGGGTCAAAAATATATCTCGATTTTTTTTAATGATAATTAATCTTGTCCATAAGAATAAATTTCAATAAGAGTCTTAAAGGGAAGGGGACAAACATAATTAAATAAGAGATGCTAAATTAAAAATTTTATAATTTTAAAAGAGCGAAATGATGAATTTCGATTTTATAATAAATATTATAATAATAATAATTTAATTTTAATTTTAAAGAAGTGAAATGATGAATTTCGATTTTATAATAAATATTATAATAGTAATAATTTAATTTTAAGATTATATTATGTTAGATTTAAGATTTTTGTGATTTATAATTTAGAAAAATAGTTTTTGGATTAATCACATTATTAGAATTTGGTTGATGTTTCGAATTATTTAATGTGGTTCATCTTTAGGACAAGGTAATTGATCTTAATGAATACATAGTGTGGATGCATCAATACTAGGATATAGCCGATAAAGATTAGCTTTTAAAAACTAGTCGTTATTAATTAATTATTAGGGAATTAACTATTAATTGTTAAGATTCTTAAAAAATAAGAAATATAGAAATTAAAAATGATTAATAGTGTGGATTCATCAATGCCCTCATATAGCCGATGAAAACTAGCCGTTAAAAACTGCGCGGATATAGGGTTAAAAACTAGTCGTTATTAATTAATTATTAGGGAATTAAATATTAATTGCTAAGATTCTTAAAAATTAATGAATATAGAAATTAAAATTGATTAAAATTTTATTAATGATGATCTTGATGATGATGGTTAATGTCAGTTGAGACCAATATGGTCAGATCTTAAGAAAGGCAAAGAATCTAAGTTTGATTCTTCAAAATCTTGTTTCTATGTTCAAAGAGAAGGGAAATAAGTGCTCCAAGATTGTTGTAAGTGGGTAATAAAATAAATTAGTAATAAATAATTTATTCAAATCAAAAGGTTAAATAATCTTAACTATAAATTAAAATTATAGTTAAATTAGAAATCAAATTGAGATAGAATTTTCATTTGTAAGATAAAAAGTTTATTTCACCCTAACAATTTATTCCAAAATTTAAAAGAATAAATTAAAATATATAATTAATAATTTATAAAAATAGATAAAATTAAATTTTGAAACATTTATCCTACTACAACATTTTCTCATAGTTTTATACTTAATTTAAAAAATGTTATAAAATAAAATTAAAATAAAATATTTTGATTTTGAAATGAGTTATGGTTTCTGGGCAAATAGCATTGATGAATCATAATATTGTAACAAACCTATTTACAAATTAACAATATTCATGGTAAAATAGAATAAATATGGATGGTTATGAATCTTTTGATATATTTATTTTAAGTATTAAGTTTTAATTTTTATTATAAAATTAAATTAAAATAAAATATTTATATATTTTTTTAAAGGAGTATTGTTTTTGGGTATTTGAATTTTAAGATTTGATTTATTATGAAGAAATAAATTCCCTTACCTGTAAATGCACATCAAATATAAATATAGTAATTAAAATAATTATTTAATTTTATATTATAGTTATGTAAAAGAAATTGAATTGAATATTGTAGAGATTCTAAATAAACAAGTAAACATTTTTACTTAAAAAGAAGAAAAGTATGGAACATAGGTTATAGATTAAAGTTGTTATGGGGTTTTAAAAAAAAAAATTGTGATGAATTATTGTTGTTATGGGTTATTATGGGTTTTTTAAAGGAAAGTTGCTATGGATTATTACGGGTTTTTAAAAGTAAGTGATTATGTGTAGCGTTAAAATAAGCATTCTTTTTAAATCCATTAGTTTAAAATTAATGTGCAGTTTCATCTTAATAAAATTAAAAATTAAAATAAGTAAGAATTTTAATTTTAATTATTTTTGTTAAATTTTATTTAAAATTAGTAAGAATTTATTACAATTGAATTTTTGAACAGTGCACAATTTATGAATTTAGGGTTTTTTTTAAGTACTAGATTATTAATTTATTAAAAAATATAATTTAAATAATAATGATGATGATGATTAATGTTTACTAAGACCAATGCGGCCTATCATATTTTAAGAAAGGAAAAAGAATCTAAGTTTGATTTTTCAAAAGCACGTTTCTATGATCAAATAGAAGGGTAATAAGCGCTCCAAGATCGCTATAGGAGGTGTCACGCCCCTGAGTTAGTGTCGTGCAAACTAGTGGTGGCAGAAAAACCTCAATGGGACAGACGCCCAACTTGGGTATGTACGACGACGATGTGCGATGGGCGCACCCATAGCGGCGGGCAAAGTCGTGTGTTTTGGCGAAACACAATGAATGTGGGTGTTGGGAGACGTCATGTTGGAGAATGTGTGCAGTGGTTGAGCACATCATTGTAGAGGTTGTGCGAGCTTGGCATAATGGGCGCGGGCGACTGAGCCAACTCGGGTGACCTGAGGGACCCATGGGTCAACACTTGGTGACAGAAAACATGTGTGATGACAGATTTTATAAGATGGATGGGCGAGTTATATATTTGCCAGGGCGATGCGTGGGCATAGTGACTAAGCCGACCCATGGGCATGGGTGAAGGGTCATGACACTTCATAAAATGGGACCACAACTACCATATTTATATGGACAAGTTGTGAGGTTTCAAAGAAATCATTCGATCATTCGATCTCATCACTTAACAAGTTTGCATCTAAAACATCGAACGAAGGGAGTGCATGTGCCCGTAGGGTCAGGTGAATAGGAAAACAAAATTATGAGTGAATATTGGAATGGTGTAGGTAGAGTCGTGAAAACAGGAAGCTGAACATGCAGCACGATGGGAAGAATGCGTGCAGAAAAGGTCACTCACAATATGCTACAGTTAGGGCATCGAACGTGCAATCGGGTCACAGTTTAATGCAACAGGGTCATGATATATTGGCCTCATGTTGAAAGTTCACTCAGTGATCCATGACATGCATAGTCATCCCGGAAGTGACCCAACATGCAGGAAGAGATGGTCAGGTAAGAAGAACGGGAAACAAGTGTAGAAGTGTGTTTATGGAGACTGAATTTTGGGTTTCCTTGGAAAAATTTTGTGGGCAAGTGGCAACAGTGTTGCTACACGACTTTGACATAACTTTGGTAAATTTGGCTAAGCGTGAAGGCCAAGGAAGTTCAAAGCACACTTGTTCTAAATCTTGTATTTTTATTTATAAAACATTGATATTGAGGAGACTCATTATTTCAGGGAGTTTCCCCTCCCTTATGTGTATGGACATACATTGTTGGTGAATTAATGTTTATGGTTTATGTTTATTTTTGCTACATATTCAAGAACATTTGAATAAATTAACAAAGTGTTGAGTAAAGGCATAGTCTATATACTAGAGTATGATAAAAAGAAAAAGTGTAGTAGTGCCACACCTGCTATACATGGTTGAAAGAGCAACACAATTATAGGGCCATGACAGATGGTATCAGAGCTTGATTCAAGGCGTGTCAAGCTACGTTGATTATTCAGGAAGCAGTAATATATTTGCAGGGTTGCAGGTGGCATTGAAGTTGAACTTATAATGAGTGAGACCGTTTTGTAGAAAATGGGATTTACAGGAATTTGGAGTTTTGAAGATTGGAAAAAGCACACCATGGGGCCAAGCCAAGTTGAACAAATTTCATCAACGTAATTGAAATTAAAAGATATTGAAGAAAGGTTGATATAATTGGAGAAAGGATTTTGTGATATGAGACAGACTATTCTTGCATTCGTCAAGGAAGCGATATCCGACACAAACATGGGTGAATTTTATCAACATGTGAAGAAAATGAATTGCTTTGAAGCAATTTTAATAAATATAAAAGAAGAGAAAGGCATGATGTGGGAGAACCAAGCCGAGCTTAGAAGGAATCTTGAAAGAATGAAGCATGGTGGGATGGACCTCACTATGGGCGAACCGAAGGAAGTTACATATGTACCAACGAAATGTATAAATTACACCAATGGATTCAATTGGATCATGCAATGTACTAAAACGATATACTGAATACTTCTACAATATTTGTGGAATACAAATCATGATCACTCAATCACATACAAGTAAGAGAAAGAAGTAAATCAATCGTACAACACAAGATTTTCCTGGGGAAAGTAACTGCTCAAAACCCATCAATCTCTATTGTATAATCAGCCAAGGAATCATGAAACAATACAATGCATGTGTGTTCACCAGAACCTCATACACTCTACCAATTGTCTCACTCTGATCTAGGCAAAATTGGACCAATACATAGCCAATTTCCTACCCATATTCTGCCTACCCTGCTCACGCAATCCCTTGGAAAAATAATTTCTATTAAATAGGAATTCCAACCTTCCTTGACTGTGCAATCCATCATGGGAATCCTATGACTTTATAATTGCACTCTGGCAATTCGGTAATAATAAAACTGATAGTTTACTTCCCTTTAAACTTTGTCTCAAATGGGTTGTCATCAGAATTGACATGCATGCAACTATTAATAGTGAATCATTAGTTACATGGTAGATCACTACTAGTTAATTATATCTAATTTAATTCACTTGACCTTCCACTAGCTCATCACTCAGTTAGAACTTGTTAAATTGGTTTTAACTCAATTAATTTGAGCTAATTGATTCCACTCACACCACACTAGTGCTACAACTGCAACTGGACCCTGTTAATAATAGAATCACTCTACATGCCTCACATTTGACCCTCAACTTGAAATTATTGACCTATGTCTATCACACTTAGTTAGCTATTACAAATTGTTATGAGATAAGATTACAACTTACATATTGGAATCCCATACTAGTATGTGGTACATTTCCTTGTTGAATTAAAACTCTCCCTCTCAACAAGAAAGGGATTATCAACTACCCTTATCATGCCTCGGTGGTATTCGAATTTTCTCTTCGCAAGTGCCTTCGTCAAGATATCTGCATCCTGTGTGGGAATGTACTGAAACAACATAATGTGCCTCTAAACACAATCTCTGAGATTGTGGTACCGGATGTCAATATTCTTGGACCTATCATGGAATTCTAGATTAACCGAGAGTTTTATGCAACCTTGGTTATCACAATGTATCACCTTCATAACCATCTGATGACCAAACAAACCAACAAGTATCTTCCTCATCTAGATGGCCTCACATGTGTAGGTTTAACCCTTGTACAAAAATTAATTGCAAATGAATTCTTAAAGATAGAAAATAAACAATAGCAACAACATAAAACATAAAACAAATACACAGATATTTTTCATGTGGATCAAAAAACTGGGACTACCAGCTTGATTTTTTCATTATATTCCTTTTAGTGTTACAACACATATATATACATGTCAAAGCATTCATAAACCCCAATCCATTAACCCTCGATTAGAACATAACCTTACTTCCCTTTACTGGAGCTACAAAATACCAGGGACCGAAAACCATCATGCCCCACAATCATGTGCAAACTCATACACAAAACCATAGGTGGGATTGACCACCTAAAAATAAGGAAAAAATAATTTCTCAGGGTGCTGCCCTAGAACCTGCGTAGGGGGCTACCCGCCCCCTCTGAAACCATGGACCAGAGGGGCTTTCGCCCCCCCTATGACTCCCCTGTTGCGCCTGACACAACGTACAGGGGGATCTATCTCCCCCCTTATGAACCTCCTGTGTGTATGACTAATCGTGGAAATAATATAAAGCATACCCAAAATTTTCCCACTTGTTGTTTTCTTTCCGCAAGGGGCCACAGGAGATCTTAGTCATTAGTCTAGGCTTGCAAAACCCATTGTTTCTATACACCAAGATAACTTATGACTGCTCACAGACTTTGTCAATACATTTGCAACATTATTTTAAGTGTCCACCTTTACCAACGATACCTTTTTATCCTCAACCATATCTCTCACAAAGTGATATTGAACATCAATGTTCTTTGAATTTAAATGATAACAAGGGTTCTTAGCCAAGAAAATTGCACTTTGGCTATCACAGCCTATCCTTATAGCTTGTTGAACCAACCCCACACTTGAACAATATATCTCCAACAAAACTTCTCCCTTTCTTTCATGAGTGTTTGCCATGTATTTTGCCTCTGTAGTTGAAATAGCCACTACAGACTGTCTTTTACTCATCTAACTGACTGCACCTCCAAACAGGCTAGACACATACCCAATTGTAGATATTATTTGGTCTAGATCTCTATGCTAATGTGCATCAAAAAAACCATGGATGTCCAAAACTCTCTCCAATCCTGGTCTTCCCTAGTAGCACAAACCATAATCACTAGTTCCATGCAAATATCTTAAAGCCTACATCATTGTTGTCCAATTCTCCTTCCTTGGTTTTGACAAAAACTTGCTCAATACTCCCACTACATGTGAAATCTCTAGTCTAGTATAGACCATTGCATACATCAAGCTACCCACTACACTTGCATATGGAACATGGGACATATCCTCCTCTTCTTCTTGTGTCTTGGGATATTGTTCAACATATATATTTACACCTACAGGAATAGGAACCTTCACCGGTTTCCTGTCATACATATTGAACCTCTGCAATATTATCTAGACATACTTCCTTTGGTTTAACCAGATCTTCCTCTTTTCCTGATCTCTCTTAATTTCCATGCCCAAAATATAGTTTGCACCACCAATATCCTTCATGTCAAATTCGAAGAACAATTGGGTCTTCAAATATTGGATAATTTTTTTGTCATTTCCAATTAGCAACATATCATCCACATACAAGGCCAAGTAAATAGCACGGTCACCAATTAATTTAAAATACACATAGTGATCCTCTTTACTTTTGGTAAATCCAAGTCCCCGTATATAGGTATCAAATTTCTGATACCACATCCTTGTCGACTGTTTTAACCCATACAAATATTTTTTTAACCTGCATACCAGTTCTTTCTTACCCTGCTAGATTCTTGTTCATGAATTTAGGTCATAAGTTGCATGTGGAAAGCACCATATTTCTCACCAATCCTTGCATCTATGACTTGCTACCCCTACCAAGTTGAAAACCGCATTTCAATCACAGAACCTTATACTTACTGTCTTCTGATTGCACAATCTGTGACTTCCCCTTGGACCCTAAGTTTTGGGACCTATATTTCCCTCCAAATGTGATTGGGATATCTTGTTTATCATTCATTTTGTAAAGTTGCAAAATAGGACCCAAAAAAGTTGACAATTTATGTGACAGAGCCAATTTTGCGACTGTGCCACCTCTTTTCAAACAATAGTTCCCAACTATGACCTCACAGAGCACACTTCTAGTCAACGACCTCTCCATAGGTCACAATTATGTTCTATTATTATCCAAAATGCACAATCCCACATGAATCCAACCTCAAGGCACATCCTCAGATGCAATTGGCTTGATGATTACAATGGGTGTCAAATATCAGTTGCCACCATGATTTCAAATCCAATTACGACTAGATCATTCCATGAGGCCACAAGTCACATTTTTTGTCCCCAACATTGCATCTAGAAACTTCAACTTGCATTACTTTCCCAAATTACAACCTCTCTATAATGCTTGCCTTCCCGTGCAGTCCATACTCTTGTTCCAAGTGTCTCTCACCCACTTTTTGTCTCAAAACAGAAAGGATAGATTCAAGAATCAAGCGCTACATAATAGTCATATAATTAAATATTAAATTGCTCAGTCTACATTTAGTGAGATTGGAATGGCATTTACATTGAATGGTGCAAATAAAGGGGTACTATTTTCTAGAGATCCCAACACATAGTACAAGTATCAATATGAAATATTGTATGTGAAAATTGATATGAATTCCAACACCTTAACAACAATCACTTTTTATCAACCCATTCCACATGTAAATACTATTTTTAACTTTAAAATACCAGATCACAAATCTGACAAGGTGGACTGGGAGTACTATCATGATCACATGGGATTGAGCTCAAGCATTGGTTTGAAACCTACTCCCATTGTCGAGGTCTCTGGTGCACTTGGCATATGAAAATTTAGTTTGTGGTGAGATGGCCTCTGACATTGTGTCCGGAACATTTTCAAAGTATAGTGAAAGAAGTGTTTCAAGGCCTGAGTACACTACAACTATGATATTAGATGATAATGGGGACATTGTGAAGCCCTCATATACACATATAGTGAAACTTATTTGAAATATTGCAATTTTGGTTAGATCCACCCATAAGTTTTCGACAAATGAAAACACTTATAGATTTTTGAGTTCTCATGTTGTTTATCATCTTACCACAATGAAATAATGATTTCACAATCATGGGAAACATGGTCCACATATCCAACATCAGTGGAGGCCTAAATCACTAGTATCAATGTTTGGAGAATTTAACACCAAGGCTCTTGATAAAGAGTGAAAAACTTGGTTCTTCATTGGCAAAGAGAAATAAAAAGGATCCAACTATTTCTAAAATGGTCAAGGTTTTATCGATACTTGATCACTTTAAATTTCTAGTAACTTCCACATGGTCCATTAAAATTGTATAATTTATGTCCCTGGAATATTTGTGTACACCATAGTCACTACGTTGTTTGATTTCTCTTTACCAATGTAAAAGTGTATATAAAATTCCTTTAGAACCATAATTACAGGGTTGGAAGCACATAAATATCTTCAGCAGGGGAAGTGACACAAACTGCTAAAAAAACCATCATTACAAATTATGCTATGATGGTTCTTATTTTCATATAACAACTCATCTTATCGAATCTATAGGTGTAGTTTCCAAAAGTTGGCTATAAATTGACATATATTTGAAAAAATATTTTCTTCTTTTGGAGTAGGAACACATTATCAGAAAGTGCAAGACAAAATTAGGGAAGCCTAAATTAAGAAATCATTCGGGATCCATGTGACATGAAAGAAAATATTGATGAATACCATTCGCGTTTATTTTCCTGGCATTAACAAATGAAGCCCTATTTTGGAATCCATATCCTAGGAAAATAAAATCTCTATATCATTTTGATTTATTTCAGATAGATTTTTCTTAGTGAGAATGATGATGATAAGGAGAAGAAGGGTTCTCTTCCTGATGAAAAATGTCGTTTTCCTAAAAAAAGGTTCAAATAGAACCTTGCTATGAGAATACATTCCTCTTGGCACTACTAGATAATGGTTGCACTCAGCATTTTTTATATTAGCATGTGGTTGGATACATTACTTAGATCAAAGAGAATGGATCTGAAAATATGAGAACAAGATCCATTGTGACGTGATTTGTAAGGTTGATTTAATCAATGCCTAAATTGTAATTAAAGAATAAATATTTATGTTTGAATAAAGATGGTTGTTGGTATTTCTTTTAGGATCTGTTCTAAACTTTTTGAAACCTAGAAAACCCTTGTAGAGACCATATACATTGCTAAAATTATGGTGCAGAAAAGGGACTATAGAGGGGTACAAATTAATTCCTTTCTTTGAATCAATTTCTTATGTTTTTAATTTCATTCTTTATTTGTAAATATGTATGACCAATGATATTTTTTTGTAGGTAGAAGAAAGGGAACAAAATGTTGATTTTCATGGACGAATCTAGGGTTTCTCACATAGGGTATGAAACTAGGGTTCTGTCCAGTCTGAAAGATAGATCCATAGACACTTCTAGAACTAGTTAGCAATACCTAAGGAATGCCATCGAAATTATTTTGGATACATATGAGGCGCAATATCGTGCAAAGTGAGTGAACAACACAAACTTGTCTGAATACACAATCTTTCGGGACATATTACTTTGCACGATATTACTTATCATCGCATACATCAATTGAAATCTTAAATTTCCTTTTAAATTTTTTATTTATTTAATTTTTTATTGGATTTATTTAATTTCAGATTTGGCATTTTGACTTTATTTTTACATTTTAATTTTGTTTTGATTTTTTGTTTTATAGGGAAACAGTTGAAGAGATGAGGAGAACAAGATCTCAATCAGTGAGAAGGCTCTATCAGTTGAAGAATATGATTTTAAGCCAATAAAAATTGATTGAGCAAAAACACTCTTCAAACAAACTTTCTTATGAAGAAATCCTTTTGTAAATATTATAAATACAAGATTGCAAAATGTAATAGGGGCTTCTCTCCTCTGCAATTTTGTAATTCTAAAAGCAATTATGTAATAGGAATTTAGAGTTGTGAGGAGAGGAATCTCAGATCTGGAGATTATTGAGGTTTTTCTTTTACATTCTAAGTTATGTATAATGAACAGAGTTTGCACTATTGTAGCTCTGGTTTTTGAAAGCAGAAGTTCAAACATTGTAAAATACTATTAGAGACCGGACCTAGAGAAATAGACTTAATAAATTGGTATTTATAATACTATTATTTGAAATGCTAGTTTCATTTTATGATAACAGGAATGTGTCAATTTACTTCCATATTTGTGCACTTTTTTCGATATGAGTAAATTGCCTCAACTTTATGTTATTATTTATCTCTACTCTTATGGGTTGAATCCTGATTTCTGAGTAACTATTTACTTAGAAATATATCTTATAAAATTGATTTATTGAATAGTGATATGATGTGAACTATTTCCTCATATTATTGTTTAATTATTCAAAGTTACTCATTAAATGATCAATATCATTTTGAGAACTATTCCCTGAGTGTTGTTGATTGATTATTTCAGTTAAGAGGTCTCTAGATAGGATGTGTTCGGTATTCATAATGTCAGTTAATTGAACTACTTCGTTAGCTTGATATTAATTATAAGCCAGACATATTTAGATCCCAATTATTTAAAATATCTTACTCTCAATTGGGATAGATCTATATCTGCCTAATTGAGACAGGATTAAGACAATTATTTTTGCTTGCATAT
Organism: Pinus albicaulis; assembly: GCA_034641835.2. Taxonomy (NCBI): domain Eukaryota; kingdom Viridiplantae; phylum Streptophyta; class Pinopsida; order Pinales; family Pinaceae; genus Pinus; species Pinus albicaulis. The sequence continues at coordinate 1,347,065,147 of CM076577.1, read as the reverse complement.
TAGAATAATTTTGCATATATATTAAATTGTATATCCCTAGAAAGTCCTCTTCCTAAAAGGAAAAACTTTAATTATGGCTTGGCTAAGGCCAAATTAGCTTAAGTATCACTTTCTTGCCCGATCAACAAGAGAAATGATCTGATGTCTCTTTCCCATTGGTAGACAAAAGTCATATTTTAAGTGAATGGATATTGAGAGAAGGTAACTGGACCTAGTAAAACCAGTCGAAGCCACTATTCCAAACGGAAAAGGAATTGCTTTAAGATCCGGACCGGGTGGTCATCCCCCATGTTTTTGCAGCAAATTTCGAGGCTATATATATATCCACTATTCGGTGCATTTTCCAAATGTGGAGGAGGTCACTAACTAACTTTGATGGAGGTTAAACTTGGGGAAAGTTCTAAATATGGTGGCAAGGTTCTTATAACTATGAGAAAAATTTTATGGCAGAGTGGGGCTCGAACCCCTGACCTCACACCTACCAACCAATGCTTCTACTGTCTCTCCTACCAGGTGTCTCTTACTCGTTATGTTTGTCACTTATATTTAAATTTTCATTTCCCAAGAGTTGGGGGTCGGAGGGGGCCACCTCCTTGGGCCATCCCCCTCCTCATATGGCCTTAGTCTAGAACCAAGAGCTCTAATACAATTTTGGCAGGATTTTTGTTAATCATGTTTAATTAACTAAAAACGTGGTTAGCACATGATAAGTTTCATTAGCACGTAAAATTGTGCTTATCCATTTAAAACATGCTTATCTTCCCATTAAATATGCTTAGCGCTAATTAATCAGGAGTTAACATGGCAGATTTTTGGCAGAGCACACTAGATTCAGAGTTCCACTTTTGATGGACTTATGAAATTAATAACTAACAGCACTTCCTTCTTTATATAATTGAGTGGTAGGCTTCCTTGTCGCCATAATTTTACATTCCAACTTTTCTTGTAACTGAATGCCTTCTCCAATGAATCAGGTTCCAGAACGTGAACTTCATGTTGGATGTTATCCTTTAAAGTGCCTATGAAGAGATCAATCTTGTGTTCCTTTGGAATATCAGTTACCCTTATATTCAATTTTTGGAAGTCCTCAATGTGCTGCCCCACTAAACCCTTTTGTTTGAGATTTATCAATTGACTAAAGAAGGTGTTGCTCTTTGTATCCTCATAATGTGCTATCATTTCCTCCGTAAAAATTGACCAAGTGACAATTTTTTTACGGGAACAAAGCCATAGATACCATACAAATGTATTTTGTTCTAAATGTAAAGTTGCAATGCGTACCTTTTGTGTGTTTTGCACGTTATGGAGATCAAAATATTGCTCCATCTGTAGTATCCATGTTACAGGATCCTTTCCATCAAACTTCCTCATATCCATTTTTGGAATATGGTGGTTCTTCCCGCCAACATTAGAGTTTATAAAATCACGATTAACATTTATTTTGTTCTCATCATGAGGTTCTTCTACTATATTTTCACCATTAGGAAACATTTCTTGTATCAACTTGGTCAAACCTTCGATGTCTGCTTTTAGATCATTCTTCATGTTTTTCATGTTGTTTTCCATGTTATCTTTCATGTCATCCATCTTAGCTTCCATGCCAGCTTCCATGCCATCCATCTTAGCTTCCACGCCTTTCTTCAAACCATCCATCTTCACTTCCACGCCTTTCTTCAAAACTTCCATTTCATTTTTTGTTTCTCTTTGTGAGAGCGAAATTTGGTGCACTTGCTCTTGTAATTTTGATAGATCATGTTGCAATTCTTCATCTTCATGAGTCATCGTAGAGCCTTCTGAAGGCTTAATGGGTGTTGAATTATTTTTACGGGGCATCTTTTAGAACCCAATACTGATATCTATTCTACAATATTCCCTTGGAATCAATTCAAATTGATTCTTCAAACAAGACTTATGCAATTCGGGAAAAAAATACACACCTTTTTCTTGCTTTTGAGGAGCTCGATATTGAAATTGGATTATCTTTGTGATTGCAGCACTTCAATATTTGATTTTCGGTACCAACGTATCCCTCTGAATTATATTTCGAATGCAACAGGTCTGACCTGATTTGGATTCTCCAAGAAAAATTTGTGTCCAATCTCCCACAATGACCTAATTATGGACTGGTTCAGTAGAGCGAAATTATGTTTGCCATGTGTATCCTTTGTTTCTTCCTTCATCTCTGAAATTGGTAAGACGAAAACCACAATCTGTTTACTTGCGACCGATTTTTTGGGCACTCCAATGCGTGCTTGGTTGAGAGTTATGAATATTTTCCCACGATCACGTCTTTGAGATGAAATTCGCTTTGAAAAAGCACTACCTTCCACGGATCATATCTGCGAAAATATTATGAACCAAGCTCTAAAATTTTTTGACGAGTTTCCTCGGGATTTCACCTTCGCACCCTAAAAATTTCAGCTTCTGATGCTTCGTAGAAAAAACATTATAGCGAAAATGCCACGATGACCTGTTTGGAGCAGCGAAACCCTAGAATCCCAAAGCTCTGATACCAAATGTTGTGTAACCAGCTCCAAAAATAGAAGAAAAGAGATATCAACGCCTTAGAAATAAGCCACTTCGAGGGGGAAACCTCCAATACATTACATAAATGAAAAATTCTTGGATGATACAATTTACAAAACCTCGTTTCTATATATAGGAGTCCATGGGGCCATAATGTAATCCTAGTGGGCCACAATGTAATCCTAGCCGACCTAACAATAATAATTTAAGGGCACAATAATAAAAAAATGTGGGTTACAAGGGTACAATAATAACAATAAGGGGGTTACACTAACAACAATAAGGGACTGTACTAGTAATATAGGGACCTATCAACTTAACTAGTAGTCCACCAAATTTAGTGGCAGTTTACTAGGCCTGGAGTAAATGAGGCCTATCCTACACAATATTCGACCAAATGGATCTTAGTAAAAGTCATTCTTATCATTTTGGCATGCTGGGAATCCATTGGAACAGGTTTCAGAGGAAATGGAGCTCATCTAGAGGTGTTTTTGGCAGGTTGAATACTTTTTAGGCCGAGGGTCACGAGGGGAGGAGGCCATCTCTAGAGAACATGAAGTCCAATTGGAGAAGCAGAAGAGGCTACTCAAGGATTTAAGAATGTTCTGAATCCAATGGTAACTTCTGTTTTCTGATTTGAACACATATTTAAGGTCATTTTTTAGTTTTGAAAAGAAGGGTGTATGGATCAATTGGTCATTTGATGCAGTTGTGGATCAAGGAGGAGACCTTGTAGGGGTTGTTCTCATTTGCATAATTGTTGTTGCTACATATTTCACTAGCATGATTCATTTCTAGTTTTTGTTCTTCATACATTGAGTTTGTGAATATATTTTATGAATGCTTCAGTGTGGAATTGGAGTGTATTTTTTAGGCTTTCGAGCACACATTGGTGAGGTATAGATCATCTTTGTAGGTGATAGTTGTATTGTTGTTATATGTGAGAGTTATTTGCAGGAGAACGTCATCTTGAAGGGGTGATTAGACACATATCAAGGCAATATACTGATTGTACCCTTATTCACCAAATAGAAGAGTGGTCTAGTCATGTTGATAGACCAAGGAGATGTAGCCTGGGCAAGGTGAACGCCTTCATCAAAAAAAATTTCCTATGCTTTGATGCATATTTGTTTTTTAGCTGTTGATATAGACATGTTATTTTTAAGACATTTTAACATTTTAATCCTGGAAGAAACCTTCTCATTACATATAAAACCATGCATAAAAGAAACACATTTCTTATATGGGCGAGGGAGCTTGCATACAATAAAACAAGTTTTCTCTCATTTCATATCAATAGAAAAGATATGTTCACCAGGAAAATCAACACTAACAGGAATTGCTTCACCAGGATTATTTAAACTTGAAGGAAAATCTGCTACCACATTAGATTTTCCTAGTCTATCAACAATAGTAATATTAAATTCCTGCAACAATAATAACCACATAGTCACTCTATCACTAGTTAATGGTTTATTCATCAAATATTTTATCATGAAATGATCAATATGTACAAAGACTTAATATCCTATAATGTAGTGTCTGAATTTTTTAATAGAAAATATTACAGCTAAAAACTCTTTCTTAGTAAATTTGTAATTCAATTTAGTGAGTGATAAGTTTTTACTAATGAAGTAAATGTAATAGGCTTTTTTATCTTCTTCCTATCCTAACGTTGCACCAGTAGCAGTATCTGAGGCATCAGAGGTAATATGAAATGGGAGGGACCAGTTTGGTCCTCTCAAAACTGGTGCCTGAACTAGTTTTTCCTTTAATGTCTCAAGGGACACTTGGCAAGCTGTAGACCAAGAAAATCCTTGGCCAAAAGTAAAAAAAGGGGGTAGCTATCCTAGAGAAATTCTCAATGAATCTCCTATATTAGCCCGCCTGTCCTAAAAAACCTCTCACTTCCCTTTGAGTTTTGGGTATAGGAAGATTCAAAATAATTTCTATTTTTGTAGGGTCAGCCTGGATATCTTTCTTTGAATAATATGGAAAATAACCACCCATGCCTTACACATCAATCTACGATTTTTGTCTCTTAATTCAAGATGATATTCTTGGCAACGAAGAAGCAATTTTTCTATATTTTTAAGGCAACCTAAATAGAATCACCAAACACAGAAAAGTCATCGATATAGATTTCCACACACTCAAGGTCAGCAAAAATAGCCAAGACTGCCCTTTGAAAGGTATTCGGGGCATTACACAACCCAAAGGGAAGCCCTCGGTACGAAAATTTTCCCCATGGGCATGTAAAAGTGGTTTTTTATTGATTCTCAGGTGCAATCTGTATATGGTTATAGCCACTAAAGCCATATAAAAAAGATAAGTACTTCTTACGAGCAAGAGTATTGAGTACCTGACCGATAGAAGGAAGGGGGAAGTAATACTTAAAAGTGGATTTATTCAATTCTCTATTTTCAATGAAAATATGCCATCTCCCATCTTTCTTCAGGACTAATACCAATGGAGAGACCCACTATTTGTCGGAAATAGGATCGAGAAAATCAACATCCAAATTTTTTTGCAATTCTTCTTTTACAACATCTCTTAGAGCTGGGCTCATACGCCTTTGGGGTTTTCAGATAGAACGGGATACATTCTGAATATAGATATGGTGAGTACAAGTTTCAGGAGGGATGTATTTCATATCTTCATAACCCCATGCAAAGGTATCAAGATGGTTTTGCAACAAATTCACAAGCTGCTCTTGCTAGGATGAGTCCAAGTCTGAACTAATATGTAAAGGTTTTCCAGACTAATCGTAACAAGAGTAGTATCAGGATCAAGAGTACATAGAGGTGTTACTAAATATGGCGGTGAGGGAGGTAGAGAGTCGTGAATTCTTGAAAATCTAGACTAAAAACTTGACTCAATGACTCAAAATTGCGCATGGTATCTATATTGTTTAGAAAGTCTTGAATCTCACCCTCCTGTGAGGACTCGGCATACTGATGTGTCATGGAAATATCCTGATCATCCTCATCACTACTATATTTTAACCACAAAGTGTCTAGGATCTTCTTAATAGATCGATCGGGTGGATACAAGGTGACCTTCTTCCTATAATATCCATGGGAAATATACATGTCAGAAGAACGAAATCCAATATAAGCATCATCCATAGCAAGCCATGTTCATCCCAAGATCAAGGGATGTCCTCCCACAATATTCTTTGGTTGTAGCATAATGAATTCTGCTGGGTATTCCCAAGAATATAATGAAACCACCACACCATCCAACACCCCTTCCAGATTTATTTTAGATCTATCTGCCAATTCAAGCACAATAAGAGTAGGAGGAATATGGACCAACCAATTTGATCCATGGTTTTCTTGTTCATTACATTAATGGTTTCCGCCATGTCTCTAAGTACATTAGAGACAAGGACATCACCTATATCAACATAGACAATAGGGTCTTCGGGGTCAGTATACTTCTTCATGTGCATACACCCCATCATTAACTCTACTGCTCTCCCAAAAAATTGAATGGTTTGAAGTTCCAATATTCTCCTTCCTGGATTCTTGAGATAGAGTTCCCTAATTTTTTTTGTACAAATGGGGATCTCCTTGATAGCTTGGAGAAGAGGCACCTTTATGAAGAGGTTCCTAAGCTCAGAGGCTAGGCTAGACTCGGGAATGGGGTCATTCTTCTCCACAACTAGCCTCTCTGGATAGGGAGGTCAGTTGGAAGACGATGGTAAAGGCTCTGAGGGTACAGGGATAGGCTGAATGGTGACATTCTTTTCAGAATGTTTAGGAGTCTCCTGCTCACCTTTTTCTTTGATAATCACCATAGGTTGTTTTTGTTTTTCTGTGGAAACTATCTTCCCCGATCTCAGTTGGAGATAATTGAATCCAATAGCCATAGATTGATATCTGGATAAGGAAAGCAGGTTCATGGAATTGATCATTTTTACCCCTTTATTATTTGGGTTGGGTAAGGGGTGGGCAGGTAGCTGAGGAGGTTGAAATAGTGACGGTAAAGGCAATGGTGGAATTGGTTAATTCAGCTAAGGTAATGATGGTTGTGGCATTGGTTAAGGTGCATATGTAGGTGGGTATGACTACATAGGTGAAGCATAGGAATGGTGTGAAGGATTTGGCCCTTTCCATCCTTGTTGGCAAGATTGGGAGGGTTTTCCATAATGATACTGGTTCCCATGCTTCCAATGTTGAGAATGACTAGCGTTAGGATGAGAATATGGATGTTCATTATAACCAAAGAAATGTGGGGTAAATTCAGGAGCCATACCTGTACTTACCTGAGGCCAGTTTCTTTGTGCTCCCATAGCATGCAATGATTAAACTTCAGGTTGTCCTCCTTCAAATACAACTTTCAGCCAAGGTATTGAGGGACATTTTTCCATGGCATGGTTCTCTACACAAATTGCACATTTATTATTTCCTTTTATATCAAGAGGACATTCCCTTAAAAGATGATTTTTCCTACACTTTCGACAAAAAATAGATAATGAATCCTATTCTTCTACAACTTTTTGCTGAAATTTCAAGGAGTCTATTTGTTTGCTAACAGTACTCATTATTTAAATTTTCATATTGTCAATTTTATTCTCCAATCCAATGATCATAGCATCAGTATATTCATTTTTCTTATTTCTATTATGAATTCCTTTATCGGATCTATATTGCTTCCTGGAGAATTTCCTGCACAAGTCACAGATTTGATCAAAATATTTATGAGAAATATCCCCTTGTCCTAAAAATTTTAGATTATTTTGAGCATGATCATTAAACCCACGTACTAACAAGGTTCTAATGGTACTTAGATCAAATTTGTGCTTTGACCTTTGAAGGATGTACAGGAATCTCTCTTAGTATTCCTCTAGGGTCTTATCATCATTTTACACAATAGTAAAGATTTCATCTTGAATATTCCTAGTTTTACAATATTCATGATATTTCGACAAGAACACTCTCTTCATCTATTCCCAAGAAGCTATAGTGTTAACCCCTAGTCCTATGAACCAACGTAAAGGTGCATCCTCGAGAGTTGTGGGAAACAAATTTAATTTTTGAGGATCAGATGAATAATCATAACTTCTACATAGAATATCAAACTCAAATAAGAAAGAGTCTGGGTCTTCATGTACCTTACCATATAAATCACGAAGAGCTAATGGTGGTATATTTTTAATTTGCACGGCTACATCAAGATCCACAATTGGAAATCCTAAAGTGAATTGTTCCTCATTTACCTAGTTTTCGTCAAATCCCTCAGCATGGTCTTCATGATCTACCATTGTTATTCCTTAATTGAACTAGTCTCAATAGGCTAGGAAGACTTAATATGGGTTCTGATAGTCTCTTTCCTCCCCTTCGTGGGTTGTGTCACCCCTGGACTACAGTTAACATAATCCAAGTGGACAGTTCTTGCGTGATGAGTCTAGGTTTTTTTGGACTTTATGCCTACAAAATAAATCCCAATATGATATTTTATTTCAGATTTATTAGTATTTCGTTGGCCCTTAGTGGGCTTGAGACCCCTACCTTTTTTAGGCATTCATTTCAAAAAAATGACAAAACAAAATTCCAGCAAAATGCTGCAAATTCAAAAATAACTTAGCACCTATAAATTCCTTCAACCAAATAGAAGCACACTACAAAAAAATAATAGCAGACTTACCTCTATTGCAAAAAAATGGAAAATCCGTACCAATTCCAATCGCCTCCCCAACAATGGCGCCAAAATGTTTGGTGCAAGAATTTCAATTAAGAAAGCTCGTTCAACACTTAATTGTCAACCCGAGGGTTTCGTAAACTTAGAGGCGAAGCACAGGTAATGCCAAAATTAGTATGAAATTTTCCTATTCCTATTATTTCTTAATTGAAATATTTCATAATCAAACATAAAATAATTTCAAAGGCAATTGACACCAAAGAAATTCTAGTGTTGGAATGTAAAAGAATGCATTTGCGAAGAACTCAAGTAAAGGAAATTTCACACAGCTAGAAACAATCTTAAATGCTGAAATGAAATTCTATGTTTATCTTCACCATAGATGGTGGCATTTTAACAAGTGGTCCCTTGAAAATATCTTCCTTCTAAATGATTTTCCTCTTACTCTAAGCAATCGTTCCTGTACTCTCGCAATCTACTTGCACTAGTGCAGGTACAGAACTTATGTGAAAAGTAAATTTTACCTTCTTATACTGAAGACATATGTCTTTTTGTAGGTGCTCTAAGCCTTAAGGCTTACAGAACTTTGTTCCTATGACAAGATATCATCTCTTGCATAGGGACAAAGCTTCCTTCACCAAATTTTCCAATTTACTTTCGAAAGAATCAAAGGACGTGTTGAAAAGATTTGAAATTGTGAGCTAAATTATGAGATAAATTACACACAGAAAATAATTCTTTTAATTAATTTAAATTGTAATAAGAATCAACTTACAAAGAAAAAAAATCTTCAATAATGAAAAAAAACAACTTTCACTCAAAGGAATTTGCATGCAATCAAATTTAACTCTCAATAGGTTCACTTATAACGTTGCATAGTAATTTTAATCTCATTCCTTAAATCATGAAGTACAAGTATAAATTAAGATGTTGCAATAGAGGTCCTTCTTATTTCACGAAGTCATTATTAACCTTTAAGAATTTAGATTTTAACATTAGGAATGCTTTCTTATGATGATAATGTTTTCTTGCAGAAGTAAATTAAATCATATGCAATAAAAGGGAAAGAACACTTGTTGTAAATAATTGAGCAAACCATAGTGTAGAATCCTCCATGAACTGGTGCAGGAAGAACCTTCCTACACAATCAAAGCGGAAGCAAACCAGGAAAGAAATTGCAGGAAATAAATGGATTTAATTTAAACTTCCACACAATGGATCCGTTCACACCTTGATTATCAAACGAAATTAAATCATAACTCTGAAGAAATATTGAAACAAAAATTTAAGTCATGCAATTGGAAAAAAGGAAATTAACACACAATCCTTTGAAATAACGAAAGCATGAGGGTAAATAATATGGGTTGGTTGGGCCCTAGCCCTCCAACTCATTTCCTGTTTTTAGGAAACGAAAACCTTCATCACTTTAATCAACACATTAACAAAAGATCAGATGCAATGTGGAAATTAACGGTGCAAGTCCTTGTACTATCTTCAATCATAAAACATACATTATAGATTAAGTCCAGCCACAAAGTGAGGGCGATAACGAAATTACAAAACAAGATTACATTCACGCTACTATCAATGCTTCTTTGCTAACCTAGTTATACCTAAGATCTATATTTTACACACTCCTTAGACCTATGGCCATGATTTCTAATTACAGAGGTGTTCCCAAATCAAACCTTTCGGCTGAATAGACTAACAACCAAAATTACATAAGTGGGCCAACATCTATGATAAGTCACGAGCTAATCATTGGAAGTATACCCTATCTTTGGCATTATCCCTGAATAAACTCCGCCGGCGTTAGACTTCAATTAATCTACAACCAAACTAGAAGAAATAAACCATAAAGCCTACGTGGACTGATCGAATTGTTGAGGATATCACGGAACGTTGATTGTTGGTAGTGCAGGAATTTGCATGCACTTAGATCACGCTAACATAATGATTAATACTTAGCTTATAAAATACCTTTAGGAAAGTAAATATAAGTTACAAGGAATATTTAAAGGCACGAAATATATTTAAAATGATTAATAAAGCACCTAATAAACCTTAATCATGAAATGTGAATTTTATGTAGGAATAGATAGTTTCTTGGACTAGTGTAGCAATGAAAAGGTTTATAGAGATGAAACATATATTAATGGTTATAGGAAGAGGGTAAAAATAGGACATTTTGGCACACCAACAGTTACATTATCTTTCATGAAATTCATGTGTATTCTCCACCTCTATCATGGAAATCAGAGGAATCTTAACTGTTAAACAACCATTCCTCCAATCATAAAACATCTGGTCAAAGAAATGACTTATTCAAGGAAAATTTTGTTGTCATAGTTGATGATAATTGTGTGCATTCATATCTTGATCTTGCAAAACCATCGATATTTCATAAGAAAAATTTTAATGTTTTAGAGCTTTTTCAATATGGCGAGGCACTTCAGCTTCCACTTATGGTTATTTTAGGCCTTTGCGTGCTTGGAAAAATCCATTAACAAGCTCAAATTAGGGTTTATGAAATTAAGGTTTTAGATCAATGATCATTTTTTAGGGATATTTTTTTAGTGTTTTAAATTTAGTCATTTTAAATTTCATGATCAAATTGTGGATTGGTTTGAAGAGTCTTATCTAGAAAATTCCTTTGCTAGTAGGTGACAGCTCATCTCTCTTGTGCTCGGTTTAAGATTAAGAAAAATGGATTCATATCACAAATGGATGCTCAATTTTTTCATGTTTATCATTTGTTTTACCACGATAGAGTGGCAGCCTGGTTGGAACATATTTTTTTTTTGGCACACTTTCCTACCAATAGGCATGACCTTCTTACTCTTAAACATGTTTCAAAGGTAAGCAGTTTTTTTTTTCACATTACTTTGTATTAGTTCTAATCGTTGACACATTTGTCTTTTGAAGCGTAGAATTTGTACAGTAGTTGTGTTAGATTTTTTACTTTACATGACCTGATTTCCTCTCTAGTTAAATTAGAGTTTCAATTTAAACTAGTTTAAGGTTTTCTTTTTTTTGGGTATATATGCTAGTTAGGGTTTAATCATGCTTTTGTTATAGCATCTTTAATGTAGTTAATTTAGTTTTCTACATGAAAATATGCCCTTATCTAGAATTCAAATTCTTGAATTAATTGTTCATTTCATTTCATTACTTAGTTGCAGTTATATTAATTTTGTTGCGTTACATTGCATTGTACTACATGGTTTACTCGGTTTCCTATAATTTTCTTTGGTGCATTACGTCATTCATTCATATTATACACTAGTTGTTGACCTGGCATTATATCCATTATATATGCTACATGGCACTACATGAGTATTCACAAGCCTTTTTGTAGGAATCCTCCCTACTCACCTCATATGAAGTGATGATATTTCAGACTTTTATCTAAGCCTTTTCCCTTGAATATTCCTCATACATTTTGGTGTTTTGTTTTTTTAATATTCGGATTTTATAATCCATCATATTTATAGAGATATATTTCAGTGATAATCACATAGGATAAGATTTCGTCGACATGTTTTGAACCAACCAATGTGGTTCATCTTGAAGACAAATGAGAGATGAGATCATGGCATCAGATTTTAAATAGAGGAAGAGGCAGGTTAACTAGCTGTCAGAATGTAATGAGTAGTTTGACTAAAATAAAGGAATTAGTTTAATGTTCAAAATTTCATTTTTATATGTTATATTTTATTATTAAATTTTCTAATAATTTTGTTTATTAGTATATCTTATCATTTTATTTTCTAATAATATTAGGTTACATTATATTAGTTTCACTGAAAAGGAATGGTTATATCAATCTATCTCTTTTATAATATATTACTGTTTTCAGTAATATTATTTTCTTTATATTAATATTCACCACCTAGTCAAATTAATATTTTATTGATTTTTTTGTTTTAATTTTTAATATTAAATTTTATTATATTTAGTTTCTTATAATCATATTAATTTGAATAAAAGGAAAATATATTAATTATTTATTTATTTTATTTTATTTTTACTTCATTGATTCCTTATATTATGATTTTATTAATAATATAAATATCATATTATTCTATTTAGTATATTTTATTTTTACTAAATAGCTGAATCAACCATCATTAGTACAGGGTAAAAGAGAGAGAGGATTCTTCGGTATAGGCTATATATAATATAAATGAAGGTTAATAATAAATAAAAATATAAGCATAATAACATAAGAAATGTTAAGAACAAATAATTAGGTAATGGGGCCTACCAAGATAAAGAACAATGCTTAGGAGTATAGGGAAGGGATCCAACATCTGCCAATACTCCAACCATCATCTCTATTAAGATTTATCAACATTTTTTAAATATCTAAAGCCTACCTTAACTTACGATGATGAAAATTGTCGACACTGGCAATGACCATATCCTCTTCAATGCAGATGTGATGGTTAGTATTTTCTACATGTTCCAGTGAAGAAGAGGAGAAGGATCTTCCATGTTTTATGTCGACTCCATGTCCACAAATCCTTTCATTTATCGATTGACCTATTTCACCAATGTACAGAGTCCCACGGGAGCAAGGAATGATGTAAAAAAATTCTTTATCCCTAGGATCCACAAGGTCCTTCACTGATTAAGGGAGCTCAAAATAGTGTTAAGAGGCTTAAACATTGAAGAAAAATTATGATTTTTAAGGATTCTAGAAATCTTATCCATGGTCCCTTGGATAAATGGAAGGTGCACTCCAAAGAACCATTCATTAGGATACTTTTGTTATTTTTAGGACCTTTTTTAGCCTTATGAAATGCTCTGAGGCCCAGGAAATTACTATAACCATTCCTATTAAAAACATTAAGGAGGTGGAATTTCTTTTCCTTGAGGTGGAATTAATCTAATATTTTTACCACTTTGGTGGCAATGGTGCTGAGAGCACCTAGCTTCCTAGTAGGGAAGTGATGTGAACTAACATGAACATACTACTCCATGTGACTCTTCTTCCAAAAGACCTAATGCTAGAAAGATCCGTTAGCTCTCCTAGAAATGAGAACGTCGAGGAAGGGCAGACTCCCCTCAAATTCACATTCCATTGTGAACTTTATGGCAACATATTGATTGTTAAGATGCTGGAAAAATATTTCTAACTTTTCTTTCCCATGAGGCCATATGACGCAAGTGTCATCCAAAAATATTTTCTAGATTTTGGGATGGAAAAGAGTTGAGGACAAAGCCATAGACTCAAAATCCTTCATGAAGATATTAGCCACCACAAGGGATAGGGGGAACCCATGGCAACACCACAATTTTTGTCATACAATTCACCTTTTAAACTAAATAAAGTATAGGTAAGACATATTTCAACAAGATGGGCAATGTCGGGATGAGTGATGTGATTGATGACATCAATAGCATTGTTAATGGGAATTATAATGTATAGTGACACCACATAAAAACTCACCGTTTTATTATCTGGATCCATTCTAATTCCCTTTAACTCACTAATAAATGAGTATGAATCTTTGAAAAAGGATTTGTTTTGATCGACGAGAGGTTTAATCTTATTAGCTAACAACGTAGCAAGAATATGATTCAGACCACCTATAGTGTTGACTATGGGCCGAAGGGGGGTTCCTTCCTTGCGGATATTTGGAAGACCATAGATCATATGAGTGAGAGAATTATTCTCAATAAGCTTCTTACTGATGGATCCAACCGAGCTACTTGATTTTATGGCCTCAGCAACAGTTCTAGAAAAAATTTGATGGGGATTTTTATTCAGTTTCTTGTAGCTCCCACTATTACATAACTCGTATAACATCGTCTTTCAGTAATCCTCTTTGTTCAAGATCACTGCAGTGCCTCCTTTTTCAGCTTTAAGAACAACAATATCCTTTTTATTGTTCAAGGATTTTATAGCCTTGAATTAAGATTTGTTGATGTTTCTCTTAGGAGTCTTATCTTTCCTGAGCATGGCTGCACAGTTTTGAATAACAATATCTTTAGTAGCATCAGGAAAATCCCTAATCCCGAACTCAATGTCACAAATGATGCCTTCCACAATATGTTTTTAGGAGGTAAGGAAAAACTTAAACCTTTCTCCAAGAGATTAAAAACCGATTCGTCTAAAGAGAAACTGGAAATATTAACCACCTTATTACCTAAAGGGGTTCTGACATTAATCTCATGGTTCAAACCCATAATGTTGTTGTTGTTTTTGTTATTATTATTATTATAAAATCAATTTTATACTTATTATTATTAATATGGTTAATATTATTATTAATATTATTATTAATATTATTATTAATATTATTATCACAATTTATATTAAATTTAAAATTATTATTATTATTATTAAGACCTTTATCAATTTCTCTATTTGATTCAAGATGATAAGAATATTTTTTAACCTCGTAGATGTTAAGGGGCTGATAATTCCTTTCAAAGGAAGATGCAGAATAAAAAATATTTTTCATGTTGACGCTGGAAGAGGGGCTTGGATGAGAACTACAGAACAGAAAGACAGGTACAGAAGGTTGACCGTCTGGTTTACCATCCATGGTGGAGGATTAAGGTAAACGGTCGAGACCGCAAAAATGATTCACTCCTCTCTCTAAAACCTTAATAGTCCCTCCCTTCATTTCTACGGTCCCCGTTTACTTGAATCCTTCGCCATGCATGCTCAACCTACCGTAGTTGGCTTTCTATTCCTTGGTGCTCATCCAAGCCCCTCTTCCATTGTCGGCATGGTAGATATTTCTTACTATGCGTCTTCCTTTGAAAGGATTTCTTAGCCCCTTAACATCTGTGAAGTTAAAAACTATTCTTATCCTCTTCAATTGAATGGAAAAATTGTTAATAGTCGGTGATAATAATATTAATAATAATATTAACCATATTATAATAATAATAAGTATATATAAGTTCTATCAATGTAAAGATTTATTTATACGATATATGCCCACAAATGAAATACCTTGTTGTAGAGCATTGGAACGATGAATTCAACATGTATTTCTATATTTTTCCCTTAAACATAACTCTTTATTCTAAAGATGATATATTGAAGGATTATGATAATTGCAAAGATTAATGTTTGTCAGAAATTAGCTAAATATTGCATTTTATTCTAAACAGAAAAACATATGAAGTGGGAAACCACCATTCGAAGGCAAGTTTAAAGGTGATTAGCCGTTGTTCCTCCAAAGAAAGGGTCGTATCCAAAACAAGAAGGTATGAAATCGTAACCCATAGTTGAAGAAAGTCAAGGAACAACACGGCTACAGCACAAGAAGATGAAGCGTTAGCTAAAAGAGGAAAATAGAGCGAATCCCTCAAGATCTTTCGATCCTGAGGGATTTCTATTCAAAGTTTATCTTTGTTTCTTGTATTGTTTTCCGAGTTGTTATAAAAGGCAGCGCCTATAGAAATCGGGGAGAATGATTATCATTGAAACTTCTTTTGTAATTCTATAATTTCATTGACTCTCATGATTTAAGCAGAGAGCGACTGTTTGTAAACGCTGTTATGCATGATTAATACATGATTTAGTTGTCGTTCCATCACTTGACACTGGAGTAGCTCAGCAGTGTTTCCCTAGCGGCTAAGGGCCCTACCCTGGTGGATCCACTTGCTCTTTTGTATTAATATCTTTTGATTATAGTTTTGTGACGATTTGCATTTATTCTCATTATAGTTTCAAGTTTAATAGTTTACTGTTTTATTGCTTTATAATCTTGGTGTGTTGCATTGTTGAATTGCGTTGTCGTTCCTTTCCAATTTAACAAGAATCTTGATCCCTGTATAAATTATCTTGTTATGCTTTAACAGAGCTTCGTTGTTTAGCATCTACTGTTCCATTCCAGTTGTTGTTCCATTCCATTTGTTGTTCAGTTCTGATTGATGTTCATTTCAGTTTGTTGTTCAATAGAATTTGTTGTTCAAATCCATTAGATAGAGTTTGTTGTTCAATAGAATTTGTTGTTCAATTCCCTTAGATAGAGTTTTTTGTTCATTTCTATTGCTGTTCAATTCTAGTAAAATAGATCTAATGTTCATTTTAGTTAATTAGTTTACAGTTTATTTTAGACCTGCAAAGAGTTTGGTTTTGCTTTTGAGAGCTTGCCTAGTTTACTTTCATTAGCAGCATTAGTGATTTAGTTAAATTTCCATTTAATTGCTTTAGTGTGGAGTGTAAGATCATCAACTGTAAAGGACATTGGTTATTGCTACCTACGTTCTTAGATTGATTGTCTTGTTCTTATTTTATTTCATCAGTTGCCAAAGGAAAGAGTTATTACTACTGCATCCTTGACTGATGATTGCTGAGTGAATGATTGGATTTCAGAGCATTTAATTTCATGTCATTGTAGTTAAATTTCATTTCCAAGCATCTGTTTAATCTTGTATTTATAACATTGTACTGCATATTGGAAAGCATTACTCTTAGATTGAATTGTAGCCTCAGACTGAGTACACTCTTGAAATAAAAAATCGTGCCTGGATTGATAATTAATGTGAGATAAATAGGAGTTTAAAAGACACCTTTTATACCTCAAAATTTTGGCACCATTGTCGGGGAGAGTGTAGCTATTTAGGAAAGAGTAATGTACATTTGATTTTCTCTGCTAGGGAAGAACTGGGTATTAAAAACGGAAGGTAAGAACCTGTGTACCGAGCGAGGAACATGCTCGTTCATCAGCCCGCTTCACAGCAGAATTGAGTGAAATTTTTAGGTAGTAATGAATGCTTGTGTTTTTTGAATGACTAGAAAATCTAAATAGAACAAAATTCCTCTTAAACCCGAAAAACCTAAGGGACCAGTGACCCTTGGGCAAATAACTTTCATCGACGAAATCCTTAAGAAAGCTTAATCTTAGCCATCAGTAGGACCTATAAAAGTTACTTCTAGACAACCTACTAGCTCCCTTCAGGCCACAGAGTCACCATCTGTAGCCTTTGCTGAGGTGCATAGCCAAACAGAAGAAATTGAGCAAGATTCCAAAGAAATTGAGAATTCTCGCCTAATTTCTCTGTAAGAAGGGAACTCTAGTAATCTCTGCGAAGGAGGAGGAGAAATAGGGGAAACAGAAGAACCAAAATCTCCTCTTGAAGTAATCCAAACAGTGAGCAGCCCAGATAAGGGAAGTGCTGTCAACATCATTCAAAACAAATCTAAAGGACCTGAATCTCCTCATATAGTAGGTCAGCAAGGAAGTGTTGTCAAGGTCATTCCTACTCCTTCTAGTCATCCTAGGAATAATTCCCTAGAAATCCTAGAAGGATATTGGCACATATTTGATCAAAGGGCCCACAACCAACAACCACCTCAACAAACTTCCACACTGCAATATCCCATTGTGGACACTGCAGTTAATGCACCTATGAAGGCCATTCCTCTTCAACATATTCCTACATTCCATAGCTTAACATCAAAAGATCCAGATGCATTTATGTTTGAATTCGATGTATTATGCAGAGGGTATGACTATACCACCGATCCCTAAAAGTTAAAATTATTTCCTTCCACATTAAAAGGAGCAGCTCTACAATGGTTTATGGGGTTAGGTGGAGGTGTTATAAATGACTGGGATCAGATGAAAACTGCTTTTCTAAAGAAATATTAGGATTATTGTAGGTCTAGGGAATTAAAAGATGAAATATTTCAGATGACAATAAAACCTAATGAAACACTCGAGGAATATGTAGAACGCTTTCAATACAACCTCCAGAGATCACCCTATGCATCTTTACCCTTACCTGATAATGTGTTAAAAACTACATTAATTAAAGGGATGAAGGAACAATGGGTGGAAACATTAAACATCATGGGCAAAGGTGATATATATCAGGAAAATTTTGCTGACATTATTAATTTATGTATCAGGAGTTCAAGAGGCAGCACAAGACTAAAACCAGCAGAACGTGACATGATCACAAGGGATAGCAAGACCTCCAATGGAGGTATAACCCGCATAGAAATTGGAAATATACTAGAGGATTTCAAAACTGATATTCTAGGGACTCTGACAACGCAGCTTGATATCATGCAAGCTAAACAAAATCAAGCAGAAGTAGAACAAAATTTGGTAATATTCTTCCCTAGATGCAGAAAGAAACATAGCCATAAAGAGTGCCCGTTGGATACAGTCCAAGTCTGTGCTATCTGTATGAAAGATCACTCTACAGAAAGTTTCCCCTCACTCTCGGGATTGAAAGCAGTCTACAAAGAGGCGAAAGAAGAAACATAAACAGTATACCTACAAACAGGTATGCCCATTGATCCATCCTCTTCTTTTCAGTCTCCTCAGTATAATGCTCAGCAATATAATGGAATGTGGAAAAATCAACCACCCTTTCCTAGTTGGTCACAACAACCATTTCCTACACCACCATGGCCAAATCAAACAAATCAAACCAATTGGCCAAATTTTCCTTACTATTCACCATTTTGGAAAAATAATACATATCCAACACAATGGTCCCCCTCCACCTCGCAGAGTCAAACCTGGCAGTCGAATTGCAAAGATCTATGAATCAACCAGCTAGAACGATTCCTCTCCCTCCACCTACACTGCCAGCACCATATACATTGCAACAAAATCCCCAGACCAACTTAAGACTGCAACTCCCAACCCAACCCAACCCAAACCCTAATAATAGACCGGTTCAATCTATTCAAATAATCGAAGCATCAGAACTAGAAACCAAGTTAAGGGAGTGCAACGACCTTCAACTAAGGTTTGGGTGCATAATAGAATCAGAGGGAGACATAAATGTTCAAGTTGAAAATTCGTTACCTTCAGAACAAACACTCCAAAAGGAGAATGTGGTTATACAACAAACTCATGAACAAGCAACCACCTCTTCTCCACCATTCCTAAAACGATTAATCATACCTCGTCCAATAGAACATTCTTATTTTGATCTTCTGGGAGAACTGAAAATTTTGTGTATAAAAATCCCACTCCTCCAAGCTATCCAAGACATTCCCATTTATGTAAAAACCATCAAAGAACTATGTATAAAGAAGCCAAAGAGGAGAACAACAACTAACCCAACTGTCCAAGTAGTCGGCACTCTATTTGACTTACTATCAGGAATGGAAGCACCTGTAAAGTATGAGGACCTAGGAAATCCTATAGTTACGATGCAAATCAATGGACAATCATTTCCAAATGCCTTAGTTGATTTGGGAGCTGCAATTAATATCCTAACAACCACCACTTGTCAAAAACTTGGCATTACATCAGTAGATCCAACAACAACCTTATTGGAACTAGCTGACTGATCAGTAGTCAAGCCAGAAGGCACACTACATGATGTAATGGTATCTATAGACTCCTGGGAATATCTTGCTGACTTCCTGATTATCAACCCAAAAAACCGGCTAGATGGACACCCTTTGATCTTAGGTAGACCTTGGTTGGCAACTGATGATGCCTATATTGGCTGCCGGCAAGGCAGCATGACTATAACTAGAGGGAGTTATGTCAAGAACTTAGCTTTATACCCTCCAGCCCAGCCAAGCCTAACAATAATAAAAACAAAGAGACAACCTGTATCATATCTCATAGAAAACATTAGATCGCCACTAACCATAGAAGATGCCCTCGACTTTAAAGATCAAACAGAGGATGACATCATTAACAGTTTTATCAACCAACCAAAAATCAGATCCCATTTGCAATATCACATGATCAAGGCAACATTTGATAATGAATAAGATCCCTTGAAAGACATCCAAGAACAATCAATACCTACCACTTATGTTTACAATAGAAAAAATATAGAGATTGAGCTAGGAAAGACTTTGAACATTAACAAAAATATGAGTGTTGAACAAGAAGAGGAGTTGGTCCAACTACTGAAAAAATATAAGGGAGCCTTTGCATGGGATTACCTAGAAATGAAAGGAATTGATCCCCAGTTATGTACACACCACATTTATACAGAAAAATATGCTAGACCCATTCGCCAACCCCAACGAAGATTAAACCCTCACCCTAAGGATATTGTGAAAGCTGAATTACAAAAACTTTTGGATGTCAAATTTGTTTATCCAATATCTGATAGCAAGTGGGTCTCTCCACTAGTAGTGGTGCCAAAAAAGAATGGGAAGTGGAGGATATGTGTAGACTACAGAGAAATAAACAAAGCAACCGAGAAAGACCACTTTCCCCTTCCTTTCATTGACCAGGTATTAGATACATTAGCAGAGAATAAATTCTTCTTTTTCTTAGATGGCTTCAATGGATACAATCAGATTCAGATCGCCCCTGAAGACCAAGATAAGACTACTTTTACCTGTCCTTGGGGGCATTTTCTTGCAGGGTTTTACCCTTTGGTCTATACAACACCCCTGCTACATTTCAGAGGGCTATTCTCAGCATCTTTTCAGATATAATAAATGAAGGGCTCAAAGTATATATGGATGATTTTACACCTTATGGAGATGATTTTCAGCCAGCATTAGAAACATTGGAAAAGGTGTTGCAAAAGTGTATTGACACTAGACTCTGCTTAAGCCATGAGAAGTGCCACATGATGATGACCGAGGGACTCATCTTGGGTCATTATATATCAGTAGCTGGAATACAGGTAGATCCAACTAACATTCAGATACTTTTGTTAATACCTACTCCCACCACACAAACAGAGGTACGTAGCTTTCTCAGATTTTTTGGTTATTATAGAAGATTTATAGAGAATTATTCTCAAATAGCTGCACCTCTATACGCACTAATAGGGAATGTTGATTTTAATTAGATAGATAAATGTGACCATGCTTTTGAGGATCTGAAAAAGATTCTATCAATAGCCCCAGTGCTAAGAGGCCCAAATTGGGATTTTCCATTCCAAATTTCATCTGATGCCTTAGACACAACTATTGGAGTAGTCCTTGGGCAGGAAGAAGATAAAAACCATATGAAATTTATTATATTAGCAAGAATCTATCTCCTGCTGAATTAAACTATACTGTGACTGAGAAAGAATTTTTAGCTGTAATACATGCTATAAATAAATTTAGACATTATATAACTGGGTATCCTATAGTTTTATATACAGATCACTCTGCCATAAAATTTTTAGCAAATAAACCTGTTACAAATGGTAGAGTAACAAGATGGTTGATTCTATTGCAGGAATTTGACATCACAATAAAGGATCGACCAGGAAAAGAGAATCCTGTAGCTGATTTTCTCTCATGAATGCCAAAACCAACAGACGCAGCAGCAGTCGAAGATCAGTTCCCAGATGAACATTTGTTTGTTGTTACTGAAAAAACCCCATGGTACGCTGATGTTGCAAATTATTTAGCAGTAGGTAAATTACCTAAGCATCTAATGCCCAATGAACGAAAACAGATAGTCCAGCGCAGCACTCGATTCTCTTGGATTGGTGGTTACCTATTTTATACCGGAGAAGATATGCACATCAGAAGATGTGTTTGAGAAGACGAAATATTTGACATCCTGAAAGCATGCTACGATGGGCCATGTGACGGACATTTCGCAGATCGCAGGACTGGTCACAAGGTTTTACAGACAGGCTATTACTGGCCTACAATTTTTAAAGATGCTAAAAAGTTTGTACAAGCCTGTGATAGTTTCCAAAGGGTAGGATGCCCTGGATAGTTCGATGAAATGCCTTTGAACCCACAGTTAGTAATCAACCAATTTCAACGTTGGGCGCTCGATTTTTTTGGTCCTATTAACCCACCATTAAATCAAAAAACATATATACTAGTTGCAACAGAGTATGTTACTAAATGGGTTGAAGCAGAAGCACTTCCAAGAGATACAGAGGACTCTGTAATACAGTTCCTTTTCCAAATATTTGTGAGATATGGCCTCCCTAGGGACGTAATTATAGATGGAGGACCGCAATTTGTAGGTAATAAAATCATTGCAACATTAAAAAACTACCACATTCAGCACAAAATCATGACCCCATACCACCCACAGGAAAATGGCCAGGTAGAGAGCACGAATAAGGTGATAGAATCTATACTGACAAAAACAGTTGCATCACACCGATGTGACTGGGCTTTAAGATTTTCGGAAGCCTTGTGGGCGTACCGAACAACATGGAGAAATACCACTGGGTATTCGCCATATCAATTAGTATTTGGAAAAGAACCCGTATTTCCAATAGAATTTTAAATTCAAACATTAAGAACAACCCAGGAGGTGGGTTTGGACTTAAATGAAGCCCAGGTCAAAAGATTACAACAAATCAACGAGTTAGATGAAATTAGGCTCTCTGCTCTCCAGCACACTGAATTAATTCAATAGCAGAGAGAAAAATGGCACGACACCCTCATTAAAGAGAAGATCTTCCACGAAGGAGATTGGGCACTCCTATATGACTCCAGGTTTCAGGATTTCCCAGAAAACTCCAGACACGATGGCTTGGACCCTATGAGATACAGAAAGTGCATAACAATGGCACCATCACATTGACTACCATTGATGGATCTGTACATTCTTTCAAAGCAAACATTCATCGAGTACGACTTTACCATAAACTGCTTAATCGGGAATCCTTTTACCAGCAATTACGGAAAGATTCTGCCATGCAGATTCTTGCTAAGGGAGATAACTCCTCCTCAGCACCCATCCACTGAATAATTCCTTTACTTTGAAACTTGTACATAAGCTTTTCTTTTTACTTTGCTTGTTTTTTTTACAGATTTTATTTCTCAAGATGTTCCTTTTAAGGAACAATTGTTATTCCTCTTAAGGAACAGTAGTCATTCCTCTTAAGAAACAGTGCGTTTGTGTGTTTCTTTTTGTTGTTCCTTTCAAAAGGAACAACATTTTCATTGATTATTTTTGTTGTTCCTTTCAAAAGGAACAACACTTTTTGCCACGTGTTTTTGTTGTTCCTTTCCAAAGGAACAACAGTTTTTTCCGCCTGTTTTTGTTGTTCCTTTCCAAAGGAACAACATTTTTCCCACTTGTTTTTGTTATTCCTTTCAAAAGGAACATCATGTTTTTTTGCCGACTATTTTTGCTGTCCCTTTTCAAAGGAACAACATTTCCGCGGATTGTTTTTCTATTCCTCTTAAGGAACAACAGTTGTTCCATCTATGGAACAACACTTTTTGAGTGCATTTTTCTTGTTTTAGAACAACATTTTGAGGATTTTTGTGAATTCTTCATGACTCTTTTAAAGGCAAACATACAATTTATGCAAGGACACAAAGATTAGAGGTTATTGGAATCAACAAATCAAGAGAAATTGTAATTTTTAAGAAATTGTTTTGTAGTGATAAGAAAAGGAAAGGACACAACCATCTATATCACTTTGATGTCTTTATTTTCACTAAAATTAATATGATCGGTTATCTTTATCATGTTGGTTCTTCCCTAAATCTTCATAACTCTCTTTGATTTTTATTTATTGAATAAGAATAAAGGCATACTTTCTCTATTGAGATGTTCAGACTTCTTCCACCATCCCTACTCTTAAGGAGTGTTGAGCCATCCTCTATACATAAATAGGGAAGTGCTACATGAAAAAAGAAGAAAAAATCTCTATATGATTACTAACAATTCTATGATATGGAAAATGGAGGATAGGGGGTCTCATCAAGAGCTAGCCTACCATGATCATAAGGGAGAAGTGAAGTGGCATTCCCATTATGGCCACCACACCAGGGATATGATCCAATGGACAACTTAGAAAAATAAAAAATCCTTGGAACAGGAAGTCTCATCATGAGCCGGCCTGCCCACCATTCACTCATTCCTGATGAATGACATTGTGATTCATCTGGTCCCCAAGCCAACACAGTGGCCTCCATCATGACATCACATAGCACTTCCCTAGGCATAAATAAAAGATAATGGTTCCAAGGGTGAGAAAGCAACTTTGTCAAGGTTATAGACACCTGTGGGCAACAAAGCTCTGCTGATGGTATTGGAGTCATATTTTTCACAAATCAATAGTAATGATAAACCCTTTTCTTATATCTTTATCTAATATCAAATGAGAGTATGCTCCTAAACCCTTTGTTCAGAACCTCTTATGCATGAAATTTATTTATAAATCGATCATAATGGTTTATGTGGATAATGACTGCATAAGTACTTTTTTCACATCAGTTTTCCTTTTCCCTTATTTTCGAATCATTACATAAACATTTCCATATTTACTCACGATTTCAAAATATGCATCGATTTTAGTAATGTGATAATTTGTTGATCATATCATAAGTATGAATGCCTTTCCATGTTGTACAATTGTTGTGCAGTATGCTGCTCTTCTATTTTCCGGTCGAGGGCGACCTATCATCTTTCGGGGGGGGCATGGATGCCTTTTTAATATGCCTGCATGTGGGTCGAATCCCTATGTTCATCAAATTCTTGGAAACAACAAGAGTTGAACGGTATTGTGCCAATATACACAAGGTGCTGTTCCAATACCATTTCTGTGTATTTGTGAAGAATTAACAGTGTGCAGACAGAATGGGAGGACAAGTAGTACAGAGTGAGCCACAAGTGCTAGAAGTTTCCAACGCTGCACGGGAAATTCTGGAGAGAGTAGGATGGATTACCTACCTCACATGACTGCAGCAACATCATGAAACGATGGCCATTGAATTTTTGCAGAACTTGCAGGAAGGATATTCCATGGTAAGAGGAAGGCAAATAACAATAACATATGCAATAATCGCCGAGGTATCCGGTCTACTAGCAGAAGGACCCATATGGACCCATAAAAAAGTGAAACTTCAAGAAGCCATGAACATATTTCGGGATGAAGGGTAGACCTTGGTCATCAAAGGAAAAGGAGTCCAGCTGACAACTTTGGGAGAACCATGGACAGAACTGGCGAAAGTAGTACAAAGCTCCATTACATGTGATGGAAGAAAGGATGTGGTAAGACCACGCCACCTTAAGTTATTAGCAATATTAAAACAAAAATGTGCTGTAAATTTGCTTGCATATTTAAATTTCTTATTGCATGATACTGCCCAAAGCATAAGAAAATCCCGTCATATAGCAACGGTGGTAAGCCACCATTGTTTAATCCGATTAATAGTGAGTTACAGCCTTGCCCAGCAATAGACTAGTTGGGAAGAATTGATATTCTCAATTGATGGAGGAACAACCCTACCTGCCCCAAAATGTAAAAGAGTTACTAGCACAACAACAGAACCTTTAAAGCATAGACAATCCTCCAGGTTAAGGAGAAGTAGGGGAATGATAGGAAGTCTTCAGGGTAGCAGTAGCCAACCCTTATAATTTCCCAGTTCGGAAGATGAACAACCCCTGCAACTCGAAGAAGGAAGTCACCACACTGGTGAAGAAGAAGGAAATCAAGAAGAAGAAGAAAGTCACCACACCAGTGGAGAAGAAGTAAGTCACCATACTAGTGAAGAAGAAATAAGTCACCACACTGGTGAAGAGGAAGAAAGTAATCACACCATTGAAGATGAAAGTAGAACCTCCCAAAACCTCCATTGCAAGTCCACCACAGAGTCCCTTGCAGGAGGACCAATTGGCCCGAATTTTGGCCAATATGAGTGAATATATACAACCTCACAGTCTGCTTAACCTCAACATTGAGATAGACCAATTGCAGGAATAAGATGTTACCGACAAAGATATGGCCGAGGAAATGCCTGATGAAGAAAACCCTTAGGGAACAACAGAACCAACTAGGGTTACTCCCCCTGAGGAATGTAGCTGTGGAGCATGGGAACACTAAGGAATTTTCCTGCAAATGTAGTATAGAAGCAAGCTCCGGCAAGGCACAGCCACTAGAGAGCACCTCATCAGAAAGACCCAAGTATAAAAAGGAACAACTATTCCTTCCAAGAAGAAGAAGAAGACAAATTAACTTGAGAAGATGTGGAGGGAACGGCAAAAGCTCCAAAAACTAGTAAAACAACTCAGGCAGAGGATTAGGGTGCTAAAAAAGGGGAAAGTCTCTAAAATAACCCTGAAAACGAAGAATGCAGCCATCCAAACGGAACCCCATAATACAAGGGCCATGGAGACTCAAACCGAGCCCATATTCATTCAGGATAACAAGGAACAATAGGCAGTTTCTATGGACACAGTTGCCCAAAATGAAAATGTACAGGTCTGTGAAAAAGATGTTCAGACCGAGGCACTATCCTCTAGTAGTATGGCCAACAAAGAGACACAGACTGTAGGCACTCGACATTGTAATAAGAAAACCCAGGTAGATATTTGACCCAAAAACGTTTTGATAAAAGACCCTGGTATAGCAAAACTCCAAGAGGATCTCGCATAGGCTCAGAGGGCTAGAGAAAATCTCGAAGAAGAGACTGTTCCCAAAAAGAAATACCAACAGTTACAACAGCAATTAAAGGACATCAATGCATCAGAGGCAGAAGCTTTCGATAGATGTTGAAAGGAAGAAGAGAAAGTTGAAAAGGTAAGGAATAGATTAAAAATGGTCAGGAATCAGATGGATACTCTCTGTTCTTTATACACAGATGTCCTAGCATGTAGGTGTCCTGCCAAAAATTATGTTGTGTTTTTATTAGAAAGATCTTTGTAGTTAAAAATTAAGGCTATTAAGGCAGGAAAACCTATAGAATTAGAAACTGTAGGTGATTTTATAAGCTGCTGCAAACTCTATGGAGTAAAAGTCCAATGTCTACTCTGTGAATTTTATTTGCACAATTTTATATTAGCTGAGGAAATGGAGACAAATTCCAGCCCTTTTGTGGGCGATATCCAATTTCAAGCATTCATTTCATTTGATGTTAACCAGTTAAAATGGCTCAAGGCCTATAACACTTTTTAGAGCCAAGAAAATGGGTTAGACCTTTGGGTTAGGGGTGAACCGAGACACCCATTACAATTGTGGGCTAGGCAGAAAAGCTTAATGAAAAAGGAGGGTGTGATCCAAACATTGGGACCCATACAAAAAGCAATTATCCTGGATGGGGTAGAATATTTTCTATCCATCAGAGACCAGGCCATAGTAGCAGCTAAACTCCGATGGAAGATTTCCAATTGGAATATTCAAGACAGAGAGCCATTCAATTACAAAATTTTTGAGTTAGCTGCCAACCGCCTAGTTATCTACAGTAACCTCATCTTGAGGGAAGGCCCGTACTGGCTAGGTTATAGATATCACAGCCCTATTATCTGGAATCCTGCAACAGACTATAAGGCCAAATATGAATTACCTGAAGGACAGACAGGGCATATCTTTGAAGCTTTAGCTACAAATCATGGTTTTAGACCTCTTAATGAAAAACCCTCTCCAGCCTATTCTCTAACTGTTTTACATGTAAACTATGGTTTTCATGAGGACATGAAAAAGGGTAAGCAGGGGGGTGTGTTGAGCATTGGAAAAGGTATGAATTCACCATGTATTTCTTTATCTTTTTCCTTTAAACATAACTCTTTCTATTCTATAAAGATGATATATTGAAGGATTATGATAGAATTGCAAATATTAATGTTTATTGTGAAATTGGTTAAAGATTGTATTTTATTCTAAACAGGAAACAAATGAAGTGGGAAACCACCATTTGAAAGGCAAAGCTAAAGCAGGAGTAACTGTTGTCTTTCCAGCAAAGGGCTGTATCCATACAAGAAGGATGAAATCAGAACACATAGTTAAAGAAAGGCAAGGAACAACATGGCTACAACACAAGAAGACAAGGCGTTAGCTAAAAGAGGAAAATAGAGCGAATCACCCAGGATCTTTCGATCCTGAGGGATCGTTGTTCAAATTTTATCTTTGTTTCTTGTGTTGTTCGACGAGTTGTTATAAAACGCAGTGCCTGTAGAAATCAGACGGAACGATTATCATTGAAACTTATTTTGTAATTCTATAATTTCATTGACTCTCATGATTCAAGCAGAGAGCGACTATTTGTAAACGCTGTTATGCATGATTAATACATGATTTAGTTGTCGTTCCATCACTTGACTCTGGAGTAGCTCAAAAGTGTTTCCCTAGCGGCTAAGGGCCCGGCCCTGGTGGATCCACTTGCTCTTTTGTATTATTATCTTTCGATTATATTTGTGTGATGGTTTGCATTTATTTTCATTACAGTTTCAAGTTTAATAGTTTACTGTTTTATTGCTTTATTATCTTGGTGTGTTGCATTGTTGAATTGTGTTGACGTTCCTTTCCAATTTAACAAGAATCTTGATCCTTGTATAACTTATCTTGTTATGCTTTAACAGAGCTTCGATGTTCAGCATCTTCTGTTCCATTCCAGTTGCTCTTCCATTCTATTTTTTGTTCTGTTCTGATTGCTGTTCATTTCAGATTTTTGTTCAATAGAATTTGATGTTCAAATCCATTAGATAGAGTTTGTTGTTCAATAGAATTTGTTGTTCAATTCGATGTTCAATTCCAAGAAATACTCTTTTTATGCATCAGTTTGGCGCTTATTTCATACCTACAAAGAGTTTGGTTTTGTTTTCGAGAGTCAGCTTCTAGTTTTCATTAGCAAGTAGTAATTTAGTTCGCTTTCATTTAATTGCTTAGCAGGGAGTGTAAGATTATCAATTGTAAAGACATTGTTATTGCTACCTACGTTCCTCGATTGATTGCCTTGTTCTTATTTTTGATTTCATTGTAGATCAATTTCCAAAGGGGAAGTGTTATTGACACGATCCGATCGATGATTGCCGAAAGTGAATGATCGGATTTTAGAGCATTTAATTTCCATGTCATTGTAGTGTTAGATTTCATTTCCAAGCATCCGTTTACTCTTGTATTTATAACACTGTACTACATATTGGAAAGCATTACTCTTAGATTGAATTGCAGTCTCAGACTGAGTACACTCTTGAAATAAAAAATCGTACCTGGATTGATAATTAATGTGAGATAAATAGGAGTTAAAAAGACACCTTTTATACCTCAACACTTGTACCCTAAATGTTATAGTTGTTTATTAGAGGGATCAAGATGATGAATTGCATTTCACATTCCAAATGGGTAGTTTTGCATTTAATTTTTCAATTTTACAAATTTTTAATGATAATAAACACTGAGGAATTCAATCTACTTCTGATTCGTCCTCCCCAATATTCCTCTAAACTTAAAAACTCAATAAGGGTTTATGCAACAAATTCTTGATAAAAGAAAACAATCATTTTACCTTGAAATCTTACATGTGCAACCCAACTTGGAAAATTCTACTATAGTGAAATTTAAAACAAACCACTCCATTAACTATGCACTAGTAAAATGATTCATTGCCTAGTTACTCTAACACTTGAGCCTATGAAAACTCAAGAACTGCCTAGAAAATAAAAAATATATGGTACTGATGAAATATTTGAGAAAACTTATAACCAAGCCTTTCAATTCCAAATATGATAAAATGAACTATTTAATATCTTACAATGTGTTCCATACCTATGCCCAAACTAAAATTTAGGTATTTTAGATATGCCAGTAACTGAGATACGGTCATCTTTTAAAATTTTACACTTTCTAATGCAATAGAAAGTACATGCCAAATATTTTCATCTAACAACAATGCCATCAAGTTATCAGCAAATATCAAGATACATGTTAGTATTTTGTCAAAACTCTCATAGGAAGAGTTTTGAAGTGTAAATATCAAGATACATGTTAGTATTTTGTCAAAACTCTCATTGGAATAGTTTTGAAGTTTAAATGTCAAGACACATGTTAGTATTTTGTAAAAACTGTCGTTGAAAGAGTTTTCAAGAGATATTATTAACAAAGACGAAACTTTGTAGAAAATAATAATTTGCATGGCATAAGTTGATAAGTTTAACAAGAAAGTCTCAACTCTAGCCAAGAATTTGACAAACATTGACTTCTCTTCTTCTAACCATGACAGTAAGCCACAACATCATTAAGTAGGTTGTCCACCTTAATGATAATCAAGCTAACGTGATATCTCAAGCAACGTTTTTATAATGGCAATGTGATTGTTGTATTTATCAATTTTTGGTTTAGTTTCTTTACTAGTCTCATCTTCATTATGAAAGAAATCAGATGATATACATAACAAGCACTTATAAAATATTGAACTTTTGTTCTTAATCTAATTTTCGAAATGGAAAACAAATAACCAATTATAATTGTTCAAGTGTATCTTTTTGAAAAGGATATAAATCATCTCCCATTATTTAATAAAAACAATTATCCTCAAGACAAATTCATAATTATTAACAAAGAAATATTATACTTTATACATTTTATATGTATTTTAAACACAAATAAAATGTGAAAACAAACTAAATATATATTTTTAATTAACAAAAAAAAATTTGATTGAATATTAATCAAGTTCTTATCATCATCACTATATTTGGTTTTAAAAAAATTCATTGTTAATAATGGATAAAATTAGATTTATTCACGAAATATATAATGTTAAAATATTTTTTTAACTTGAACACACTTCCTAAATAATTTAATTAAATGAATTATATGTAGAACTTTAGTTTAAAGAAGGTTAATTAAAATGTGAGGTTATATAAAAATTCAAAATAAATTTATTAATAAAAACATAAATTTTTTGAAATATATAATTTTAATCTGTTTTTATTATATAAATTTTTATTTTATAATATAAAATATTAAAATATTTATAAATTAGAAATATAAATTTCATAATGTTATTAATTCTAGAATTACTACGTGATGATGTACTACGATTATCCTAGTAGTATGGTACCATAAAAATAAAAACTATTACTGCTTTGATTTAATGAGTCATCCACAGGTTCACAGTTTGAATTACTTCATAATTGGACACATGGCTTAATCTTTTAAGACAAGCATATAACTATTGGCAGGATCAACCAGATAACTTCATGGCCTAAACTGCCAGAAGTTAAAATAAATCTAATGTCCCATTACAAAATATAAAATAATAATAAAACGAATATCTCAATCCAAGTAAGTTAATTTTAAAAAGATACAATAAAACCATAACTCGTTAGTACAGTGAACCATATTATAATCTCCAATTCGGCCACACGGGCCGCATAAAAAGCACAGAATGATATGATTAAGAGAGAAGCTTTCTTGACCAGAGATGACCGACTTTCCATTCCCAATTCCCCCACCTGGCCCGAACTCCAGCCAAAAAGGCATTGAGCAGGAAGGCGGAAGAATATGTCAGAGGGGCCCACGTGGGAGGAGTTCCTCCATAAAATTCTGTCTCACCACCGCTAAAAGCTACAATTCCAAAAACATTTTCCCAAACACCACTATCAAGAAGAGCACTGCCTATTAACCACTTCAACAAAACCAGTGTTTGTAAACCACTATATATCCACTTACCAAAAGCCTTTATGCCCACAGTTCCTGCCACTATACTGCAGGATAAGAGGCATACTATCTCCAAATATATCATTGTGAACAACAGAAGTACATAGCAGGTGTTCACCAAAAAACACGGTATGCAGTATGGACAGAAGAATGCTATCACACCAACAAAACAATCTGCCAAATATTCTGTCGAACGGGAAGACATCGCAGCCCAGCACATTGCGAAGTCCATGGCCAAAGCAATACCAATGGCTGCAATTATCACTGCAACTATGGCCATAGAGGGCGGGGGAGAAGTATCATCCCCATCGTCAAATGCAATGAGCACAGCCCAAACAATAGAGCAACCCATGTTGACACAACCCACTGCAATAGCTATGGTTCTGATGCTCAGAACATTACCTCTAAAGGTTAGCAATTGGCAGGTGCTATCGCCATCACACCTCACCAAAGCTTTGGTTAGAAATGCATTGGCCGCGAATCCAGTTCCCTTGCTGTCCACGATGTAATCTCGTATCGCCCTCCTGGCGACCAGAGAGCTAGACAAGCCATCTACGGTGAAAAAAACAGTGAGCACAATGTTGATCAATGCTTCTGATAACCTTGGTAGTAAGAAGGAGGCAATGTTGTATTCTACTTTTCCCTCTTCGACTCCTGTACCTCCAGCCAAGTAGCTTTCCAGTGCTTCCGAAGCCATGACTCTAACTCCTCTGCCTTCCACATCTTTAGATCTGAATGATCTTATCAGGAGCTCTGCCCAGTGATCATGGCGGGAATCTTTCAATGGAATACAAACGCAAATATTCCCCCCTGCACGGTTGGATATTCCAGCATCGATGTCCTCCAGAATTTTACATACCACATGGGGTTTTGCAGGGGATTGCACTATGGAGTTACCTTCTCTCAATCTATCCCCTTCTTCAGCATACAACAGGCCGTTGTTGCACCCATGGCAGCCATTTTCGAGGCAGGTCAGACATGGGAGTAAGCACATGAAATCAGACAATTGCTTCAGTGTTCCAGGTATCCGACGAGCAAGCATGACTGTGATTTCTTCGCCGGTCCAAAATAAAATGCACTTGCAGTTGCAATCACATGCCTCTATAGTGACTACAGCATCTCCTAAAGGTAGGAATTCCAGTAGCACAGAGTCCACAATATGGGTATTGCATTGCGTGAACTGCCTGATAGAAGAATTGGGCTTGCCATTTGATAGCATTACAACAGAAGCTTTTGATAAGTAAACATATTCACCTGTACGTTTATTCCTCTCACGCTGGCATGTGGTGAGTCCATTCCCACGATTTATGCTCCTGAGTTTGCGACCTCTAAGAATGGCTAGGACATCCCTGGCACCGATTTCCAGATCGAGCCTTCCTCTGATGAGACTTGTAACAAACACCGCTAAATTACCTACGCATGTAATAGCTAGAGAAGAAGGAAAATTAAGATCCAGTTAAACCTTCACTAATGTCAAATTGTGCTAAGCAAACACTTACAGACCATGCCAACCAGCAAAACAACTGTATCATCAACAATTGCACGATGCCTCGGATTCCTCGCCAGTTGTTGAATAACCCCATTTTTAAAAACAATGAAAGCGAAGCCCAACCAACCAACGTGCTATAAACAAAGGCTCTTATACCTCCTCTCGACCAATTTTCTGCGGCAAACATGGACACAACAATATTGTGCCTGCAAATATTTATATAGCACATTTCATATCATTTGGCTTAACATTTCACATCGTTTTAGCATCTAATTCTATTCAATTCCCTTTCCTTTACGCCATCCCATTCTTTTCTTTCATTTTCGTTTTCTTTATTTTTCTGAACCATATGCTTCTTGGATTCGAAAGAAAGCGGTTTCAATAATGTTTATGCCCAACTAGTTCCATTCCCCTCTCTTTACCTTTATTTTCATATTTTATTCTTTACCTCAATAATGTTTCTGCCCAACTAGTTCCAAACCCGTCTTTACTTTTATTTTCATCTTTTATTCTTTACCTCAATAATGTTTCTGCCCAACTAATTCCATTCACGTCTTTACTTTTATTTTCATCTTTTATTCTTTACCTCAAAATTTGTCAACATGTAATTTTATTCATTTATTTTTATGTTAAGTTCACTCTATTCATTGTTTTTTCCTAATTATTTATTTCCCTTATTTTAATCTATCAGGACTAAAAATAAACATCTATAGATTTTTACTCAATTATTTTTATATTAAATTCATTTTATTAATCTTTTTTCTATTTTTTTCTTATTTTAATCTATCATCACTAAAAATAAAACTCTAGCGGGGAACATTCCATTTTACTTTTTTACTTAATTTTATTTTTGTTGTTTTTACACAGCTTAACAATAAAGTTTTAAAATATTTAATTTCATATTTTTAACTTATTTTTTTATTTTAGTTTGCTTTAAATATATATTTTCAATAATTTATTTTTCTTTAAATTTTATCATATTAATTTAAATAAATAAATTTAAATTTTATGATTATAATTTAATACAACTATTGGTTAGGAATACTCACATATTGGGATTCAAAATAATTATATGAATTCGGTAGAGGTACTCCAAAACTTTGTGATTCAAAATGATAATGTTTTTGAATTTGATTGAAGTATGATTTTCTTTGCTCAATATAGTAACATTTTTTCTTTACTTTTGACTAATTATTTTAATTATATAGTGGTTCTAATGGTTAAGAGTATTTGTTTCCTCTTAAGAGATCACAGGCTCAAAACCAGATGGGGGTAGAGTATGTATGCCTTCATATACTTTGCAGTCAAATCACTGCACAGAAGTGGGTCTGATATACCAATTTGGTGTCTAGCTTGGTCGTGACCTTCAAATTAGATAATAATAATAATAATAATAATATATGATTTTAAGTGACACTTAACGGTGGGCAAAGAAGAAGAAGCTTTTAGCTGATAGGGCGAGAAGGAGCGGTGTTTTCATGGTCTTTTTGCATGACGAGTAGAGGAATAGTTGTGACCAAGACAATTATGGAGCTCTCAACTTGGGTCCTAATATTGTTGAATCAAAGGGGCAGACTGCCATAGTTTTGGCATTTTTTTATTCCAGATGCACAACATTGTGATTGGGTAAGCTCGAATAGCGTGCCAACAAAGAGATTGTGGTACTATCCAAGCAGGCGTCCTAACCTCAATTTGATGCAACAACAAAGGGACTGCTTAAGGAGGGGAGTGGGACCCCGAGGCTAGGCAGAGGGACATGGAGAAAAACAAGATCTTTGAGAAGTTGTTGAGTATAAATGCAAGCCATCTCATAGAAGAGTGGGATTACCTCCACGATTTGACTCTTTACAAGCCCAAATTCACCTGTTCACAGTTTTTGTAGAGTAACTAACTAGAGACCGTCATGATGATAGGAGCAAGATAATAACATTCATGAGTGATCTTGATGCAGGAGCTGTTGGGGTTCCAGTGTTTTGTCCAGATTGGCAAGACCAAAAGACCAGACAACATCAAACCACTTTGGGATCCTAGGATCTAGCCCTCCTGGATCCAGAGGGAGATCTCTCTATAAATGCAAAGAACGATATATCCTTAAGGCTCAATTTGAGGTATTAGGCTAGATATGAAGCACAGGGGTTGTTCGAATTGTGATTGTTTGGTTGGAGATCATTAACTGAGAAGGTTATGGAAGTAAAGAAGGAATTGAATAGAAGGATGTTTCAGCAAGGGAAGATAGGACAAAAGAAATTCAATCCATTGGGCTATGGAGTCATGAAAGGGGATTACTTGCATAACAACTATCCAAGGGTTTCCATAGGGCAAGTCATCTATACTAAAGGATCTTTTTAGATAGATGGTGGAATGGAACATTAAGAATGGGTGAAAGAAAGAGACCAAAGTATAGTCTAAGATCATGTCAGAGGTCATTTAACTCCAAGCCTGCTTTTGACATACTTCAAAGGAAACTCTCATAAAAGACACAAAGGGTAGCTTAAGATCAGGTCAGATGTCATTTAACTCTAGACCTGCTTCAGCATACTCTCAAAGAGAAACAATCCAACAGTCCTCATAACCACTTTCAGAGTAGTAGAAAACATTTAAGATGAAACACAGAGTAAGGCCTAAGATCAGAGAGGGAATTTTATCCTTCAATGCTTTTGACACTCACTCAAAGGGATCTAAGAAACTAAATCCAAATTCAGACATCAGTAAGCATGGACCAGCCAACTACTAAACTAGTTAAACTATGATGAAATAGCTCTTAGATACACAATTTAGCAAAAAACATCAAAGATAAAGATTTACAGTGAGATTTAGGGTACTTCTAGCAGTATATCCTAATCTATGCTTGCTATTATTTATCAAAGAAATATGGACAGTATGTAAAAACATGAAAGGAAACAATTATAGTGAGAATACATCACCAGTAATATAGACCAGGATCCTGTGAATCTGCTTGATTAATTGATGTGCAAAACCAGTCACATACTTTGAGCTCAATGGCCTTTTACAATACAGACTTCTCTTCCCAGCCTACTATATTACAGACTACTCAACTACTTTCCCTCAATAAAAGTTCTAACAACTAATAGAATCCCAACCAACAACAACAATGAATTTTTGTTGATTATTTATAGGTGAATGAGGAAGTGAAGTAGTATAAGAGATAGTTGGTCCAATTAAATGAAGAACTTAATGTTTCTCGACCTCTAGGAGGTTTGATGGATAAGAAATGACATGCTCCATGCTTCATTAAATGGCCCTTTACTTGTATTTGTACTCTGGCTGTCTGTTCTGACCTTTGAAGTAAGTAAGGTGGATAGAAAATATGCAGTTTCCCATACTTCCATAACTGTTGTTTCTACTTTTGAAGCTTAATGGACGAAAAGATCAACTTCTAGGTTGTTTTTATCTTTAAAATAACCTTGTTGGTCCAATTAAATGAAGAACTTAATGTTTCTCGACCTCTAGGAGGTTTGATGGATAAGAAATGACATGCTCCATGCTTCATTAAATGGCCCTTTACTTGTATTTGTACTCTGGCTGTCTGTTCTGACCTTTGAAGTAAGTAAGGTGGATAGAAAATATGCAGTTTCCCATACTTCCATAACTGTTGTTTCTACTTTTGAAGCTTAATGGACGAAAAGATCAACTTCTAGGTTGTTTTTATCTTTAAAATAACCTTGTTGACAGTTTGAAATAACTGTTCAGCTATCTTTAGGAAAATATCCTCTGCTCTGTCAATAAATAGGCCTTCTTTGATTTCTGTGAGGCTGCAGGTGTCCTTTGGTAGCTGGAGAGGGTTGGCTTTTGGTGCTGGAGAGGGTTAAATTGGCCTCTGCTGTGGCAGTGGAGTCTTCTTGGACTGATAAATTTCTTTGTCTTCATCCTAAAACACCTTTAATTTACTTTGATTCTGTGTTTTAGGCTGAATTAGGCCTTGGTCTTCAAGCTGTGTTTCTGTCCTTTAAACACTAGATTATAGCATTAATTTTCAATAAAAGGCTTTTTAATCCCTTTTCTCTGCCACTGATACACTTTGTTGCTGCTTTTAACTTGTTCTGGTGCATATACCAGTCTTGGAGGTGCAGGAGCATTTTAATCAGGATTAATAACGTTGTTTATTAATTAAAACATGCTCAGAACCTATTTAGTGGCGTATTTCCCTGTACCTTTGGCTCTGAAAGAATTTTCCATTCCTTCATGTCACCATTGACAGTGACTGTGAAACAGAGTGAGTTTAACACCTGTAACCCTGCACAATACAATAAAAAAGTTATGAAATCCAGAGGGAGTAGAGGAGGATTGCTCTGGAGGGCCAAATGGATGGTGGCGCTTTGCAAGGAGAATGGTGGATGCAGGCAAAAAATGGAGGAAAAACACAGCAAAATGATGAAATTGATGAAAAACAGAAAGGAAGTGGGCCATGGGGGTCATCGGGTTCACTGTGGACCGTAGGATCGGCGATGGATGGACGGTTGAGGTTAGAAGATGGGGCACAGTGTTTCGGAAAATGGAATGATGGGTATGCAAAATAAAGCGCCCGATCATCATTGATTTCCGGAGATCAACGACTCTCGTTGATTTGAATCCCAATGTCGGAAGATGATAAAACGAAGGGAAAAAAGAGTTGTGATGTGGTTTTTATAGCCTTTGAGTGCCTGATCAGAGTTTTAGGTTATATGGAGGGGGTGTTAGGAGAATAAGCCCTTGGGGGCTTAACTCTTTAACTAAGTGGAGAATTGTAGTTTTTATGCTTTTCAAAGGATTTTTTGGAGTTTTCAGCGGAGGTTAGTGCTTCTTAAGTGCCCAGTTGTAGGGCCGAGGTTGTATGGAGGAGGCTGCAGCATATAAGCCCTCAAGGGCTATAAGACTGATATAATGTAAAATAGGGTATTTTAGGCCTAAATAATGCTTTTTTAGGCCAAATAGGGGGTTCTGGTAAAGGGAAAAAGGGATTTTTAAACCAGACAGAGGGGGCTATATGAGGCTTAAAAAGGATTTTAGAATGAAATGGAGGGTTAGTGAGGGGATTTTGTGAGATCTGAAAGGGACCAAAGTGATGAAAAATGGAGGCCTTTTGAAGCTTTTACAAACAATGAGGCTTTTTGATGGATATAGCATTGAGGATTGCTTCAGAGGAAAAAACACATGAAGGCTTTCAAGAGTGATAGGTTTTCAAGGAAAATTTTCCTCTTGAAGACTTAGAAACCATTTAGCCACCTGTTTGCTATGCCAAAAATTTATAGGTGGCTAACAGGAGCATCAGAGCACCTTAATTAAAATCCAATTCAATATTGTGAAAGCTGAGACGTGGAAAATCATTTGCAAATGGGGGAAAAATTCCGTTAAACAGAGCTGAAATGATGGAAGATATATGTCTCTAGAACAATTGAATCAAACATAGAGATTTAGGGGTTTAGTTCAGTGATTGTGGGAGAAGAACTCGTGGATCTTAGATGGTCAACTCGATTGCAATTTCTTTATAAATGTGAGTCTGTATGTCCAGATAGAGAGGGGCAGAGAATGTAGTGTAGCCTAAGGGTGAAAGTATGATTCAGGCCGTAATGGCCTTAGCTTGTATTCAAGCTCAGAAAATAATAGAAACTGTATGTTTTTAAGTATCCAAGAATTATTTGAATCTTGTTATATCTGTGTGTTTTATGAATGTTTTGATTCCAGTATTTTGTGTGCATTTTTCTAAGAATCGCAATATTTTATGAGCTAACGAGAAGCTCGACAGAACTATGGTGTTCCATATTATTCAAATAAAATTTTGTTAAGGTTTCAAAGTGGATTGACCAGCAGAGTGAGAGATCTGGATAATGGTGAGAAGTAAGGACTGTCAGATCTGCACAGATCAATGGTGAAGATTAAATCGCAAACAGTGCGATTTCGCACATCGGCAAGTTTAATGTTTAGCATTAATACATCGCGGGTTAAGTTGTTTTTGATGCGATGCGATGCGATCACAGATTGGATAGGATAGGGTGAAACCATTATGTTAAGTTATAAAATGTGTGCAATGCCGAAATGTGATAAACCGCAGATGTTGCGATGTTGTGATGTGAAATCGCCATCACAACTTCACATCGGTACCTTTATTTTTTCTAGTGAAAGGTATTTCTTATATGTTGTGACATGTGATGTCATAAAATCTCCAATATGCGATGTATGTATATTGTTGGAAAGCCGAAATTATGGTATGATAAAGTTTTAAAACTCCAATATTGTAATCCACTGTGATTAAAGGGAGTTTATGTGGGTCATAACCCATAGGTCCACGATATTATGTTAAAATGAAGTTTCGTGCTGTGTCAAGTGGTATAAGAGAAGGGAAATATTTCCTGCGAGAAAGAGTTTGCGCGCGAAGGAAGGAGGTATAGTTATGTTGAAGATTGGTGAGTTTGTGGTCTTCATGTTGTTGTGCAGGTAGCAGATGAAGGTGAGAATATTTGCAGCATCCTAGAGCCAGGAGTGCTCAAATCATTCTAGAGACAAGAGAACCAGAGAGATGCTGAAAGACTGAGCTTAGAGGAGAGAAGCTTGGTGAGGTGTCATGTAGCAGGGATGACTTTCTATTGTAGAGGTTTTGTTGTAGCTCACTGAAAGATCACAAGGGAATTGCACAGAGGATGTGGGTAGAATTGCTAAAGAAAGAAAAGAATACCAAGAAGAGGACTTGGTACTGACAGCAAGTAGTAGACTTATTACAGAGATGAAGAAGGCATATGATCAGGAGGTCATAAGAATTTTTGTACCTCGAGAGTCCGATGCAGGAGCATTAGATCACCTTAATTAAAATGCAAATTCAATGCTGTTAAAGATGAGACATGGACAACCGTTTGTAAATGGGGACAAAATTCTGTGAAACAGAGCTGAAATGATGGAAGTGATAAGTATCTAGAAGACTTGGTTTATTGTAACTATCTTCCATGTAATCAAAGAAAGAGATTTAGGGGTTTAGTTGAGCGATTGTGGGAGAAGAAATCGTGGATCTGACATCCACTCATAAGTATCTAGAAGACTTGGTTTATTGTAACTATCTTCCATGTAATCAAAGAAAGAGATTTAGGGGTTTAGTTGAGCGATTGTGGGAGAAGAAATCGTGGATCTTAGATGATCCACTCACTTGTAATTTCTTTATAAATGTGAGTCTGTATGTCAAGATATACAGGGGCAGAGAATGTAATGTAGCCTGAGGGCGAAAGTATGATTCAAATCATAGTGGCCTTAGCCTATATTTGAGCTCAGAAAATAATAGAAACTGTGTGTTTTTAAGTATCCAGGAATTATCTGAAACTTTTTATATCTGTGTGTTTTATGAATGTTTTGATTCCAGTATTATGTGTGCATTTGTATGAGAATCGCAATAATTTTATGAGCTGACGAGAAGCTCAATAGAACTATGGTGTGCCATATTGTTCGAATAAAATTATTGTCAAGGTTTCGAGTGGATTGACCAGCAAAGTGAGAGATCCAAAAAAGAGTGAGCAGTGAGGACTGTTAGATCTGGCACAGATCAACGGTGAAGATTAAATCGCAAACAATGTGATTTTTGTTGGGTATGTGTTATATTCTTTCCATGACTAATCATGCGGCCATGGTTTTGTGCATGATTTTGCAGATGGTATTGGTGTACGATGGTTTTCGGCCCCTGATATTTTTGTAGATCTAGTCAAGGGAACTATGGTTATGTTCTAATCCAACATTAATGGATTAGGGTTTGTGCATGCTTTGGCATGTAGATATATGTGTTATAACACTAGAAGGAATATAATGAACAATCAAGCTGGTCGTCCCGATTTGGGATCCAGTGGAAAATATCTGTGTTTATCTATTTTATGTTTTATGCTCTCGCTATTGTTTATTTTCTGTTATAATAATCGTGTGTAGATAATTTCTGTTCAGGGTTAAAACCTACAATTTCGCACATCGGAAAGTTTGATGTTTAGCGTTAAGACATCGCGGGGTAAGTTTCTTTTGATGCGATATGATGCGATCACAGATCGCATAGGATAGGGTGAAAGCTTTCTAGCAGGAAAGAGTATAAGGGAAAATACACCCTTAGAGATTGTCCACTCAGATTTGTGTGGACCAATGCAAATGCCATCTTTAGCTGGTAGCCGATATATTTTGAAATTCATATATGATTACACCAAAAAGACATGGGTGTATTTCTTGGAACATAAGAGTGAAGTGTTTGAACAGTTCTGCCACTTCAAAGCTCTTGTTGAGAAGTAGAGTGAGCACTACATCAAAGTGCTAAGAACTGATAGAGGTGGATAATACATCTTGAAAGAGTTCCTACATTTCTGTAAGGAGAATGGTATACATAAGCAGTTTACCACAAGGTACACACCACAGCAAAACAATGTTGCAGAAAGGAAGAATAGGACCATCATGGACATGGTCAGAAGTATGTTGAAGGAAAAACATTTTCCAAATGAGTATTCGGTTGAAGCTGTCAATTGTGCAACGTATATCTTGAATAGATGCCCAACCAAATTTGTTATGAACAGAGTTCTGGAAGAAGTATGGAGTGGAACAAAGCGGTTTGTCACTCACATGAAAGTTTTTGGATGTGTGGCTTATGCACATGTCCTAGATCAATTGAGAAAGAAGCTTGACAGGAAGGGGGAGAATTGTATCTTTGTTGGATATAGTGATGAGTCCAAGGAATACAAATTATACAATCCATCCACCAAGAAAGTATTAATAAGCAGATATGTGAAGTTTATTGAAGAAGAATCTTGGGATGGAAGCTTAGACAAAATAGTGAATATGAAGACATGTGTGTCCCACAAAGAACAAGAGGAAGGGACAATGGCAAATAATCCCTCCTTAGTGGCTCCTCCTCCACCACCATAAGCACAACAAACCACACCACAAGTTGGAAATAGAATAGCCTTGAGAAATCAAGGAAGTGCTTCTTCAAGCACACCATAGGGAACTGAAACTGCCTCGAGTTCAAGTGGAACTCCAAGTACACCAAGAAGACCGAGATTCAAAAATTTGAGTGTGATCTATGAACAAGAAGAGGTAAATTATAATGTCGGTATGAACTCTTTATTTTCTTTGTATTGTCATGTTGATGACCCAATTCATTTTGAAGAAGTTGTAAAAGAAGAAAAATGGATTGAAGCAATGAATGAAGAGATTGGTGCAATAGAAAAGAGTAATACATGGGAGTTAGTGGACCTCCCTAAAGGTAAAGAAGTCATTGGAGTTGGTCTACAAGACCAAGAGAAATGTTGAAGGAAATACTGAAAGGCAGAAAGCAAGTTTTTTGGTCAAAGGCTACAAGTAGCAACAAGGAAGAGATTATGAAGAAACTTTTGCATTGGTTGCAAGGATGGAAATAGTGAGAACAATGTTTTCCATAGCAACACAACATAAATGGAAGGTTTACCAAATGGTTGTGAAATCTCCATTCCTGAATGGAGTATTGAAAGAAGATTTATATGTTGAACAACCTCCAGGCTATGAGATGGAAGGCCAAGAGCACAAAGTATGCAAGTTGAAGAAAGCTCTTTATGGGCTGAAGCAAGCACTAAGAGCATGGTACAGCAAGATAGATGCTTACTTGACTGAAAATGGATTTGAGAAATGTGATGGAGAACCCACACTCTACATAAAATAAAATGATGGTAAGATTCTTATTGTTGTTTTATATGTAGATGATTTAATCTTTATTGGCAATGAAGTTCTCTCATTGCCGATTTTAAATCAGTCATGAAGAGTGAATTTGAAATGAATGATTTTGGTTTTTTGAGATATTTTCTTGG
Source organism: Pinus albicaulis (assembly GCA_034641835.2). Taxonomy (NCBI): domain Eukaryota; kingdom Viridiplantae; phylum Streptophyta; class Pinopsida; order Pinales; family Pinaceae; genus Pinus; species Pinus albicaulis. Next base: position 1,347,022,427 of record CM076577.1, on the reverse strand, counting down.
AATAGAAGTAGAGAAAAATGAAAATGGGATTTTTATTTCCAAGCAAAATATTTTGAAGAAGTGTTGAAAAGATTCAACATGCAGAAAAACAAGGCAGTTGTAACTCCAAATGTCATGGGGTTAAAATTGAGCAAAGAAGACAACAGTAATGATTTTGATCCAAGTTTGTATAAGAGCATAGTTGGCAGCCTCATGTATTTGACTGCAACCAGGCCGTATATTATGCATGTTGTAAGTTAAATTTCTAAATTTATAGAAAGGCCAAAGGAGGCACATTGGCAAGTAGCAAAAATAATTCTGAGGTATGTGAAAGGAACAAAGAGGTATGGAATTTTATAACCACTTCCTGGCAAATTTTAAATTGATTGGTTACACCGACAAGGATTGGGCCGGAAGTGTAGACACAGTAGAAGAGCACATCTGGATATGTGTTTAGTTTGGGATCGGGAGCCATGTCATGGGCTTCCAAGAAGCAACCAATAGTTACTTTATCAAGAGCAGAGGTAGAGTATGTGGCAGCTACAGCAGCAGCATGTCAAGTAGTATGGATGAGAATAATGTTGAGGAGTTTGTGTCATGAACAGGTAAAAGGCACAAAAATTTATTGTGGTAATAGCTCAGCAATAGCATTGTCAAAGAATTCAGTGTTTCACAAAAGAACGAAACACATTGATGCCAAGTATCACTATATCAGAGAGCTAGTGAGCAATGGTGAAATTGTTTTGCAACATTGCAGAACAGATGAGCAGTTTGCTGATATTTTGACAAAACCATTGGGCAGAAAAGTTTTGATTATCTCATAAAATGTATGGGTATGCAAGAGAATAGTAGTTGTAATTAAGGGGGAGTGTTGGAAATTAATTCCAACTGCAACCCGAGCAAACAGATGCTGAAGTTTCAAATTTTTGATTTTGAGCGTGTTAGGTCCCTATATCACTAGTATAGTCCCTTATTATTGTTAGTTTAACCCCTTATTGTTATTATTGTACCCTTGTAACCCCCATTTTGTTATTATTGTGCCCTTAAATTATTATTGTTAGGTCGGCTAGGATTACATTGTGGCCCACTAGGATTACATTATGGCCCCATGGACTCCTATATATAGAAAGGAGGTTTTGTAAATTGTATCATCCAAGAATTTTTCATTTATGTAATGTATTGGAGGTTTCCCTCTTGAAGTGGCTTATTTCTAAGGCGTTGATATCTTTTTTCTTCTATTTTTGGAGCTGGTTACACAACATTTGGTATCAGAGCTTTGGATTCTAGGGTTTTGCTGCTCCAAACAGGTCATCGTGGCATTTTCGCTATAACGTTTTTTATACGAAGTTTCAGAAGCTGAAATTTTTAGGGTGAGAAGCTGAAATCCTGAGGAAGATTGTCTAAAAATTTCAAAGCTTGGTTCGCCATATTTTCGGAGATCTCATCTGTGGAAGTTAGGTCTTTTTTCAAGCTCCTAAACAGGTCATCGTGGAATTTTCGCTATAAATGTTTTTCTACGAAGGTTCAGAATCTGAAATTCGTATAGTGCGAAGCTAAAATCCTGAGGGAATTCGTCAAAAAATTTCAGAGCTTGGTTCACAATATTTTTGGAGATATGATCTGTGGAAGGTAGTGCTTTTTCAGGCTCCTGAATTTCATCTCAAAGAGGTGATCGTGGGAAAAGTTCAATAACTCTCTCTCTGGGTAGTGGATTTGAGTTCCGTAAAACGTGGTCGCAAGTACACGGAATGTAGTTTCTTGGCTATCAATTTCAGAGACAAAGGATGAAACAGTGACACGTGGCAAGTCCTACAAGTTTTCTCTACTGAACCAGTCCAGAATTAGGTCATTGTGGGAGATTGGACACAACTTTGTCTTTGGGAATCCAAATTAGATCAGACCTGTGGCATTTGAAAGAAGCTTCAGAGGGATACTACAAGGGATTTTCACAGCTTGTGATAGCAAATACACCAAAGGTCATAAGTGTGTTGAAAAGAAATTATTTTACATAGATTGTGAAGAAGAAGAAGAAAATGAACAAGAGGAGGATACACACCAGGAACCAGCCATAGAAGAGGAAGAAATGAATCCAACCATATCATGTAATGCACTGGCAGGAATTACCACTCCTCAAACTCTCAAGATAGCGGGACAGATCAAGAAGAAAAAGGTAATAGTGTTGATTGATTCAGGTAGCACCCATAATTTTATTCATTGTAAGGTAGCCAAGGAATTAAATTGTTTCCTATACCCGGCACCAGAATGTCAAGTGATGGTTGCAAATGGAGGAACTATAAATTGCTCTGGAAAATGCCATAATATCAAGCTAACCATGGGGGAATATGTATTGACTAGTCCAATACTTTCCATTCCTATGGGAGGTGTTGATGTTGTACTAGGAGTACAATGGTTACAATCTTTGGGGACGGTAGCTTTTAATTTTCAAGAACTTTTCTTGAAATTCTTTTCAGAAGGAAAGGAAGTCGAATTACGGGGTATTGAAGGGAAGCCAAGAAGGATAATAAGCTCTAATGGCATGACAAAGCTTCTAAAGAAAGAACAATGAGGCGTAATTGCACAATTATGCTCACTAGAAGTTCCAACATCAAAATCATCTATTTCTGCAGATCTCCAACAAGTCTTGGACAATCATTCCAAGGTGTTTCAAACTCCCAAAGGACTCCCACCTATTCGTGATCATGATCATGCTATTCATTTGATTCCAGGAAGTGTTCCTCCAAACATCAGGCCTTATAGATATCCTTACTTCCAAAAGAGCTAAATTGAACGTATGATTGCAGAAATGTTAGAGGCGGGTATAATTCAACCTAGTCAAAGTTCTTTCTCTGCTCCTGTAGTATTGGTACAAAAGAAGGATGGATCATGGAAAATGTGTCCGGATTATAGGGAGCTCAATAAGCTCACCATTAAAGATAGATTTCCCATTCCTATGATTGATGAATTATTGGATGAATTACATGGAGCAATTTATTTTACCAAGTTGGATCTTCGTTCAGGATATCATCAAATTAGAATGAAGACTGAAGATATTCCAAAAACAGCATTTCAAACTCATGAGGGTCATTATGAATTTTTGGTCATGCCTTTTGGTCTTACCAATGCACCTTCTACATTTCAAGGGTTGATGAATTCCATTTTCAAACCCTTCCTTAGAAAATCCGTGCTAGTATTTTTTGATGATATACTAATCTACAGCAGGTCTTGGAAGGATCATGTTGAACATGTTGACAGGGTGCTCAAACTATTGCAGGAGAAACAATTGTATGCAAAAAAATCCAAATGTTTCTTTGGAGTACAAGAGGTGGAATATCTGGGTCATATTGTATCTCACGAGGGTGTTAAAGTAGACCCTAACAAAATTAAAGCCATTAAGGAATGGAAAGTCCCCACAACCATAAAGAAGTTGCGAGGATTTCTCAAGTTAACAGGGTATTATCGCAAGTTTGTTAAGAATTATGGGAGAATAGCAGCACCTCTAACAACATTATTGAAGAAAGATGCATTTTCATGGACTCCTGAAGCAACTAAGGCCTTTGAACATCTTAAAGAGGCAATGTGCCTAGCACCGGTCTTAGCTACGCCCGACTTCACAAAAACCTTTATTGTGGAATGTGATGCCTCAGGAAATGGAATTGGTGCAGTTTTAATGCAGGAAGGAAGACCCATTGCTTTTGAAAGTCGTCCAATCAAAGGAAAGTATTTACAAAAACCTATTTATGAGAAGGAAATGTTAGCAATAATGCATGCACTAAAGAAATGGCGAACTTACCTAATGGGAAGACACTTCAAGGTAAAAATTGATCATGATAGTCTTAAACACTTTTTGGAAGAAAGACTATCGTCAGAAGAACAGCAAAAATGGGTCACAAAGATGTTGGGTTATGACTTTGAAATAATCTACAAAAAAGGAAAGCTGAATGTTGTTGCAGATGCACTCTCAAGAAAGAATGAAGAGGTGGAAGCATTGTTTTGTGCCATTTCTATTATCCAACCAGATTGGATAACCGAAGCAAGAGATGAATGGAAGAAGGACAAAGATGTATGGACACTCATTCAAAAGTTGCAGCAAGATCCTAGTACATCCGATACATTTAGTTGGAAAAATGATTCCTTATGGTACAAAGATCGCTTATATCTTTGTAAGAATTCCCATCTAAAACAAAAGATTCTTCTGGAATTGCACACTTCTCCTTTAGGAGGACACTCGAGATTTTTAAAAACTTACCACAGGGTGAAGAAAGAATTTTTTTGGGATGGCCTTAAATCTGATATTCAAAAGTTTGTGGCGGAATGTTTGGTTTGCCAGCAGAATAAAGTGGAGACAATTAAGACCCCGGACTTCTACAACCTTTATCCATTCCAAGTCAGCGTTGGGAGGAGATTTCAATGGATTTTATCACAGGTTTACCTAAGTCTGAAGGAAAGAATGTCATCATGGTGGTAGTTGATAGACTTACCAAGTATGCACACTTTTGTGCATTATCTCATCCATTTAAAGCAAGGACAGTTGCTACTACATTTATGGATAGAATTCAAAAGCTACATGGAAGCCCAAGGGTTATTGTGAGCGACAGAGATCCCATTTTTACTGGAAATTTTTGGACGGAGTTATTTTCTTGTTTGGGTACTCAATTAGCTCATAGCTCATCTTATCATCATCAATCTGATGGTCAAACTGAGATAGTAAATAAATGTTTGGAAGGATATCTTCGTTGTTTTGTATCTGATAAACAAACACAATGGGTCAAGTGGTTACCTCTCGTTGAATGGTGGTATAACACTTCCTTCCATACCGCAACAAAAATGACCCCATTTATGGCACTTTATGGATATCATCCACCATCCATCACATCATCTTTAAGAGAAAATTCGAAGGTTCAAGCAGTGGAAGATCACATCGAGCATCAACAAGAAGTTCTCCAACTCTTAAAGGATTACCTGAATTTGGCACAAAGTCGAATGAAACAACAGGCAGATCAACATCGCAGCGAGAGAAGTTTTGATGTAGGAGATTGGGTATTTTTACGGCTACAACCATACAAACAAATGTCCCTGAAGCAAGCTAAGAAGGATAATAAATTATCACCAAAGTACTATGGTCCTTACAAGGTGTTGCAAAAGATTGGTTCTATGGCATACAAATTGGAGCTTCCTGCTTCTTCGCGAGTACATCCAGTTTTCCATGTTTCATGCTTAAAAAATGTTATAGGTGAAAATCTTCCAGTTCAAACAATATTTCCAGAACTTGATGAGGAAGGAAAAATCATATTGGAACCTGAAGCGGTCATGGAAACAAGAACTCGACACCTATGGAATTGATCAATTTCAGAGTATCTCATCGAGTGGAAGAACTTACCCACTGAAGATTCTACATGGGAGGATGAGAATTTTATACATAAGCACCCAGAGCTACTCAAGCGTTGAGGACAACACTTTTTTGAAGGAGAGGGTCATGTTAGGTCCCTATATTACTAGTATAGTCCCTTATTGTTGTTAGTGTAACCCCCTTATTGTTATTATTGTACCCTTGTAACCCCCATTTTGTTATTATTGTGCCCTTAAATTATTATTGTTAGGTCGGCTAGGATTACATTGTGGCCCACTAGGATTACATTATGGCCCCATGGACTCCTATATATAGAAAGGAGGTTTTGTAAATTGTATCCATCCAATAATTTTGCATTTATGTAATGTATTGGAGGTTGCCCCCTCGAAGTGGCTTATTTCTAAGGCATTGATATCTCTTTTCTTCTATTTTTGAAGCTAGTTACACAACAAAGATGGGGCAAAGTCCCCGATCTATTTTTACACTCAACCACAAATTAAATTTATAGGTTTGAATCCTTGTATCAAAGAGTATGGCTCAGCCCATATCCTGATTCATCAAATCATAGTCTACACCACATTACCTCTCGTCATAACATCATTCGCCTAACAACATTAAAAAGGCGTGAGAGACTTAATTTGAATTTTGAATTTTTAAAGTTTTAGGTCATAGAGTTTTTATACTATATGTAATAGATAGCAAGATTATGGATGTAGATGTAGAAGTAGAGAGATAGAGACTGCAGGAAAAGAGAAGAAAAAGAGAGAAGAAAACAAAGAAATCTTAAAGCACTATTTTTTGTAAAGGGAAGAAAGCAAACTCTATGTGTCGTCGCAACGTACTGTGTATTGTCGTAACCGAGATCGTGTGTTGCCACAACTAAAACCGGTGTAGCAAGAAGGACACTTTGTGTGTAATGTGAACTAATATTGGGTGTTTCCGCAAAGGAAACTCCAGAAGCAATAGAACACCGTGTGCCGTCGCAATAGAGACTCAGTGTAGCAGAAATAGAAAACTATGTGAAGGCAAAGAATGAAACACTACGTTGAGGAGAGTTTTTGATTGAATCCATAACTATCGTTCGATGAAAGATTGTACTTTGTAATAGTCATTATGCTGAATGAAATAGAGTTTACTCATCTCTCCGTCCAAATCTCTATTATTAAATATTTGTGTTGTTGAGGAACGCTTCTTCCCTGTGTTCAAATCACCAAAAATTTCCAACATGATGGAAGAATTAAGCTACTATCTGATAGCATTACAAATGTGTTTTTGACAAGTTAAAAGATTCACCTATGAAATCAATCATCCGAGGCTGGTGTTGGGTCGAGGCATCTCGACCCATAAACGGAGTTCAAGGTTTTCCAAAGAAACCCCTATACTATCAAGTTCACTCAAAGGACTCACGGCGCAGTCAAAGTCTCACTCGAAGTAGTATGGGTGGGTGCTGAACCTGTGTTTTCGCACCCCGAGAAAGGATTGGTGGCAAGTGCGTAGCCGGCTTCCGCCTCGAGATGTCTAGATCTTCCCCGAGCAGACTTATAGGTCTCTTTTCGCATCCATGTGCGCAAGATCAATTATACTATGGTGCCCAATAATATATACTTCCAAGACAAGTAGCTCAATATCAGATAAAACAAAGAAAATAGATCTAGATGCGTAAAATACTTACACATAACTTTCACAAATGAATACAAAATAATATGCATAATATAACAATTTCCAATGATTCACATAAACAATACACATAGATTCGCCCTCAAATAGCCTTTATTATTCATCAATTCATCAATTCCCTCTAGAATACCCATCCTACCGCGCGCACAAAGCACAGTGGTCCACACAATGTTCAGAATTTGGATCTCCGCGCACACAAACACAAGAGTCCTTCTCCAAAAAGCAAAAACGTACTTACTAAACCACACTTCGCATCAATATCTCTTCATTGCTCTACCTTACAATTCAAAATGTTCCTCTATTTATAACAATCTAGCCTAAAGTTTTCCTATGGTCCGCAAAACCGTGGTTTTTGGACCCTAGGTTTACCCTTTGACCCATTAGAATGCTTTCAAGGCTTCGACCCACCCCAAACCCTAGCACCAGACTAAATATAATAAAAAATATACAAAATTGGACTAGTTTTGCACGTAGGAGACCTTGTTCCAATGGGGGCCCCCAATATTAATCTTATGATCATTCCGAGTCACTCAGGTGGTGTGGTCTCTATCCGCGCACATAAGGTAGTAAGGGCCGTGATTAGCTGAGGTAACACTTCTTGACTTCAGCATCAACACTGTGCAAGGTCTACAAGCCTCCGGGAGGCCTGGCCCCGCTCTATGGCGACACTCCCAAGGGTCCGAGTAAGTCGTCGGTCACACCATCAATATCCTCGTTAAAATTTGGAGGGTTGTGACAAATTTCAAGGCTTCGTACGTTCCGCCATAATGTGTTGTTTACACGGAGTTTCTCAATCTCATCCCGGAGATCATTAATATCGGGTCTTTAACCGTGCTAAGCGTTGTGCAGTACTAAGGTGGGAAATGCGGGGCATTGACCTCGCTTCGAAACCTTCTTCCTTCGCCGTAAGTCCCGATTGATTTCATGATGTAATCTGATTGTGTTGGACCTTAGTCTAGAGTTGCATGGTTGATTCCACGACTGCACTTCAAGTAATCTACACCGAAATAAAATTTCTCATGTTGGTGACTAGGGCAGAGATTGGGTGTTCCACTCTCCAAGAGGCATTTCTGGCCGGTGTAGCTTTGGCCTCGTAAGTCGGTGATTTGTTGTTCCGTACATGTCTCTGACGTGTGTATTTTCTTCCGATATGCTTTGAGTGCCACAACCAATTTTTCCACTTTAGCCTTAGGCATGTCCATGACCGAGATCTCAATCAGAATCAGAAGAGCCAGCGGGATCATTGTTTTGTGCTCCAACTACTATGACACGGTGAGAAGAAAATCAGCAACACAGGATGGTGTACAAGCCAATGCATCTCCAAGTCATGGTGTACTACGGTCACGATGGTGAATCTCCCGGAAGACAACATTATGGATGCCCCGTAAGGCTTCGTGGGGCAAATTTTAGCCAGTCTAGATGGGTTCCTATGTTCATCGGGAGCTAAGTTCCTGTGAGCGCGTTAGGTATAGTCCAGATGACTGTCCTCCATGAATAGCACCGAACTTCTATCGACTGGAGTGTCCGTACTGCCAACACTCGGTTGGCAATGTATCAATTTTTATCTAGAGAGTGCGGAGCTTAGTTTGGAGAGTGTCGAATGCAGCCTTCTTCCGTGCCCCAACGATGCCAACTTGTCTTCAGAGGGCCATGGTGACTATGTCCCATGATTTTCTCAAGGTCACCGTCGCTAGTGTGACCATTGCATCATATTTCGTATGGTCGACGCAATGTTTCTTTCTCGGATCCTAGTGCCGACTCCCCCGACCACTTCGTACCGGGGCGCAGGGGTGGTATCATTTTTAGACCCTACTCCGGGGCTTTAGCCGCGTGGTCCGTGGCGGCTGTGGTATCCATATTATTGCCTATGTTTGAGGCCTTCCTACTGGCTTCGCTGCCTCTCTCATCACCGTGAGGCCTTTTTCCGGCTGTGGGTCCATAGCATGATCATCTAAGCCACCTCAACTGCTACCATATAAGGGAGTGACGTCCATGTCTTATTACCGAGGCTACGGATCCGAATATGGTGCATGGTAACTTGGAACACGACAACACCTTTGTATTTGTCATATATCGTCGTGGACAACCTAGGTAGGGATTTTAAGGGTACTGCCACACTCTGCTTCCGGAAGAGGATCCAAAAAAATTTAGCATCTCATGCGTCGCGCATCCCCAGAGTCCCATAAGTGAGCATATCTAGCTCCTTCGACATCCCAAGAGGAAGTTCGCGGAGGACCGACTTCGTGGGGTCCTGTGTGACCAACACGATTAGGACTAATAACCACGAATAAAATAAAGATGACCCTTACTACCGGGATTCGTGGACATTAGCAAGAAATTCATCGCACAAGTATTGAGCCCAATTGAAAGAGACACCCTTTGCACACCAACCGACTAACCGAATCACATAGGCGGGGACACGGTAACCCGGCACTTCCTCATTAGCTTGCGGTGCCAAGGAGCCTAGTACTCATTTTTGTATCCAAGTCATTAATAGTCCGGATCACAAGCCCTCGCTGATTTCGATGTACCGTGTAGGTCGTCCACACAAAGACAGCAGAGGCCGCCCATAATTTTTCCTACACGCTGCAGCACCTCGCATAGAAGGCCTCGTAATCTTATGGATCAACGCAAAGATCAATAGGGACTTCCGTCTTCAAATCCATAAGCACCATCGTGAATGAGTCGAGTAACCGGTAAAGCCAACCGATTCAGACATTGTAATGGCCAAAATGGGGCATCCGAGTATATTCAAAAAAGTCCGACCCGGCCAACCCAAATACCCGAAGACTGGGCACCACAGTGACTTATCATTTCCACAGATTTATCAAAGTATAACGTGTGGGCCAATTTAGGGAGGGTTTCAAAGTCCGCCAAGTCATGATCATCAAACTTGACCTCGTGAGAGTCGCCCGCAAGGATCACTTCGATGACAGACTTCTCTCTCAAGTTAGGGGGTTTGCGTATAGGTGACTAACCCATCCAACTTTTTGGCATTCGTGCAGATGACCCACATGGGTGAATGAAAGAGAAACGGGACCGATTTGCCAGGTGCAAAGCACCTCCTGCGTGCGCTGAGCCCAGAGGTGATGTCGGCGAGACCCTCGGTGCCTCGAGGACATCCTGTGCTTCCCCGGCAGCCCACCCTCGCCTTACTGGGAGCATCTAAACCTTGTGCCTTTCCCTTTGCCTTTCCTTGTGACTCGCATAGAGGGAACTTCTTCCAAGCTCGCACTCAACCTCCATTATTTTTCAGGCATCAGCCTATTAGGGTCGCAGGGTCGCAGTTAGTAATGCATCCTGCTACAAAATGAATCCCAACCTCGGTGAATACTATTAGATAGATTAGGCTGACTCAGAAACAGAGAGGGATAGTGGATAAGGAAAACTCGATTGCTCAAGTGTTTCCAGAATAACATGAGAAAAAGGTGTGGCAAGTGAAACGTACCTCCGGGCCGAACTATCCCGCTCTTTTTATAGTACCCCAAACATGCAATGGTGAGGTAAAAATTTATTCCAGGTGGCTCCCCTAGGAAATGGTAAAAAATCTCCACAATTCATTCCATTAGAAGGCTGAGGTCACCTTCCTAACAGTAATTCTTGTTTTTTACCAATGGGTACCGTTCCAACCTGCCAGCGTATCACCTAGGCTTGACCCATCTATCATGCTAGGGTCACCCATCCGCATCGGCTGCATGTCACCCCCCAATATAGCTTACTTCGAAGGCAACTATGACCGTTAAAATATAAGAACTTATCGTCTGTAAGGGAGGTTTTAAGGGGCCGGAATGAGTGTGTTGTCTTAACCGTGTCTTCGTTGTTGTGAGGTGGCTAGTGTAGAGTGAATGAGGTACGTTACTTGTTTCCCAGAGTCTAGCCCTGACTTTTCTCCTGCGGGTAATTTGTAGGAATGGGGGTCACGGGTCCCGTCGTGGTCCTTACCTTGAGGAAACGAACGGAATTTTTTGTGATTTGAAGACACCCAAAGATAGAGACGCTACATAACCGGCTCCGCTAAGTATCTATTTCCTTACTTGCATCAAGTAAGCATCTCATCCCCTTCCTCACAAAGTATTTCATCCCTTGTTAGGTTGTCTCGTATCTGCATAGTCATCTTATAGATATAGTCCACATCTTCCCCTTAGATACCGGTTCCATGTAGCGTTTATCTTCCATGTGGTCTAATGGTATGATTACTCCTCAGGCCATTATTTTCAAACACCATGCTTATTTTTTCAAGTTAATGATACCACCCATGTTATTGCCCAATCCACCCCGGGTGTAGGGTAGGGGTCTCCGTATCCTCGATTGTATTTGAATGACTTCAAAGCCGCCCACCTTTACCCCGTGATATCTACCATAACCCCTATGACCACTCCCAACGCATTTATTTTGTTGATTACCCATGCATAGCCGGATAGTGGACCATTCCAACTTTGGTTCAACCATTTATATGTTAGGTTTGTTTAGGTAATACATTGGCATCCGATCCGAGGTCTAAGATAACCTCGATCCATCTCGTAATTACCGGACCAGTTTCCCGTCAACCGCATCTCCTTTCCACGTATTTCGATACTCCGTACAATTTGTGTACATCCTTAATATCTAGGGGACACTACGGAGCACGTTGGGATAGTTATCGGCTAGGGCTCGCAAATTTTAATCGCGCTTTGGTTTCGACATCAATTTCATACATGTCGTAGGAAAGGTTTGACCTCCTCATCCGCCTTAAGACCCTCGTGGAGTAGGGATGTAGATGCCTCTACTCCCGAGAAAGTCCCTTCGAGATTCCATAAATGTTTCCCTTGATTTGTCCAAGTCCACTTCTTGTTTGATAACTACTTTGTAGGTCAACATTCCAAACTTTCTCCTTCTCCTCAACTGCCTAGTAGTCAATTCGCCGCGCGTAACAACATTTATGCTTGGGACCTTACTCCCTAACTAAGTCTTAACCTCTGCGCACCTTCTATGTAGGTGGAGCCGCTTCTCCCGTATTTTTGCTATCAAGATCGGAGAATCTTCAAGCATATGAGTCCAACCGTTTGCAATACTTGCAAGACTATCTCGTAGGGTTTGAGAAATCCTTCATAAAGTGCCCCGTGTCTCCACAGCTATAGCAGATCAATTAGGCCCCCGACTCCGACCTCGCACTTTCACTTCGGCCCTCCTTTCCCGATTTCGAGGGGGAGCCATTCATGCCCGCGGGGGTTTTTGGTGAGGCGGGGTCCGATTGTACCTTATACAAGCTCTCGATCTATCACTAGATCATAGGTTCAACCGTTATGCTCATCATGCCCTACTAACCGACAGAACCGACACCAAAGGCTTTTCAGAACATTGGTGCCTACACGAGGGCAAAGCGGGTTGGTATCATGTACTAACCATGTGGCCATATTTTCACCAGATGCGGTGTCCACTGGGGCCCCATCATCCCGGGTTGGGTCCTCGCTCGATCCTCGGTGCCTCGGCATAGGTCCTTCGTATGCCCCCATACTTGACAATGTAGGCACCATAGTTTTGGCACCAGCCTTCCTTCCTCATTCCCGTCATAGGTGTTAAATCTCCATGCATTGCCCCGAGCCGTGCCTGGATTTTTTGTACTCCTAATAAAGCATCTATCCCGGGCATAGCTTCTAGTTTCGTCGCACTTAAAGCTTTTTCTTGTGAGTCAAAATTTTGGTGACTCCATAGGTACGTGTAGGTGAGGGAGTAAAAAGCATAGCGATGAACCATTCCGTATGCCGTCTATGGTCATACTTAAATTCTCCTTCCAATAGCTTTCTTTAGGCGTCGACGTCTTCCATACGACTCAATTGTTCTGTTGAAATATTTAATGTCTGCTACAATCTAAGAGTAGGAATTAGGTTTCAGAATTGTTGTTTCAAGGCATTCTAATACTTGAATGGATGCACTCTCGTTTTGAGATAGGTAACGTATATACTACTTAGCGCTCTCTCCTCAAGGCCGTGATAGCCGTGCCCTTTTCATAATATCACTCACCACACCTCGCACCGTCCAAGTATCGAGTCTGAAACAAACCAAAATCGGTCCATGTTCTCATCTCCCATTCCTTTAAAGAGGTAATTTCAAGTGTGTTTCCATGTCTCCTTTCGGCCGGTGTTCCGGGCGAGGTTTTATCTTACACGGTTTTGATGGTGGTGTAGCTAGCAGATTTGTGCAACTGCCCTTTCCGTGTGCTAGACATATTTCTCCCCTTCTTGATTGGTTCGATAAGACGGTACGCTTCGCATCATACCCTCAAATTGCATTGGAATTTATTCACTTGAACCCGCTCTTCTTCTTTGTCGCTTCCATTACTCTCTATTACCTAGCCCCATTCTCAAAATGCTTCGGTCCCGAAATGGAACCATTTGTTGGCTCGAGGGGTCGGGACCAGGTTCGGACTCAAGGTTTGCCAAAAAACCCCTATAATACTAGCCCTTTTCGGCAATGACCTACGAAAGGTGTCAAATTCTCACCCGAAGTAGTAAGGTGGGTGCTAGAACTCCAGTTTTTGCACCCCGAGAAAGGATAGGTAAGGCAAGTAGATCCGCATCCCGCCGAGATGTCTAGATCTTCCGAGCAGACTTATAGGTCTCTTTTCGCATCCACGTGCGCAAGGTCCATTATACTATGGTGCTCAATAATCATATAATTTCCAAGACAGTAGCTCAATATTTAGACATAAAAAAAACAAAACGTATCTAGATGTAGTAAAACACTTACACAACTTTCACAATGGAATACGTAATACGCATAATACAACAATTACCAATGATTCGCATAAACAATACGCATAGATTCGGTTCTCAAATAGCCTTTTCTTATTCATCAATTCATCAATTCCTTAGAATACTTCCATCCCAGCTGCACACACATCATCAAGACCGCACATAGCAGACTCGATATCCACGCACATGCCCATCAGGTCCTTCCCCCAAAAACCAAAAGACACTTACTAAAACCACACTTTGCATCAATAGCTCTTCATTGCTCTACCTTACAATTCAAAATGTTCCTCTATTTATAAAAATCTAGCCTAAACTTCATATGGTCCGGTGAAACCATGGTTTTACCCTAGGTTTACCCCTTTCGACCCATTACAATGCTTTTGGGGCTTTGACCCACCCCAAACCCCCTCGCGTAGACTAAGTATAATAAAAATATACAAAATTGGATCATTTTCAGCCGGAGAGACTCGTTCCAACAACGGGTATGTGCCGAGTCCATTGCCAGGATTTATGCCTGAAGTTTGCAAACTCTTAGAATGGCTAGGGACATCCCCGGCACCAATCTCTAGATTGAGCCTTCCTCTAATGAGATTTGTAATAAACACCACTAAATTACCTACACCCGTAACAACTATAGAAGAAGGAAAAATTAATAGATCTAGTTAAACCTTCACTAATGTCAAATTGTGCTAAGAAAACACTTACGTACCATGGCAACTAGCAAAAGAATTGTATCATCAAAATCGCATGATGCCTCGGATTCCTCACTCGCCTGTTGAATAACCCCACTTTCCGAAAACAATGAAAGTGAAGCCCAACCAACCAACGTGCTATAAAAAGGCTTTTATACCTCCTCTCCATTAATTTTCTGCGTCAAACATCGACATGACAATATTGTGTCTAGAAATATTTATATAGCACATTTCATATCATTTGGCTTGGCATTCAAGTTTTTCAATGTCAAATTCTATTCAATTCCCTTTTCCTTTACGCCATCCAATTCTTTGCTTTCATTTTCGTTTTCTTTACTTTTTCTCGTCTTTACTTTTATTTTCATCTCGTTATTCTTTACCTCAAAATTTCTCAACATGTAATTATTCAATTATTTTTATATCTCGCCCACTTTATTCATCGTTTTTCCTAATTATTTAATTTTCTTATTTTAATTCATCATGACTAAAAATAAACATTTATAGAATTTTACTCATTTACTTTTATATTAAATTTATTTTATTCATTTTTTTTTCTTAATTAGTATTTTTTCTTTATTTTAATCTATCATCACTAAAAATAAAAAATCTATACTCTGGGAACATTCCATTTTACTCTTTTTACTTTTATTTTTATTTTTGTTTCTTTTGAGACACGCTTAACAATAAAGTTTTAAAATATTTAATTTCATATCTTTTAACTTTTTTTTTCTTTAAATATATATTTTCAATACTTTATTTTCCTTTAAATTTTATCATACTAATTTAAATAAATAAATTTAAATTTTATGATTGTAATTGAATACAACTATTTGTTAGGAATACTCATGGATAGGGATTCAAAATAATTATATGAATTTGTTAAAAGTACTCCAAAACTTTGTCATTAAAAATGATAAAAATTTTTAATTTGATTGAACTACGACATTAACTTTGCTCAATATAATAGTAACACTTTTTCTATATATATATATATATATATATATGCATATGATTTCAAGTTCAAAATTTTCCGGGGTGGCTAGTAGAGCATGAATAATCATCGCGTAAAGGTGACACCGAAGGGTGGGCACAAAAGAAGAAGCTTTTAGGTGACAAGGCTAGAAGGAACGATTCTTTATGGTCCTAGTGCATGATGAGCAACGAGGAATAGTTGTGACCAAGACGGTTACATAGCTCTCAACTTGGGTCCTAGTATTGTTGAATCGAAGGGGCATACAACCATACTTTCGACATTTTTTTATTCCCGTACACACAACATTGTGACTCAAAGGAGTCTAAATATTTTGCCATCAAAGAGATTGTGGCACTATCCTAGCTGGGCCTCGACCCCACCTATGCAACGACGCGTGAGGACCGCCAAGGAGGGGAGTGGGACCCGAGGCCGGGAGTAGGACATGGAGAAAACAAGATCTTGGAGAAGTTGTTGAGTAGCAACGCGAGCTATCTCAAAGAAGAGTGGGGATTTCCTCCACCATTTGATTCTTTAGAAGCCCAAATTCACTAGTTGACAGCTTGGTGTAGAGTAGCTAACTAGAGACAAACCCATGATGATAGGAACAAGATAATAGCATTCATGAACAATCTCCAACACAACTAATGAAAAATGTTGGAACAAAATGAACTCCCTTCAACGTGGACAAAATTTTAGAAGCAACTGATCATATCCAAGGGAGAGTGGAACACATAGCCACTCATTTCCATGAGGTCTTCCACCACCAACAACATGGAAATGGGTCCAACAAACATAGAGCTCTAGAAATAATGCAAGTTGATCATGGAAGTGAGTTGTATATAGATACTAGGTCATTTTTGGGAAATTTGGGCTTATCAAATAGAAGAAAAAGAGTTTTTTTTTCTTTTTGGTCAAATGTGTTTTGCCTTTACCACCTACCCAATAAGTCCGCTACCGTTTGACTGATGAATTATCTTCTCGTGGACAAAGTGGACTCCCTATATCTAGTGGCTTGATATAGAAACAACATTAACAAAAAGGATTATGCTTTCCTTTCGAGAAATTAGAACATGGAGGAAAGACCTACCTGTAATCCAAAGAAAGTTCTCCTTCTCCTTGCTTGCAAGCTTTAAATCCACCTCCAAATACTAAAAATAGGACCTACAAAACAAATAAAATAAGAAATAAATACTACAACATACAAATAAGATGTACTAACATCTCTAAACAATGAGTCAAGAAGGCATTGTAATACATATGCATTAATGAGACATAGTATAGGGAAAAAAAACAACTTTTTTTATTAAAGAAAATAGGATAAATTACAACCCTTTACAGATCTTGACCTTGTAGATGTCTCTCAACTATCTTGTCCTTCCTTTGCCACAAAGAAAGCCTTAAATTACAACTCAAGTACATGAATGGATAATGGAACCTTAAGTACAAAGTAGTAGTATGAGGGAATAACTAGAGTCTCCAAAAGCCAAGTGAGCCTCTATGGGAGGAAATGAATTTATAGGGTGCATAGGGTGGTTTGGGATTTACCAATCTAGGACTTAGATCCACATAAGGGGGAAGATAAGTTCTAGTGGTAAGAGATAAGTTCTAAAGTATAAGATTTCGACATCTAATTTAAAAGTAAATGGTTAAAACTAATCAGAAGGCTCTTGGAAAGAGAAGAGTAAAAATTATTTTTTATTTTTTACCGACCCTAGAGTTATCGCACATGCAACAAAGGATACATGCGTCGGTTAGTGAAGTTGCTCGTTGTACAACTTGCAACAAGATGGTTGCATGAAATGAAAATGTGAAGATGCTCTAGGCTTTACAAGGATGCATGAAAAGTGTTAATGGATGTTTTTTGATGATTCAAATATGGAAACTAGTTATTTCTATGCTAGCTCCCTCATTAGTATTAAAAATGTGTGTGATTATGATCGTCTTAGGTTAACCACTTGCGAAGGGGTTTATATGTCAAGTTTCATGTGTCATTGATGATGAAATTAAGTGAGTTAATTATATTTTTAAAATTAATATACAACAAATTAAATGAAGAAAAATAACTCACAACAATCACATAACACATTGGATGATAATGGAGTTCACCCCTCCCGGGCTACATCTCCATGGACCTCGCTTTAACTAGCTAGGATCTCTTGGCATTAAGAGTCAATGTCTAGTTACGTACACTCGTATTGTTTCAATGGATTTAAAAACTATAACATTGTCTTCAAAACACTCAATTACCCCAAAAATTACAATTCAAACTCTAAATTTGGTTTCATTTCATCTAGACTCACCTCCCATCGTGGTGGCCATGGGATTGTTTAGTCTCCAAAGTGAAACACTCGTATGTGCTCCAACGCTTCAAAAAATTGTACCATCGTGTCCATAAAACCAAACAGATATATAAATGACTATTCATTCAATCCATTTGGCCTCTAGTCAATTCGGATATGGCCTTCCTTCCTAATGGCCCTAGGCTTCAAAATTCTTCAAGTGACCAAAAAAATCTATATATTTACTCCTTTTCTCCTGCAATATTTCCAAATGGATTAAGAGCATGCCAAGGTTCTAGAATGATTATTCTTGAGCCAAAATTGGTTGAAAATTGCTCAAGATAGGCCTCATTTAATTTCCCCCTAGATTTTGCCTCTCAACTGCAGGGGCTTCCAATCAACTCACCAAACTTGGCCAATCCCTCAAAAATGGAGTGGACCTGCCAAAAATACCACCAACTTAACTGAGATTTAATTAAGGCTTAATACTCGATCAAGGGTCTTATAAGTAATACTCAAGCACGTTTTAGATGGTGTCACACATGAAAGGGTCATATGGAGGATCGTTGGCCTCTATTCTGGGTTTTGGAAATACATGTAAGATTTAAGTCATATGTGGGCCTATTTCTTTTGAAGTATCAATAGGGTGATGCATTGGTATCGAGCGGTAGTAGCCTCTGGGAGATTAGAAGGTCAAACCCCAACCTCCGCCCTCCATATGTTGTTTTGCACCATTTAAATATGCCCCGAAATCTTTCAAGTTTGCATATAATATATATATGCACTCCATATAATTTGCATGGACCATGGTTTGAACATTGTATTGCCAAATGTTAAAAATACACCTCCAACATATGATTCGAACCTATAGTCGACTTTAATGCCACCACATAGTTTAATGAAATGCGTACCTTAGGGTTAGAATAAAATGTGGAATTTAATATAATAAATTTTGAAATTAATAATCATATATATATATATATATATATATATATATATATATATATATATATATATATCCAAGCCTTAATAATTAAAAATACTTCAAAGACATAATTCATCATAAACCCAAATTCAACCTTTGAAGACATTTGCAAATTTCCCCTAATCTCACAAACCAACCGGTGAATCTGCTTATGACACTTGTCACAAAGACCATTGGGAAAAAACTAAAGAAGATCTCCGAATTTGATCAAGCTACCATTTCATCCGCCTCAGACTCGTTTTGCAATTTTTTTTTTTTAATTTTTAATTCGTTTTGAATAAGAATCACCAGACTATAAATTCTTCATCCGAATTGGGTTTTCATCGAGACGAGTTGCATTGGATTCCCGGTGATGGTCCGGGTCAATGTCATTCTAGTTTGGTGTAATTTTGAGCACTTTGAATTTTGAGCTAATTCTTGCTTGTGATCCCGCATTCCGATCACTCCTTCCCACCGACATGCTTTTTGACCCACAAAATATGGTTATCTCATGAGAATGAATACTTTTTGTTTCCAAAGTTCTATCATCGTGATTATGTTTAAATAATTCGCCATGACAACCACTTCGCTCACCGACATGCCTGCCTTGCAAATGGCTTGGCTCTTCAACCACTCGTTCTACTTTTGTTGCCGACCCAATCCAACACTTGCTAAAGCTTGCTGATATAACACTTCTGATATACCAAATCAATTTCGTGCTTGGAAACTAACTCGATTGGCTTCCCACCGAGAATCATTTTCCTCCTTTTGCACAAACATGTATTCACGTAAGCCTCTCCTTGGAAACTACTTTTCCAAATTAAGCCCATATCCGAGTGAAATTACAACAATGAGTTCCAACATCACCAAAATAATAAAAGAAATTACCATTATTTTACCTCCACAAATTCGAATTCCACATCCGGAAGAATTCATTTTCCATCTCATTCTCTTCGCGTCAACACATAAAATGGCTCACAATGACCGCAAAATTTTTTGGCTGAAAATTATTTGACATCTTGTCACAAACACAACATATTCAGATTGATGGTTGTTGTTTGTATCTCAGAAACACATCATGCAAGAAACACAACTTGACGAAATATCCTCTTGCTCCTTCAAAGCAAAAATTTTCAAATTATGTGCGCATCACCATGAACTCTTACATCTTGGTGTCAAAATTCATCGACCAAACACAAGTTGAAAAAATGTGCCTCTTCAAATGATTGATCCCTCAAGTCAAGCATAATCATGTAATAGCCGATTCTTTTTCCTAAAACAAAAACGAAATTCACATCTCATGAAACACTTCATCAACATCTCCTTTTCATCTTTGGAGACAAAATCAACTCTTCCAAGTCGATATGACATGCAAAATAATAAAATCAATCAATAGAAGTCGACACTCATGCATGTAAATGATCAACACTCTCAAGTTGACAACATACATGTTAAAAAGCAATCGACCAACACAATTCAATTTCTCATGCATTTTCAAGCACAAGGAAACCATCAAAACTCCACCGTTCATACACTCAAAATCTCATGCATGTATAAAATTCTTCAACTCTTTTCACAAGTACAATCATAAGTACAATAATCCCATTCACATGTACATGTACTTAAAAACATGAAATGAAAAAATTTTTCTTGCAATAAAGTGAGTCAACATAGTCCAATTTCAAACACCTTCCCCGGCGTAAACATGCAACATGCATTCAATAGGCAAAGAATGCAACAATCATCAAAATACATGCAGTGCCTTAATTGGATAAGAAATCTAACTATCTCTTACCCAACCATTTCAATGATGCTTCTTTCAGCTTCACATCGCCATAATGTGAATCATCTCAACCCACATCAATTATGGAATCTTCTTTTCCATTCTTGCCATTCTCTTTCTCCACCTTCTTCAAATGTCGGATGGCTTGCCGGATACTAAGTGCAACACTAGTCTACAAGATGACCTTGCTTATGGCAATGAGTGCAAAAAAATTGCATCTTCTTTTCAACATGGCTTGCTTTGTCTAATGGACCTTTGGCTTCCTCGCCTCCTTTTCTTTAAAAGTTTCTCCTCGTACATGGCTATCTTCTTTCCAACATCTTGGAAACATTATGGTTATCCAAATCACAAAAGGAACATGCAACTTTTCTCCAAATCTTATGTGATAATTTGTCATGTGTTTATCATAATCAAAAAAGAAACTTTGATTAAAAATATATTTATACCTTGAACATTCACCTTTGTCGCCTTCTTGAGGAGGTGAATTTGATGAGGTAGTGGCTCTCTTCGAAATACAACAATGCACTCAAATAATTTAGAGCTTGAACATCCTCTTGTTCACCATTCTCATTAGTTGCATGCTTATGAGCACCCTCTCGCAAAGTGGTTGTAAAAATTTTTCTATTCCTCATGAACACAATCTTCACAAGCTTAAGGTAATGAACATAAATGAAATTCCTTCGGGAACACCTTCAAGTGCCTCCTTATTTTTTTAGAGATTTCTCCATCATGTCGCCCATAACCAAGACCAAAATACTTAGGCCTTTACTCAACAAAAATTGGCTCAACTATGACTTGTGCATGTTTCTCTAATCCTTTACCTTCATAGCCCATATTCATCAAGAATTGGACCCTATTCTTCTAAAGGTGTCTTTCAAAAGCACCTACACATTCATTTTGAGAGGAAATTGAAGATAAACTTGAATTTCATACCTTCTTTCAAGCACATGCTTGGTTAAGGTTTCCTTTTGGCAATATGGGAGCCGAGTCTCCAGACCCCATGGCATAATTTTAAGGTTTTCATTTACAATATGGAGCTAAGTCTCAATTTCATGCATCCTTTCAAGATTCTCATTTGAAATATGGAGCCGAGTCTCCATCTCATGCATCCTTTCTAAATTTTCATTAGCAATATGGAGTTGAGTCTTCTATCTCATGCATCTTTTCAAGAAGCTCTTACTTCTCCTCCTTCATGGAAATCAAATTCTCTTGAAGTTTAATGCTCTTCCTCTTATCTTCATACTTCTCTTGCATCATATCAATCATGATGTATTTCGCAACATCTCTTTTATCAAAGAGTTTTTTTAAGGAAGATTGACTTGAAAACATCACTTAATGAACTTTTCATCACAACATGCAATGCATACAAAGCTTCTTTTCTATGATTTGAGAGTTCGCCCTCAATTTTGATCTTCCTTCACACATCAACTTGAAAGTCTGATCGTTAATTTCTCCTCGCACAAATTTGAAAACCAATAGCTAATTATTCTAGCTAACCTTGGCTAAAATGAGCTAAAAATTTTCTCTGATACCAACTTGATTTTGGATACAGAAAACTAGTTATTTCTATGCTAGCTCCCTTGTCAAAATATTAAAAATATGTGATTATGATTGTCTCAAGTTAACCACTATGGAAGGGGTTTATAAAATGTTCATGTGTCATTGATGATAAAATTATCGCTTAATTTTATTTTTAAAACTCAAATACAAAAAATGAAATGCATAAAATAAATCACATCACTACATAACACAATGGATGATAATGGAGTTCACCCCTCCCGTGCTACATCTCCATGGGCATGTTTTAACTAACCTAGTCCGTCTTGGGATTAATTGTCAAATATCTAGTTAGATATAATTGTAGTGTTCCAATGGATTTACAAAGGGTACCATTGGCTCCAAAACACTCAAACACCCCAAAAATGACTATTCAAATTTCGAATTTTGTTTCCTATCAGATCTAAGCTTCGACCTCCCATTCGAGTGGCCATGAGCTTGTTTAATTTCCAAAGTGACAAAAACACCTCGCATGTGCTCCAACGCCTCCGTAAAATATACCACCGTGTTCATAACATCAAATACATTTAAAAATGATTGGTCATTCACCCAGCTTTGCCTTCAATTGGTCCGCCGGGTATGGCCTTCCTTCCCCGGTAGCCCCAGTTTCAAAATTATTCAAGTGAACAAAAAAACATGTACATTTTCTCATCTTCCTCTCCGCAATATATTCCAATCGATTCGTAGCATGCCAATCTCGCTAGGAATGACTATTCCTAAGCCAAAATTGGTCAAAAATTTTCAAGATAGGCCTCATTTAATTTTCCCCTAGATTTTGCCTCTAAATCGTGGAGAAGCTACCAAGCACTCCACAAAACTTGGCCAATCCGTCGAAAATGGAGGGACCGCCAAAAAAATGTCACCAACCTAACCGAGGCTTAACTAAGTATTAATGGCAGATTAAGGGTATGATAAGTGCACCAAGCACGTTTTAGGATGGCACCGGGTCGAGGTCACGTGAAAGGATCATATGGATGAGGGTTGGCCCCATCCGTTCCACCTTGGAAAATCTACATAATATTAAGTAAACTATGAGCGGTTGCTTTTCAAGTCTCAACAAAGTGTGGCGCATCGGGTATCGGGTGGTAGTAGGGGCCGGGAGGAGGTCACAAGGTCGAATCGCAACTCCCCACCTCTCCATACATTGTTTTGCACCCATTTAAATATGCCCTAAAGTTTTGAAGTTTGCATATAATATATATATGCACTCCATATAATTCGCATGGACTATGGTTTGAACTTTGTACTTCCAACCATTAAAAACAAATATGCCTCCAACATATGATTCAAACCTATAGTCGTGAATTAATGCTACCGCATAGTTTAATGAAATGCACCTTGGGGATAGAGAAATGTGGAATTTGATATATTAAAGTTTTGAAATTAATTATGTATATACACACACACACACACACACACACACACACACATTAATCCAACTTTAATAATTAAAAAATAATTTCCAACACATAATTCATCATGAACCCAAATTCAACCTTGGAGGACATTGGTTAAATTTCACTTTCACAAAACAAACTAGTGAATGAAGCCAGACACTTTTCATAGTCCCATTAGGAAAAAACCGAAGAAGATTCCTCTAATGTTAACTCCGGATGCCAAGTCATGAGCTTGTAACTGCTCTCGCAATTCTAAAAAATCTCTTTCGAACGACCATCACCGACTATAACTTCGTCATCCAAACTCAATTTTTGAGGAAAACGAGTTGTGTTTGATTCCTTTTGATGGGCCATTCGTTGTCATTCTAGTTTGGTGCAATTATGAGTACTTCAAATTTTGAGCTAATTTTGCCTCCGATCCGCATTCCGATTAGTTTCGATTTCCGGTGCCTTTAAATCAAATGTGGCAAAATTACCTATACCGTATTCCCCCCTAAAGTACAAAGACATACCGTGTTTGAGCAATCAAGTGATTTACCATGTGATAAGTCTAGATCAAGAATAGAGTGGTTGAGATCATCATTTACAGCAATGCATTATCTTCATGATATCATTGCCGAGTTGCTATTCCCATACTCAACACATAAGCTAATGTACACGTACAATATTTATGACAAATGGTGAACCCATTCTTGGATGAATTTGTAAATGATCATAGCCATCATACTTTTTAATCACGTATGAATCTTGAAATCACAAATTCGGATGGATGAAACTATTTCCAAGTTCTTCTACCTCATCACTCGATAGTACGTTTAACCATGTGAATAACTAAGGTGGATTCCCTCCACTATTTCTCCCTTCAATATGAATAAAGGAAATCGGTATACCTTCAACATATCATAATTAATTTGGTAGTTTTGCAGATCAATATGATAGAGGAGGTTTCGATAACAGAAAGAAAGATTGCAGAAATTCCATTAGTGTATTGTCCATTTATGTTAAAGGGGGAGTATTACCCCGTGTTGGGTTACTTAATTTATCTTAAAAATACTAACCGACCTCTAGACATCGATCATCAACTCGAACTCATTTACTTATTTCAAGGTTTTCCACATACATGTGCAAAGAATAACGCTAATGTGATATATTTTTTTTATCCCTATTAAAAGGTGAATTCATGTAAAATACAAGGAACAACTAAGATTTCTAAAGAAGCAGCTGGCTCACGATTCGAGAATTCAAACATAAAACTGGAACTCTTTTAAGATGATCAAAGCATTAAATATTTGTCTATAAATAATAAAATAATTCTTCCAAACACGAGTTAAGCCTTAGAAATTGTAGCTATTAGAAAGACACAACACATCCGAATAGAAACAATATTATCGAAAGAAATACCAAATCTCATGCTTAAAAATTCTTCATCAATTATAAGAAATGACATAAAAAATGCTATGTCGTAAAATCAATTATTAGAACTCCAACCTAATGACATTCATTCAAACTACTATAGAAATTATCGCTATAATGAACAATCCAATAACCGATGATCGATCTAGAAAGTAATAAAATAATTGGAAGGCTAGAATTGAACGTTGAAATGTAAATCTAATAAGAAAAAGAAGGCGTAGTCGTTTGAGGATTAGGTCGACAACCATTGGAATTCAAATTCCTTAGAGATAATTCATCATAAAGATTTAAATGCAAACCTTGATAGTGTCCGTCATATTATCTTTAAACAATATTACAAAGGATGTTTGTAAAAAACTTATAACATGTATAAAAAAATGACACTAAAGAGGGTTTTTTTACTTAGGTCCAAGCAGTTCGTTTCTTCTATATTACAATCAAATATATATTTAAAAATATATAAGTGACCTAAGAATATTTAGATTATTAGGATGCGAGTTAAAATTACAAAATATTCCATATTTCCTCGAAATAGGTGGCCAATATCAATAACCGATCTTTCCATGATGATCTTGGGTCTCAATCTACCAAGTTATAACTAATCCAAGAAGCTTCGTAACTAGTTCCCGTTCAACTATCCTAAGGACCAACATCCGCTATTGAAATCCATTGTCAGCTAACACTTCAAATCATAACCTTAGCACATAATTTCATAATTAAATCAATTCTTTTAAATAATAAATGATGAAACCCTTCCCTATTGAACTCTTTCTAGAGTGCATATCACACAAATCACCATATTATATACATAAAAGGAATAGAAAACAATAAGAAAATGGGGAAATAGATAAGAAAATGTATCACCCAGAAGCCCAACATCACCACCCAACTTGCATGTTTGCATGACCTCATGAAAAAAATGATTGACATGGAGGGAAGTTAAAGAATAATTTGGGTAACAATCTTCCTCGCATAATGTCGGAAACCATTCTTTCTTCAAATTTCTGGAGGGAGAGTCGGCCTTATAATCAATTTGGGGAAACCAAATTAGTGGGCACCCGTACCTACACCATATATCTAGTTAGAACCTTCTAGCACCATGCAAGCATAGTCCCGTACTTATCCATTGAAAACCTGAACATTTCAGTAATTGAAGGGTTTTTTTATTTTATTTCCCGCATGAGGCCCTCACCTTTTTTTAGCCCCTTGTAGAACCTCAAAATTGATGTCTAGCAAATATTGCAACCCCGACTACAATACGTCATTAGGAATAGGTGCTAAAGCACTAAAAAAACCAGATCGCTCCATGAATCTCTTGTGATGGATGAGTGTGCATGAAGGGATTTGTGGTTCTCCCTCGACTCCAGAGGTCGAGACAAACTTCTCTTATTTGGAGCACATTATAAGATTTATTATTAATGAATTATTAAGTCATTCCTTTCTTTATTTTCTTGAACTCACGGAAAATAATAAATCATTTTTCCAAGTTCAAGTGAGTTACATCCACTACTTTGCACAAGTGTAACGATGGGATAATTGGATTTTAAATGAGTTTAGGTCGATTGCTATCCATTACTTAACATAACATGATGCTAATTAGGCGTATGAAGATAGCTAAAACCACAAGACTCCCTCTCATGAATTTCCCCGCTATCCTTTTCACCGTCTTCCGATGCATCTCATGATTTTCTAACAATGAAATTTATTAGCGACATTGTCAACACCACCGACCAACACATCTCATTTTCCATATCTCCTTTTCTTCAATTCGTCCCACTCCTTTTATTGAATTCGTACCCCACAAGCCGAAGAGTTTCTCCACACTTTATTTCATGTCTACCCACCATTTCACTTCATATGTACCGTGGAAATTATTTCACATGATCTTCTCAAGAATTTTATACACCCTTCATCTTCTATTAGAGAATTTCCTAGTGCTTTCTTTCATCTCTTTGCCGCACGCCGCACTTCCTATGTCAACTTTTGCCTTTGTCAATTTTCCGCCTTTTTCTGTTAATCGTTTTTCATTCCCGTATATATTTCACAATTTACTCCGGACTTTTCACATCCGTATGGTACTTTACAAATTACTTTTTCAAATTAGTTTGATTAAATTTCAAATTTGTTCTAAAAATCATAGAAATTTCACAAGAAGAATTTTTTTAAACCTAGGTTATAACCGTAAAACTTCAAGATTTTAGGTACCTGTTTTTTAATGATGTCAAAACTATTTTCACCATCAAAAACACTATTCAAACACTTCTACTACCAAAATTACAAAAAAAATTATGGGATTCCAACCAGTTTTAACAAATTTCTACATATTTATTAGCCACCTCACTAAACAACGTGTTTATTTTCTTGTCCAAGCCACCACTCAAGATAAGCACAAATTCGAATTGGATTCTATAAATCTCCATTATACAAATGATTTTAAAAATTCTTATAGAAATTATAATTTTTTATTTTTTTATATAAAAGTTACTAATTTATTATTATGCAATTTTTCAAATTTTTTTTAAGAACAACAATATCATTTTTATTGTTCAACGATTTTATAGCTTTGAATTCATATTTGTTGATGTTTCTCTTAGGAGGCTTAGCTTTCCCGAGCATAACTACACAATTTTTCCAACGATATCTTTAGTAGCATCGTGAAAATCCCTAATCCCGAACTCAATGTCGCAAATGATACCTTGCACAAAGATTTTAGAGCTAAGGCAAAACTTAAACCTTTCTCCAAGAGATTAAAAACCGATCAATTAAAAGAGAAATTGAAAGATTAACATTAATCACGTGGCTCAAACCCATACTAATGTTGTTGTTATTATTACTATTATTATACTTATATTATTATTACTATCACAATTTATATTAAAGTTAAACTTATTATTATTATTATTATTATTAAGACATTTAACAATTTTTCCATTTGATTCAAGACGATAAGAATATTGTTTAAATTCGTAGATGTTAAGGGGCCGATAAATCCTTTCAAAGGGAAGATGAAAATAAGAAATAATTGTCATGCCGCTACGGAAGAGGGGCTTGGATGAGAACTAGGGAACAAGAAATGTTTTTATTATGGCAATGTGATTGTTGTATTTATTATTTTTGGTTTAGTTTCTTTACTACTATTTTTATCTTCATTCTAAAGCAATCAAGATGATATATAGAATAATTAGATGATATATAGAATAAGCGCTTATAAAATATAACTAATGTTTTAATCTTTGAGACAAGCATATAACTATTGGTAGGATCAACCAAGTAACTTCCATGGCCTAAATGACCAAAAAAGCAAAAATAAAATTTCAATTAACAATATGAATGTCTCATTACAAAATCTAAAATAATAAAAAAATAAAACGAATAACCCATTCCAAGTTAGTTTAAAAGATACAATAAAACCATAACCCATTAGTATAGTGAACCATATTATAATCTCTCCAATTACCACATAGGCCGCATAAAAATCACATAATGATATGATTAAGAGAGAATCTTCATATTATAATCTCCACCCCCGCTACACAGCTACATAAAAAGCATAGAGTGATATGATTAATAGAGAATATTTCTTGACCGCAGATGACCGATTTCTCCATTCCCAATTCCCCCACCCGGCCCGAACTCTAGCCAAGAAGGAATTGAGCAGAAGGCGAAAGAATATGTTAGAGGGGGCCCACGTGGGATGAGTTCCTCCATAAAAATTTATCTCACCACCGCTAAAAGCTATAATTCCAAAAAAATTTTCCCAAACACCACTATCAAGAAGAACACTACCCATTAACCATTTCAACAAATATAGTGTTTGTAAACCACTATATATCCACTTACCGAAAGCTCATGCCCACAAGCCTCGCCGCATACCGTAGGATAAGAGGCATACCGTCTCCAAATATATCATTGTGAAAAATGTGGTTTCAACCTGCATTAAAATTATCCGCAAATGAATCTTAAAGACAGAAAATAAACAAGAGCGAGAGCATAAAACATAAAAAAGACAAACATAGAGATTTTCCTTTGATCCCAAATCAAGACGACCATCTTGATTTTTCATTATATTCCTTTTAGTGCTACAACACATATAAATACATGCCAAAGCATACATAAACCCCAATCCATTAACCCCGGATTAGAAAATAACCATAGTTCCCTTGACCGCATCTACAAAATACCAAGGGCCGAAAACCATCATGCCCCAAAACCATGTGCAAACCCGTGCAAAAACCATGGGTCACTCCGCCCACCGGAAAATAAGGACCAAACATACAAAAACCATGTGCAAACCCATGCACAAAACCATGGGTGGGTCCGCCCCACTATGACCCCGATGTTGCGCCTAGTGCAACGCATGGGGGGGCGATAGCCCCTCCCGTTATCTCCCCGCACGTGATTAGTGATGGAAGGAATATAACACAAACCCAACATTCTTTTCACTTATTGTTTTCTTTCCGGCAGGCCATAGAGAGCCGAGTCATTAGCCCAAACTTTGCAACACCCATTTTTTCTCTACACCAAGAGAACTTCCGAGTGCTCACAAGAATTTTTCAATGCATCTAGAACATTATTCAAAGTGTCCACCTTTACCGTAGCTAACACCCTTTTAGCTTCAACCATATATCTCACAAAGTGATATTGAACATCAATGTGCTTTGTCTTTGAATGATAAGCAATGGTTATTAGCCAAGAAAATTACACTTTTGCTATCATGCTTCATCCTTATAGCTTTCTACACCAACCCCATACTTCAACACAATCTCTCGCAACCAAACTCGCTTCCCAAGCTTGCATGAGTGGCTATCATGTATTCGCCTCCGTAGTTGAAACAGCCCACTACAGATCGTCTTTTTACTCATCCAACTAACTACACCTCCGAATAGGCTAAACACATACCCACTTGTAGATATTATTTGTCTAGATCTCCACCACTGGCATCAACAAAACCATGAATTTCCAACACTCTTTCCAATCCTCGTCTTCCCCGCGCAAAGACAAGCCATAATCACTAATGCCACGCAAATATTTGAAAACCCGCTTCACCGTTGTCCAATGCTCCTTCCCCGGGTTTGACATAAAACCCGTCTTTACTTACCCCACCGTATGAGAAATGTTTGGTCTAGTACATACCATCACCGCATACATTAGGCTACCCACCGCACTTGCATAAGGAACACAGACATATCCTCCTCTTTCTTCGTGTCTTGAGACACTGCTCACCGTACAAATTTGTACCTACAAGAATCGAAACATTCACCAAGCTTTAATATCCCGCATATTGAACCTCTCGCAATATAGTCTCGACATACTTCCTTTGGTTTAACCGTAGCTTCCTCTTTGCTCGATCTCTCTTAATTTCCATGCCCAAAATATAGTTTGCGCACCAAGATCCTTCATGTCAAATTTGAGAGAAAGGTCTTCAAATCTTGGATAATTTCTTTGTCATTTCCAATCAACAACATATCATCCACATACAAGACCAAATAAATAATACAAATGCTCACCAATTAATTTGAAATAAACATAGTGATCCTCCTTTCTCCGGTGAAGCCAAGTCCCCGCATATAGGTATCAAATTTCTCGTATACCACATCCTCGGGTGACCGTTTTAACCTACGTCAAAGACTTCTTTAACCCGCATACCAGCCTTTTTCTTCCCCTTCACCATAAAGCCTTCAAAGTTGTTTCATGTAGATCTCTTCTTTCCAGATCCCCGTGAAGAAATTATGTTCACATCCATCTGTTTCTACCTCAAAATCAAATGCAAGAAGAACAGACAAAGTAATATAATAGAAGTAATCAAGGTCAGAGAAAAATATCACCAAAATCAATTCCCGACACTGAATAACCTTTGCTACCAACCAAGCTGTATTTCTCCACCTTGCCTTCTACATTCATCTTCTTCTTCAACACCCATTTTCTCGATGGCTTCCTTCTAGCCGCAACTCCACCGTATCCCATGCCTCATTTTTATGCAAGGGTGCCATTTCATCAACCATGGCCTCCTTCCGCAGTTTCATCCTCTCGAATCTACCGCTCGTACGGTTCGGGGATCACACCGATTATAGTTAAAATAGAAAAATTTGAACAAAAAGAAGATGGACTATACCTTTTTAGTTGTCTTTCTCGAACTCGATCTTCTCACAAATTTCGGAGTTTGTGGCTCTTCGTCTTTGAGTCTTCTTCATTGTAGAGTCCGATTCATCCTCCTTTAGCTAAAACTATATCTTCGTGTTCCTTTTGGTAGGAATTCATGTTTAACAACATCTTTCACCTCTCTAAACACCACATCTCGAATGTACACAACCTTCCTTATTTCCAGGTTCCAAATCTTGTAACCCTTTAAACCATCCTTATACCCAACAGCGGCACCTTTCGCATTTATTATCCAACTTGGTCCATTTATCCTTTGGTACATGTACATATGCATCACATCCAAATACCTCATATGTAAAAGAGAGGGTTTTTACTGGCCCATACCTCATTTGGAGTCTTATCCTCCAACACTAATGAAGGTACCGTTAACCAAGTAACATGCAAGCCTCCATTGCCTCTACCCAGATTCTTGTTCTAACCCGGTACCACCGAGCATGTTTTCTGCCTTTACATCGTTGTTCCATTCATACTTTCAAAGAACTCCGTTTTGCTAAGGTGTGTATGGAGTATTATTCCGCCGTGATATACCACACTTCTTACAAAACCTTCAAATTCCTTCTTGCGTAACTCTCCACCATTATCCGTCCTCGCACTTTGTCTTCTTCCCCAGTTCTGTTTTCCACCTCGTAGCCTTAAATTATTTAAATCACAAAGACTTCAGATTTCTTCCTCAAGAAATATATCCATGTATTCCTTGAGAAGTCATCTATGAATGACAAATAGTACACGTACTTACCTAGTGATGGAACCGACACAGTCCAAACACATCTCTATGCACAAGCTCTTAATATCTCGTTCACGCCTCTTAGCACCGTAAGGAAAAAAACTCACTCCGATTCTCGTCTCCATATACACAATGTTCACAAAAATCAAAAATCCAAGAGAGCTATTAGACATACCTTCTACAATAACATTTCCATGCAAGATCAAGGCCCTTCTCTCCAATATGTCCAAGCCTTTGATGCCATAGCATGGTCTTTCTCCAGAGGCCGCTAGACTTTCCGCTCTCCACTTTCTAGAACCACCGTACCGTTGCACCAAAGAATAACATTGTTTCCCGAAGCTTGTATAGAGTTCCAATCCAAACTCCCCGTATTAATACCAAGTAAGCTCCCCGAACCATCTTATAGGTATCTTTCTCAAACACTATTTTTACACCTACATCATCCATCTTGCTTACGTAAATCAGATTTTTGGCCAGTCAAAAGAATGTGCGTAACACCAAGAAGTGTTCTAATCCTTCCACCTTGTAGCTTTAGCTAGAATTTTCCACCTCCCCGATGATTCCGGGCGTTCTTATCATCACCTAAGAAGACATCACCGCCATTATATTTCTCATACTCGCAAAACGATTCCCTATGGGGAGTGAAGAAAGGATGCACCCGAGTCAATTAACCATGACGCATGATCTACATGTGTATTTGAAGAAGAAACCAAATACACATCCCAACCTTCATCCGAGGTGGTTTTTTTTTCCTCTCTGGCTGCATGAGCATCATCAGATCCCTTTCCTCTCGCCAGAGCTTAGATCGCCAGCCCTTTTTGTAGTGCCCTTCCTTTCTGCATTTCCGCACACCTTACAAACTTTCCAGGATATTTAGATCTCTCCCTCTAGATTTAGATCTCCCACTCAAAACCTTATTCTTGTTTCTATTTTTGGACCTTCCTCGTACGTATAAGGCATCTCCATTTTGACCCTCCATAATTTCTTTATCTCATTTCCTCCGATGCCAGTTGAGACAATATCATCAAAATTCAAGGTAGTTGTACGTTTACCTATTGCAATAACCAAACTCCGTCCCATGAGTCCTGCAAGAACATAACAAACTAATGCACTTATCTTCATCTAATATTTTAATACTGCCGTATGAAAGCCGACTTACCATAGTATTGAAGGCGCTCGTGATGTTTGGTCACCGAGTTCCATCCTTCATCCTCGTGTTATACAACTTTTTCTACAAAATGAACAATTTATTCACTCGCAGGATTTAGATTGGTACAAGGTCCTTAGCTTGTCCCACAAGGTCTTCACCGTAGCTTCTCCATACATTCAACAACATTGAATCTCGAGACACACAACCGTATTGCGCTATTTCTTCTCTTCCAATCCAGCTTCTTCCAATCTTCATCCGACATTTCCATTGGTTTAGTACCTGCATCTACCGTGATCCACTAATATTTATCCACCGTAAGATCCTCCTCTTGAGCCTACAACTCAAAACTCGACCATTAAATTTTTTGATCTCTATCTTCCCGCCGCTTGCCATCTTCTTTCACCGCAAGAATCGATCTCGCAGATCTCCCACCGAACAAGGCTCCATTCCCCAAGCCCGAGCAAAAACCCCCGCAAAGAAGGTGTCCCCTTGAAGCCGAAACTTCTCTCGATACCAAATGTAGGTTTAACCTTGTACGTACATTATCCGCAAACGAATGTTAACAATAGAAAATAAACAATAGCGAGAGAATAAAACATAAAACCGATAAACACAGAGATTTTCCCTCTCGATCCCAAATTGGGACGACCAACTTGATTTTTCATTATATTCCTTTTAGTGTTACAACACATATATATACATGTCGGCTATATACATAAACCCCAATCCATTAACCTCAGATTAGAACATAACCGTAGTTCCCTCGAACAAATCTACAAAATAATTGTGGGCCGAAAACCATCATGCCCCAAAACCATGTGCAAACCCATGCACAAAACCATGGGCATGTCTACCCACCAGAAAATAAGGACCAAATTTTTTTTTCCAGACACTACCCCGTACCCCGACAAAGGGGGGGCTAGCGCCCCCCCGTGACCCCCTCGATGTTGTGCCCAACGTAATGTGACGGGGCTATCGCCCACCTTTTACCCCCCCCGCATGTGATTAGTCATGGAAAATAATATAACACAAACCCAAAAACAATAGAAGTAAATAGAATTTTTTCACCAAACAACATGGTATGCATCGGACAAAAGAACGCTATCACACCAAAAAAAAAATCTTCCAAATATTCTCGTCGAACGTGAAGATATTGTAGCACAACACATTGTAGTCCATGGACAAAGAAATACCAATGGTTGCAATTAACACCGCAACTATAGCCATAGAGGGCGAGGGAGAAGTATCGCCCCATCATCAAATGCTATGAGTAATAACCCAAAACAATAGAGCAACCCATGTCACACAACCCACCGTAATAGCTATGGTTCTGATGTCGTAACATTACCTCTAAAGGTTAGCAATTAGAAGGTGCTATTGCCATCACACCTCACCAAAGCTTTGGTTAGAAATGCATTGGCTGCAAATCCATTTCCCTTGCTATCCATGATGTAATCTTGTATCACCTCTCAAGCAATTTAAAGCTCAACAAGCCATCTACTAAGAAAAAAATAGTGAGCACAATGTTGATGAATGTTTCGACAACCTCGGG
The DNA here is from genome assembly GCA_034641835.2 of Pinus albicaulis. Classification (NCBI taxonomy): domain Eukaryota; kingdom Viridiplantae; phylum Streptophyta; class Pinopsida; order Pinales; family Pinaceae; genus Pinus; species Pinus albicaulis. Next base: position 1,346,988,050 of record CM076577.1, on the reverse strand, counting down.
TAGTAAGAAGGAGGTAATGTTGTATTCTAATTTTCCCTCTTTGATTCTTGTACCTCCATCCAAGTAGCTCTCCAAAGGCTTCCAAAGCCATGACTCTAACTCCTCTACCTTTCCACATCTTTAGATCTAAATGATCTTATCAGAGTTCCCCGCCCAATTATCATGGTGGGAATCTTTCTCAATGGAATACAAACGCAAATATCCCCCGCACGTTGGATATTCCAAGACGATGTCCTTAATTTTACATACCACATAGGGTTTTGTAGGGGATTGCATTATGGAGTTACCCTCTCTCAATATATCCTTCTTCGCATAACAAATGTGTCATTGATACACCCATGGCATCCATTTCCGAGGCAGTCGAGTGGGAGTAAGCACATGAAATCAAAAATTGCTTCGTTGTTCCAAGTATCCGATGAGCAAGCATGACTAAGTGATTTCTTTGTCGTTCCAAAATAAAATTCATCACTTGCGCTGTATTCACATGCCTTTATAGTGACTTCAAGATCTTCAAAGGTAAGAATTCCAAGAGTATTGCAGTCCAAAAAAAAGGGTATTGCATTGCGTGAACTTCCCGATGGAAGAATGTTGGCGAGGAATCAAACTGTGCAAGACCTGTGTTCAAGAGTTGTGGGCCAACAAAGGAATCCGATGTAGTCTAGAACCACGCCGGCATTATCACCCTACTTCGGAGAGAAGAGAGTCTCACCCGAGGCGTGCCGCAACCACATGCAGGAGGGGAACAGATCGATAGCAAGGAACGGATCCGCAACTCATGATTACCGTTAAACAGATTGCATAAACATAGATATATCCGCAAGAACATTCAGAGCATAAATAGGTATTAAGAAAATAAAATTTTAAACCATCGCGACCATCATGCATGCATAAGAATTACACAGTAGGACAGTAACCTGCAATTGCATTGATATCTTCATCCACAACCATCGTTACATAGCTTTCGCAAGGAGAGCTTACAGTCTGATACAGATGCCTTACTTAACAAAAAGTTAAATGAGAGAACCCTGGGAACTACAGAGATATCCTGGACGATCTCCTTCAGTCGCTCTGTATTCCGTCTCTTGTAGCTTCTTCTTCTTTCAGCCGGATGACTACTATTTATTCACCCACTTCCGCAACTGTTAGTTCCTCTTTTTGTTCTTCTTCTGCTGCTTCCAGCTTCTCTCCTGTTATCTGTGTGTTCCATTTTCTGTCTTCTGCCGTCTATCCTCATGCATCTGCTGTCTGCAGCTATCTCTTGCTTTTGTGCCACCTCGATAGCTCTGCGGCTTGCTGTAGTTGCGACTTGGTCACGATTGCCATGTGTCATCTTGTCGCAACTCAAAAAGGCCTCTTTTATTCAAAATTCAAAATATTCAAAATGGGTTTCCAAAACAAGGGCCCCAACAGGCACCGACCACAGTTTCTTGACTCATCCCCGAGTCAATCACAAATGACAGTCTCTATCTCCATTTCCCCGCTTGATCCCGTGCCCTGTTCTCCCTGTCTGCCTTCATCTTGCACCTGTTCCCGTTGTGCACCATCATCTTATTCCTGTTCTCGTTGTGTGCCTTCTGTCGATTGTTCAAACAAGGGCCCTAACTTCGGGACTCGATGGAACACCATAGATTTAAGCTCCGTGAAGGCCAATACAGCTTGCTACCACCCTTGCAAGATTGAATTTGTGTCTTCAGCGATCTTGGTGACAGCGGCCTCTTCGAGGGATACTGGGACAACCTCGAACATTGTGCTAATTTGGCCTTCGGCCGCAGCGGCTAGCTGTTGCATCGTCCTGGCGCTGTTTTGGAGGGGCGGGCAGAGCTCACGAATGACCCATTTGGCCTTTGCAGAATTGGCTTCTGTTTGCTAGATCTGTGTTTCGAGCTCATCGACCTGAGCGTATAATTGGTCCAACTTGGCGGGGTCCGTAATCTCTTGAATCTCCCCGGAAACCCGCTATAGTCAAAAGAGATTGGCCAGGTTTGCATGTACCGGCGTCGTGGAGCATTCCGAAGACCTCAGAGGTCGTGCGCCACGCACTCAGAGGTGAGTGTTTCCCCGTACTAGGTTGCCCTCGCCCCGGCCGCGGGGCAACTGGGTTGAATGGGCAGCCGTGTCGCGGGGCCACGGGTCGTAAGCGGCCAATGCTACGTGGATCTCCAGATTTTCTCGGTGGAGACCAAGAGTGCAACTGATGTAGAAAGCTTGGGCTACAACATTCTGCCCACGACATCAACAGCAAGCAGGTATAAGTGAGCCTTACCGAGGACAGGCCTAAAATACTTGAGTTACGCGTTGTCCGATCTTGCATTTCGCGCTCGTGATAAGCTGGTCGCGCTATTCAGTAAGCGCCATGATCTGTTGTTGTTGCTCTTCGCACCGCTGTTGCAGCTCCGAGTGAAGCCTTTCGGCTTGCTGGGCCGCCCTCTAGATGAATAAGTACAGCTGAGCTGTACCCCATGTTTCTAAGTTAGCTATGCCCGAAGCACCCTGGGCCGGCCTCCTTTCTTGCAGGGGTTTCCCACTGGCAAATGAGCGGTTGGAATACTCTAGAGGGGACGGCGGTGTCTATTGCTGCGTTGAGTTGGCCATTTTCAAATCTGGCCGCTCCTGCTGATCGGTCTGGCCCGGGGGGGAAGGGTCAGCCTGCTCGGGCTGAGCCTCGACCGAGTCGGCCCCAATGTTTGCCAGCTGGGTAAATATAGTAGATAAAGAAACCTGGGGTGCACCCACGGGGTCGACTGGTGGTACTACGGCAGAAGTACTGGAGTCAACTTCAGCCCCGTGGTCCCCGCCAAAGAGTTCCCAGATGAGCGGGTCGGACACAGTGGAAAATGAATTGGACGGAACGTATGAAGTGGTGGGTGGAGGTGGAATAGTGGATGGCAGTGGAGCTGTGGATGGAGGGAAAATGTTAATAAACTCGGAAGGGTCAATAAGGGGTTCTTCCTAAACCAGTGCCCATGTATTTGGGGGCGGTGGCGGATCATCATCAGTAAGGTCCACCACCGGATTAGATACGGTGGTGCGGGCCCGCTTGGCCGGAGGAGTTTCTAATTGTTCTGGGGCCGGGCCCTTTTCGCCCATCGGGGTGATGATGGGGCTTGCAGAGGTAAATAAAATGGTAGGGATGGGAGAGGTGAGAGGAGTGGTATGGGATTCAGAAATAGAACGACTGAGCTGAAACTCAGAAAACAAAGGGAACGGAGAAGCACCGCTTGAAATAACCTGGGTCGCCGCATTGAAATTGCGTACCTGAGTATTGAAGTGTCAGACGATGGGGACGAGCGGTTCGGGGAGTTCCTGTGGTGGCGCTGCCGCATCCGTCTCGGCAGGCTATTGCAATGGCAACATCCGCTCAAAGTTGTACCTGGGGATGCCGTCGCGGGTGTGCTTCGTGACCCCCGGCCACGAACAGACTTCGCGGTGGAAGGTGGCGTCGTCCAGCTGGAACTTCAACGGCGTCATGCGGAAGGTGTCTTCTGCCACGCAAGTGAGTCGGAGGTAAGTATGCTTGTGACTTACCCCGAACCACACTTGCTCGCTATACTCATCCAACAGGTTCCTAGGCACCCGTTGCTGACTGGCCACCATGTTCGTCATTAGCCCTTACCAAGACCAGAATGCCTCTGCATTCACCTGTTTAGTGCTCGGATCAGCCAACACCTTCCATGGAACAAACTTCATAGCCAGAGGTTGGCCCTCTGGAATTTCTGCTGGTAGCCTAACAAGAGGAGTGTGCCATTTCCACATGGAAAAAGCAATGATCAAGTATCCATAAATGAAGTTGGTCGTGCGCTTTTAGTTTTCTTCACACGCATCAAATAGCTCTTTCAACAGAAAGGAGCACCAATTCAGCTTGGCACCCTAAACGCAGTGCTCCGCAATAGAGATAGTGTCTAAGGTGCATTCGCCCTTTGTGTAGTGCCTCATTGTCTTGCTGGCAATGAGGTAGCAAGAAAATTTAATCTCGGGCGTGTTAATAAGCTCTATCTTGGCTCCCTTCCCTCCCCGCCAGGTGTCATATTTGCTGTATAGGTCTGCGTCCCCGGACTTCCGCGCTCGCTTGGCGGTGGTCTGACATGCGGTCGAGACATCCGCACCATTCTGTGAGAGCCCGATTAGACAATGGATGTCTTCAGCGTGAATGGGAATTTCCTTGTTCAGCCACAAGGACCCATTCTGAATGCGGCTAAGTAAGAAACGAGTGCACTGCAAAACCGGTCCGGTGGTCCCGAAGACCGAAAGATTTCTGAGATTCATGAGAGAAGATTGCTAAAGGCCTCGGAATGCTGGTAAAATGCGGTTGGCTGATTGGTCGGTTGTGTTGTAGTAGTGCTCCATATACACCTGCCAGTGGAGCGCCGGGAATTCAAACGAGTCTGAAAGGTTGGCGTCTATCAAAGCTGCACTGTCGTATTTCCCAACTAAAGACGCGGTCCTGTGGATCCTGCTATCAAGCTCTGGTTCAACGACGGATAGGAGGGCCTTCGGCATTTTTGCTCGGCGCTGATAGACGTGTAGAATTCGTCTTGGTAGGCTCACCCGGTGTTGTTCGCCTGAATGCTCCAGCTGCTCCTGTGCTGCTGCAATTGCTAATGCTAAGTGTTACGGCATTCTCGTGCTTTCTACATGCAAGCGATGTAATTTCCTGGCACGAGTGAAGATGATGAGACCCCATAACGATTTAATTCCTGCTGGCATTGTTTTCTGTGATAATCATGTGATCAATCGCGTACCAATGGGTATTCTGACAGTTGCTGACGGTGGCATGGGGAAATGGGTGGACGCTACGGCTGAGGTTACGGCGAATGATGGAAAAATGATTATGGCGAGGTTACTTCCAATTATGGTAATTTATGAGGCAAATCGGGATGATCCTACGGACTGACACAAGTACTGACTGAAATGACCTGGACTGACAATGGCACGTTTATGGATCCTACAGGGATGACACGCTAGACATGCCCCTCCCCGACCATAGTCGGTTGCGGTGCGGTCCCCGCAACAGAGCGGTTATTGACAAATTATGTGGAAAAGGAAAAGACTACCTATGCTCGTCCCGGTTGTGGGAGAGTTATTCAGCTACGCTACTCTACGGGTGCTCTCGGGTGCGAGAGTTATTGATGAAAAAGGAGGGGTACTTACTCCTGGTAGGGTTTCAAGCGTGCGCCATTCACCCACCCAGGTAAAACACTACCGTCCAGCTGAGCCAACCGAATAGCTCCGGAATCTCTAATCTCGATGACGAAGTAAGGTCCCAGCCAGTGCATCTGCAACTTGCCTGGAAACTTCTGAAACCTGCTGTCATATAAGAGGACCTTACCGCCAACTTGGAATGTTTTGTGCTTGATGTGGCGATCGTGCCACCCTTTCTGCCGGTCCTTCAGAACCTTCTGGTGAAACTCGGCCAGAAATCGGGCCTTGTCCAGTTCTTGTAGTTCGTGGAGGCGTTCCCGAAGCAACTCCTCTTCCGAGAATTGTAGAGACGTGGCGATTAAAAGACTGGGTACAGTGAACTTGGCGGGAATCACAGCTTCCTGGCCATACACCATCTGGAACGATGTCTGATTGGTCAAGCGCTTCACCGTGGTCCGGTAAGCCCATAATGCAGCTGGTAGGCGCTCATCCCAATCGTCGCACTGGGCATTGCAGATCTTAGTCAAGCCTTTTTCAAGAATTTTATTGAATGCTTCAACCGTACCATTGGCCTGCGGGTGATACGGGCTACTCTTGTGGTGTTGGATCATGAATGTGTCCAACAGCGACTTGACCGTGGCATTAAATATAAAATGCGTACCCTGATCACCGACCAGTGCCAGTTCGATTTCAGCGCCCAACCGTCGATGATGTCGCCGTGTGTTGAAAAATGAACCGGCCGTCGCATCCACCGTGCGGGGCCGCGGCACCGCCGCCGCCGCCCGGCCCACCCAGTGAGGCAGTCGCCTGGGTAAAGAATAACATAGCGAGCCTTGGAGTGCCGGGTGACTGGCCGATGGGGCCTAAACAGTCGTTACGGTGCCGCCCACTTTTCGAACGACCGTAACACATGGACTAGAGCGTAGTTTGTCCCCGTGAGAGGGCCCCCGTCCATTGGCACACATCGCATGCCTCACAAATTCTTTACAATCGGCATGGCCGCCGGCCACCACGCGCTCCGGGGCCTAAGTACCTCTCGCGGGCCGTTTTCTCTACACCCGCATTCCCACATCACAGCTTCGCGCTCGTGGTCAAGGACGCACCAGCGCAAAACCTCATCAAGACTCAGCTTATACAGCTGCCCCGCAATCAATTGGTATTCGGTAGCCCGAACGACCAAGTGCCGTTTCTGGAGCGAGGTGTAATCTTGAGGGCATTGCCCCGTAGTCAGATAGATGGCAATGTCTGCCAGATAATCTGGTACTGCTTCGACCCGGAAGAGGTCAGCGTCCGGCAGCTGATCATCGAGCGAGCCGTCGTTCTCCCCCATCGCCAACCTAGACAAATGATCGGGCCCAACATTCAACCTCCCGGGCTTGACGATCACCTCAAACGTAAATTCTTGAAAGAGAAATGCTCTGCCATTGCATCCGTCCTTCCCCGGGCACTCAAATCTACCTCAAAATAAAATGAAGTAAAACTCAAGGCTACATCAAACCACGCTTTCAAATTTCGTAGCTAGCCCTACGAGGACAGAGAGGGCTCTTCCCGTCAATTCCGAGAAAAATAAGCAATAGGATGCGAGATGACAAACAATAAGAACTGATTTTAGGCTAGTAAAGAGATATGTATGTTTGATTTTTGGTTTTTTGAGTTTTCGCCGGAGTAATGGGAAAACAAATTTTGGGTCCGGGGATAAGGTCAGACCTTTGCAGAGTTCAAGCTGGGGCGAGGTAGGTGATGATCTTGATGCTTTAAATTGGATACATGGATAGATTAGACCGACGAGGAGCTGAAGAGGGCAAAGAAGAACTTGGATCCTCTCCAAACAGCTGAAAACATATAGAACTAACTGAATTCAAAGGCCAAGCACCGTAAACAATGGATTCAACCTTATTCACTCATTCAATTTAGTTCAGAAGCATATGAAAGGATGGCATACATTAAACATGAAGAAACTTACAGTAAACAAAGAAGAAACACCATCAAGAACAGAACACCACAAGGATCCCAACAAGTGCCGCAAAACCCCCGATCTTTCCTTAGCCAAAATATGAAAAGTATGTACAATAGTATCAAAAGTATCCCAAGAGTCCAACCTCTCCAACCTCTGAAAATGATTGAGAAATTACAATATATAGATCACTCTAACACCTTTCCTCACCTCTAGGGGTCGAATTCCCTCTTCAGGGATCAGTTTCAACCAATTCTATTCATGGAACTACAATCTAGGCAGCTAACAACTTGCCTCTAAAAGAGTGGAAACTGATCCATTACATGATTTTTTACTCATTTGAGAGTGAATCTTCTAGAAGAGATAAAAACAAGCCAAAGTTATATGCCAAACATGAATTTACATCATAAAAACCCAAAAATTCTATCCACAAGCAAAACTGGTCCATAATAGGCGAAATACTGAGCTGGCAGCTGAAAACTCAGAAAAATCTCTAGGTGGGTCGCTCCTGAACTGCGTGGGTCGCTCATGTTGCAGGCTGATTTTGAGGTAGCTCCCGACATCCAAATTGAGCTCATGATAGCTAGTTGGAAAGCCCTGGATGTCTACTTTCCAACCCAAGTGGAATTTCTGAATTTGGAGTTGATTTGACCCTTCAAAACCTCATTCTCCCAGAGGTACTTCCTGCTGGTGCAAAAGGTGGCAGCAAGGTGTTTTTTATGGTGTTTTTGAGTTGTTTGACCATCCAGATTTTGTTGAAATGCTAAGTTGACTTCAGAGGATGCATATTTAACCATGAAAAATCCAAAAATGTAAAAATCTCCTCCAGCAAGTGCCCCAAAAAAATGCGAGCGCATGAGCGCGCGACCCACCTAGCTACAAAACCTGTTTTTAAGACCAAAAATTTGGAAATGACAAAATTTTTTCCGAATTTGCCCAAATTCGGAGCGGAGGTCCTCCATCATGTGTCTTGCCCATTCAATGAAGCCTCGGCCAAAATCCGAAGTGGATTAGGCCTTTTCCGCCGTCGAAGTGCCTTACGCAACCTCCTCTTCATGATCTTCATCCTCGCTTTGCAAACATGCATGCGAGCCCAATAATGGCCTTTCATGTGGCGAAGCATGTTGTTGTCTCGATTGGCCTTCGCCAACAACTTCTCCAGATGGATGTTCACATGTGTGAGTACAGTATCTCTGTCAGTCGGTGTCATGTCACCGGGCCTCTTTCGATTCCACTGCCTGTCCTCACGGATTCGACGCAACTCATAATATGTGAGCTCATCCTCAAGCTGTTTGTTGCGCTGCTCCAAATAGTTAATCACCCACTGAGCCTTCTGCAATTGGTCTTTCAGCTGGTCATTCTCGGCCCTTTGCTCCTGGATGACTTCCCTCAGCTTTGAGCTAGGAGAGCCCGTATCAACATCAATGACTGTCATATCGGTGTCCCGGCCTCCTGATGGGCCCTCATCATGCATGGGCCTCTTGCCCCTGTCTAGTACCTGTACCTGCACTGGAGAAGAAAGCGAGACCCTTTCCACATCACGTGGAGATAGTACTCGTCGTGTCGATGAAGTCGGCAGGACCCCTTCCACCTCACGTGGAGATAGTACCCGCCGTGTCGCTGCAAATAAGGCCCTATGGCCTCGCTGATATGTCCGAACCAAAGGAGTAATGATATGCCCAACCTCAAGCATGTCCGGCTGGTGTGAGGGCTCTCCTGCATCATAAACTGCCTCAGGAGGCTGCTGTGGCACTCTGAAAAAGTCTCTAGAAATGAAATCCTCCCAAGTGATGCCCTGCTCTGCCAACTGGTGTGACACCAAGATTTTGATCAAAGCGAAATGATATATACTCCTGTACTGCTGCACTGGGCTCGTCTTCTTCTGCACAAATGTAACCATCTTCTCTATGTTGCGGTATATGAAATAAGGAATATTCATCATACGCACCCTTGTGAAGTGCATCAGCAAACGAACATGATATGAGAAAAGACGAGCATACCTGCCCTCACAACTAAAATACTGAATGATAAGCCTCATGAGTGGTGCATACTCATCTCTCAAGAATCTAATTGGAAAAACTCTGCTCAAGTAAGCCACATATCCAGTTTTAATGTATGGCTCATAGTGAAATTTCTCTAACTGCTTACCCTTGCTCCATTCCTCGCCTATGTTCGGTATGCCAGTGGCTTGAGCAATAGTCAAAGGTGAAACAATGAAATCAACCCCGGCAAGGTTTACCCGATTACCCCGTAAATGAAGAACAAACAAACGTGCTAATTCACGATGAGGTCGGGTTTGCACAACCATCTCACAAAATCTGAAACATGACAAGAATCGAAAACAATCCATAGCTAATGGACATGCCTGCAATCGAGCCAAAGAGGTAGGCTCCTCTCTGCGATGATCACCACTTATGTTTTCTCTGCGGGAACTCCGTGGCACATTACCTTCAGCCACCGAATCACTGCCTGACCCTGGCTCATATTCTGACTCTGTCTCTGACATATCTCTGATCAAACTTTTGGCAATGTGTACACTGATATGAATGCAGTGAAAGCAAAATTAGGATGTATGTTTAACACTCAACCAATATCCCACCGCCAAAGCACCATCAAGGAATCAAATTATGGATAAAATCTCTGCTTCAAATGGACTGAAAAAGGCTCTATCTCTGTTTTGGATGCAAATGAAATTTTGACAAAATAGGAGTAGGCAACCTTCAAAAGTTTGTATTCATCTAGTCAAAGGAGGGCATTGGCATTAACAATCATATGTCTGTCTATGAGTTATGAGCATAAAGGTTTCAATGGGCCATTCGAAACAACGACATGAGCATATGCTAACATTGGGCAATGTGACTCATTACAAACATGAGGAATGTGACTCAAAGGGTTTAAACATGGCATAACACTAACAATGGTAGCAGTGGTATTATGGGTATGATAACAAATTGATTTTGACTTTGTATAGAAGGCTGGCCATATCACTGTTTAAAATATCAAACACACTCTTTACACCATTCATTTTCGTTGCAAACCCTGAAAACAATAATCTTATAACAGTGGGGCTTTAAATCCTTCATTTGCATATTAGAATCATGTATGATGACACAAATACGTTTGCAAACCCCAAGTGATTGAAGAAAACCTGCTTTGAAGGCAACTGGAGTCAATTCCGAGCCAATCTGGGCGCTCAAGCACAATTCCGGAATGTTGTCTCTGCGTGGGTCGCGCAGGCTCAGTTTGGGTCGCGCAGCCCAGGTGGGTCGCGCAGGTGCAAACCCACTGTGCTAAACCAACTCTGTTTGGGTCGCGCAGCCCAGGTGGGTCGCTCGGCCTCAACTTGGGTCGCGCAGCTGCAAACCTCTGTCCACATAGTGCATTTTTCGAGAAGCTTTTCGAGGCCTTCCCGGTGTCCAAATCGGGCGTGTGATAGCTCGTTGGAAAGCTATTGGAGTCTACTTTCCAACAAAAGTGGAATTATGCAATTTGGATTCCATTTACCCTGTCAAAAACCAAATCTCCCAACACTAGTCAAAATGAGCAGAATGAGGCTGCCTCAAGGCAGAGCGCTGTTGCAATCAACTTTTGAAGGTCTTCCTCAACTCCAAATTGAGCTCATGATAGCTCATTGGAAAGGTCTTTCTGTCTAGTTATCATTTGACTCATCAAGAAAGTCATTTGGCCAAACATGCTAGGAGAAAACTTGATTTTCCCAAGGTCACTTCAGAGGTGCATTCAATTCTCCTGAGGCAACGGTATTTTTGACATTTCTCTAAAACCATGATACCTGTGTAAAACGTGAAGGAGGTTTTTCTTCCTTGGGATGTTTTGGACAAAAAACTCTCTCAGTTTTCTAAAATTCATCTTTGAGTGCTCTGAAAAATCTTTTGAGTGAAACTTACCCCGATGTGTGAAACAAGGAATTTTGTCGAAATGAAGCGAAACGAAGGGGGTAAGGGGCTTCTAAATTCTTGGGGAAATTTTGGGAAGTAGGGAGGGATGTTAGGAAGCAGGGGGAAGTGGAATCACAGAGATTGAGTGAGGGGAAGGGGTCCAAAAGGGTAAAACACAGGCCTAGCCTAGGAAATTGCCAAGTTTTGGCTAGAAACTAGGGTTTGTGCAAAAATGAGGAATTTGGGGGATCTCAGTGATGGGAAGTGTTTAATTAGGTGAATTAATGATAGGGGAAGGTGTATGAACATCAGGATACAAGTTTTTCGATGATTTGACCATCCAAGAGAAATTACCTCCAAAACCCTAGGAGAGGGAAATGGACCTTACCTAGGCACAACTGAAGCATGAACGAGATGTAGAATGACTCAATGGAACTTGACATGATGATAACAACCCTCTGAATGATGGTACACTCAGCTGAATGGTGACATGGACTGACATTTGGACAAATTTGAAAAGAGTGAAAACCAACCCTAGACCTAATGCCTAGTGATCAAATTTTGCTTGAAGACTCTTTGAAATGACAAAATTTGACTTTGACACTTTAAAATCACTTTGAAAGAGCATGTTTGATCACCGGAGGAAGGCTGCAAAAGCTGACTCTAACACTTCCAAAACAAGCTTATTCACCAAATACTTCAATGCAAAGTGGTCCGTAAAGAATTTGAACTTGCCTCCAAGAAGGTAGTGGTGGAACTTCTGGAGTGAATACACCATTGCCAGGGCCTCCCTCTCGGTAGTGGTGTAATTCTTCTTGGCATTAGATAATTTGCGGCTGGCAAAGTAGACGGGATGGTCGATGGTCGTCTCTCCCGGTTGCGCCAAGACAGCCCCAAGTGCAATACTGGAAGCATCAATATGCACATGGAACTGCTTATCCCAATCTGGGTGAACAAGTATGGGCGTCGTTGCCAGCTTTTCCTTCAGAGTGTCAAGGGCCTTCCAACACTCCTCCATCCATTGAAAGACTTCTGACTTCCACAACAATTTCTCCAAAGGGGCGGTGATATTTGCGTAGTTGCGAATAAACCACCTGTAATATCCTGTGTGCCCGAGAAGTGCCCGCAACTGCTTCACAGTCTCAAGGGCTTCCATGTGGACAATTACCATGACCTTGGCGGGATCGACGCAAACCCCTTGCTTGCACACCACGTGTCCCAACAACGTGCCGAAAGGAACTGCAAAAATGCACTTCTTCAAGTTGAAGGAAATCTACAACTGGCGGCACCAATCAAACATAATACGCAACAAGGTGGCGTGTTTCTTTAGCAGACTGTAAACAGTCCAATCGTCCATGTAGACTTCCAGGAACTTGTGGATATACTCCCGGAAAGCAGCAATGACAATCCGAGAAAACACGGTCGGAGCGTTTTTCAAGCCAAATGGCATTACGTGGTATGCGAACGATCCCCATTCAGTGGCGAATGTCGTTTTTGGTTTGTCTTCCTCCGCAATGCGCACCTGATGGTAGCCCGAAAAACCATCAGTGAAGGAATACGCTTCGTTCCCCGCGACATGATCCAAGACTTCATCGCTAAAAGGAGTGGGAAACGGGTCATGAATACAGTATCGTTCGTAATTTAGCTCCATTGTGACACGTATCTCCGCCCTGTCCTTCTTATTCTGAATGACGATAGGACTCACCCACTCTGCTTCTTCCACTGGAAATATGAGACCTGCAGCCAGCATCTTGTCAATCTCCATCTTGACCTTCTCTTTGACCCTTGGGTTCAGCCGATAGGGTTGATGCTTTACGGGCCTTGCATCTGGTTTCAGCACAATGCACATTTTTCCGAGATCACCCTTGATGCCCTTCAGATCTGCCACCGACGAAGGGAACAAGTCTTCGTATTCCTGGAGGAGACTGAAAATTTCCTTTGTGGTCTCCTCATCCTAGTAATCGCCCACGGTAGCCAACTTAGGCTTCTCCTACGTACTAATGTTTAACTTCTTGGTCTTCAGCGGCTATAAATGGAGGCCTTCGGTGGTCGGTTCTTCGTTGATGTTCCGCTCGCCTTCCTTCTCTTCGAAATACAGGTGCCTGAGGTCCTCCAGACTGTCATCATCTGGATCTCCGTCAATCCATTGGCAAACCAACTCGCGCCTGGCCTTAGTACATGATGCAACCATGCCCCCATCGGCCTCAGGGCCACAGAAAAATAGGACCTCCTTGATCGCTTGTAATGCCCCAGATTCCTACTCTGTCTCCCCTTTGAACGAGAAGCACCGAAAAAACTTGTCCATGACTTCTTGCCATGAGCGGGTTCCTCGTTTCCGCTCTTCTTCCAAGTAACAGGCCTGGGGGATTGCATCCAAGGAGTGAATAAACCGATGTACCCACATCTCTTGCGGGTATCCCATCCCTTGCCACTGCTCCTCATAGCTCCTCACGTGGTTCCGCGGATAGGAATTCCCCTTGTACCTATACCGGCTTCGAGGGCCTTTGTCTTCTTTAAACCGTGCCTTCAAAGCCTCAGTCGCGCAACTCCACCGTGACAAGGTGGTGCGGTGATTTTTCCACCACCTGACCGATGTGGACTGTAGGGCGACATCCAAAAGTGGTATGCTGCCTTCTGGTACCATGTCCTCGACCTTTGCAATAAAGGTATTCACTGCCTGCATGTTGGACAGGGTGGGGTATTCTCTGAACTCAGCACCAATCCAACTGATTCGGGCAATGGCGGCACATCTCCGCGTGCTGGTCTCGTACCCCCCCTGCTGCCAGTCTTCCCACGCGAGTTCCGAACCCAGCTCCGAACTCTAGACACTGCGCCAGCTGACGGAGCCAGTTGCTGTCGGGTTGATATAATCTTCCCGCTTCCCTGCAATCATATGATAAAGGTGATCCATCATCTGAGCGTCCTCCTGGTTGCCCACCGATTCCGTGTATCGCGGGCCTTGATACGGGTCGAGGGGCTACGTGACCCGTACCTCCCCAGCCTCGAAGATCATTAGCTCCTTCTTGAGGTTGATGATGGCGTAATTCTCAAAAGCCCAAACGATGCCTAACAGGACGGGGTAAGGATCCTTGTCCCCCATTATATCAATAACCTCAAAGTCCATGTAATTCTTCACCCCCGCAATGTCGACCTCGACACCTTCGAGTCGGCCAATCGGCAGAATGTAGTACTGGTTTGCCATTCTGAGTTGGATTGGCGAATAGGTCAGCCGTGGCCCTCCAAGAGCCTCCCACGTTTTCCGCGGCAGGATGTTGACATCAGACCCCAAATCAAGCATGGTGTCGCTGATTTGGAATCCCACAACCTGTGTGTTCAGCTGGAACTCTTTTCCCGTCCGTCGCTTGTTCCGTTTGACACGCTGCACATATTGGGGGGCTGCGTGCACCGATTCCCCAAGTCCTGTACTCCCCTGCAGTGCCCCTTCCAAAGTATGCTTTTGCTGCTGTCGCAGCGCAGCATTGTCAACAATATTGAGGAGTAACTAGAGCCATTCCTCAATCACGTTTCCTGTGGCGCTTTGTGCACCAGGTTCTGTCAGCACGGGCGCCTCCAGGCCTCCTACATCCCTCAGCTAAGCAAATGCCTCTACTGCCTCCTGGAAGTACTTCTTCTGTGCCTCGGGCCTGATTAACGTGTTCGGGGAGGCTGGCCGAACAACCCGTGCCGGCTCTTTCTTGCGAGCGTCCTCCCCCGTTTTCTTACCTCCTCTCGTCACAATGGCTACGTTCTGCATACCCTAAGTCGCGGTCCCTCGTGGCTCGGAGTTTACCAAATTTGCGCCTCTCTGCCGTGTCCACTCTTCCCACTTCTTAATGAGTTCTGGGCAGTCCTCTATGGCATGGGCATTCACACGACACTGGGAACACCAGAGACGTCGGGGAAGGGGACATTCCCGCACCACGTGACCCTCCTGGTCACAGTTGTAACATTTCACCAGACCGCGTCCCCCGGTGCGGCCTCCGCGCATACCGCCGCCTCTTCCCCTGGAAGCCTCGTTCACCCTATAGGAGGGACGGTCCAATCTATCCGCAAGTGCGTCGAGAGCCCTGCACTGCTCAGTGTTATGAGTCGTGGAAACACAAAACTCACAATATACATTATTTGGGACGTTGGAGTACTTCTGTAGTATCGGGCACATCCGAGGTGGATGTCCCATTGTTCGGCAAATCTCGCAGTATTCCGTGGCAGTTGCACTCGGTTGCGGTGGGAACCCCGCATAGGGCTGTTGCGGCGAGTATACCCCCTGCGGACTCATTATTGCGCCACCCACCATGGGTGGACCCCCCTGGATTGCCGCAACAGAGGGTCCCACACCTGCGCCACGCAGCCTAGGGCATTCAGTCGCAACGTGGCCTTCGACCAGGCAGTGAGTGCACCAAACGCTCAGCCTGGCTGGTCTTATAGGCTGCATTTCCTTGAGATTCTCTGTCAGACTAGTGATCTGATGTTGTAGCCCCACTAAGGAAGGATCCTGCGGGGCCAGCACCTCGTGATACTCCTGAGGGTAGCCCGCCATGGCCTCTATTTTCATGGCCTGTTCTAAAGCATCTTGCAAATTGTCAATCTTCTGCTGTGTGAGGGAGGTTCGCGTCAAGGGAAGTAGAGCCTTGATGAACCAGTCCCTCTGATGGTTTGGATCGATCGGGTAGCTGAGCTTCCCGATCATGTCCTTGAATTTCCGCATCAGCTCCCATGCGATCTCTCCTTCTTTCTGCTTAATCTCCCAGAGATCGGACAAACCCTGCTGGTCCGTCTGGGGTAGTTTGAATTCACAGACAAAATCCTGCTTTACATCTGCGAGTACTGGATTAGGATGGGCCTCGAACCACTTGATGAACCACCGCAGAGCTCTCTCTCTGAGCGTGGTTTGGAACTCTATTAACTTCCCTGCGTCTGGCGTCTAGCGAGCCCTCCAAATGGCTTCGCAGAGATACCAGTGTTGTTCTACATCATCGTTGCCCCGACCAGAGAATTCTGGATACCGGGTGAATGACCCGGCCATATTTACTTGAGGAGGGCTGACTAGGATAAATCCTCTGGGTCCCGGTTGCGCAATTGTCCCACTGGGGAATGTAATACTACTAGTGATGCTGCTAGTTACGTGGGTCGCCGTCAACAATGAACTGCTGCGCAACTGACTTAATGCTTGTAACTTAACGAAAATATTACTTAAAGGTTGATAAAGTACCAGGGGAAGGTAGGGATCCTTGCCATGAAAATTGTTGGAAGTAGGGCTGCCTCGAGAGATGAATGTCGTCCGCTCGTGAAACAACCGCTGCATTGCGACGTACCATTCTCCATCGAAACCTTCTTCGTGCTGCCCTCCTGCATCGTCTTCGTCAATCGTCGTCTCTCCTTTTCTCCTAGCCGGGCTCCCATGCACCTGTCGTACTCCCATAACAGTCCCTTCTCTTTCCAGGGTATCCGCTGGAGTGTCCATAATCCCTATCTGTTGAGGCGCCTCCTCTTGATTCTTACAGTCGTTTTCTCGTCGTCTTAACTCCCGCATCACCCTTTCTCGCCACCTGTCGGTGATCTGCGCCCGCCGATGTGCTCGTCGCTCCCTTAACCTTCTCGTGGCCTCAGCATCCATCCCCACCCCCCTCTTCACACTTTACGTGGCATCGGTCCCTTCAGCTCCCCCCCCATAACTTGCAATCCAAGAGCCGGACAAAGAATCCTGTACCTGTATTGACATTCCTGTCCACAACCAACGTTACATAGCTTCCGCAAGGAGAGCTTACAGTCTGATACAAATGCCTTACTTAACAGAAAGGTAAATGAGAGAACCCTAGGAACTACAGAGATATCTTGGCCGATCTCCTTCAGTCGCTCTGTATTCCGTCTCCTGTAGCTTCTTGTTCTTTCAGCTGGGTGACTACTATTTAGTCACCCACTTCCGCAACTGTTAGTTCCTCTTTTTGTTCTTCTTTGGCTGCTTCCAGCTTCTCTCCTGTTATCTGTGTGTTCCACTTTCTGTCTTTTGCCGTCTATCCTCATGCATCTACTGTCTTCATCTATCTCTTACTTCTGCGCCACCTCGATAGCTTCGTGGCTTGCTGTAGTTGCGACTTGGTTGCGATTTCCATGCGTCATCTTGCCGCAACTCAAAAAGACCTCCTTTATTCAAAATTCAAAATATTCAAAATGGGTTTCCAAAACAAGGGCCCCAACAAATAA